>CM077091.1:63604894-63993816 GCA_039513925.1 Platanthera zijinensis
TTCTATTCTCTTTCTAAATCCTAGAGAGAGAGGAGAGCAAGGTGAGGGGTTGGAGACCAAGATCCGGCCGCCGGAAGAGCTTAGGAGCTCTGAATCGCGATCCGAGTCCAGATCCGCGGAGGTGACGCCGTTGCGGTGCTTTCCAACCGAATAGTTTTCGATGGCATCGCGGAGGAATGCAAGGGTAACGATTCTCATCCTTGGGCATGTGAAGACCTCTTTTCCCTTGCATAGGAAGCCCTCTCTCGCGAGTGAGCGAAGAGTTGGAGCGTTCCTTGGGGTAGATATGTGAAGTCCCCCTTGTATAGAGTCTGTATACGAAAACAGACATAGGCATTGTGTGTGAAGCCTATCCGGACAAGTAGAGGCGGATCGGTGATGTTGCATTGCATATGAACCGGGGAAGACTCCGGGTGTTTGGGCGTTTTTTGGGTTTTCTACGTGGTAGATTGCAACAGGGAGCCTTGGGGATTAACTCCAAGGTGCACCCGGAAAACTGGGCAAAAGCGAGTTTTGCCAACATGATAGCCGGGGAGCCAACGTGAACATAACCGGGTTATGTGATTATTGTGGTGGAAACGGGACTCGGTGAGTCTTGACCTGCGCATATGGCTTAAATTGCCGTTGCGATATGAGCACGGGTCAGGCGAACCGTACCCGGTCTATGTCGTTCGGTAGGACCGTTGGCATGGATGAGGGTCTTCGGCGATCTATGGCTTAAATTGTCGTGACCAAGGCTAGGAAGGCAAAATGCTCATATGGATGACCGTCCAAGAGGCTGTGGTGGATTGGGAACGTCTATGGCTTGAATTGATGTGACGTCGGCCGGTTCACCGAGAATGTGCCCTGAGTGCACGGGGTGTGTGGCCGTGCGAGCCTACGCCTATGGTGCAGTGCAAATACTTTATATAAATGTCTATACTAATAAAGTGCAGGGAAAGAGCATTGCCGCCCCGAATGTGGGGGCGGGATCATTATAATTTGGTCAGCATTGCTGACCGTTGCTATTGTTTGCCACCGGGCGGTGGTTTGTGGCTTGCAGGTGCTGCGGAGCAGAGCGGGAAATAGCGGGCTAAAGCCCTTGTTGCTGTGCCGGCCCTCGAAGGCCTAGTTGCTTATGTATCTTTCCCATTTTTCATGTATGGCCGGCCTGCATGCCGAAGTTTGGAAAACACTATTTTGTTAAGTGAACAATGTAAGGCCTTAAGGCCAGTTCTCTTTTGTGTATGATTACATTCCTGAGTTGGTAGTGGACATTCATGCTTTGTAGCAGGGTTCTTATTTTCTTTTGCAACTTAATAATTTGCTTCCGCTAGGTGTTGTGTAGGACGCCATGATTGGTTGAATGGTTTCGACGCGTAACCAACCGGTCTGTCCGTAGTATATGGCGTCGGGCCCCGGCCGGACCTACTGCTATATGCTATGTGACGGATAGGGGTGTTACATCATGGCACTGAATTTGAATCTTTTCTAATGAAAGAATTCTGTGAGAAAGAAGATATCAAGCATTGTTTTTTTGCTCCTAGAACTCCTCAACAAAATTGGGTAGCTGAAAGGAAAAAATAGAACTCTAATTGAATCTGCTGGAACATTGCTTGCAGATGCTTATTTACCACTATCCTTTTGGGCAGAGGAAGTAAGTACATCAAATTATGTTCTTAACAGAAGTCTCATTCATAAAATGAAGGGTAAGACTCCCTATGAATTACTTAAAAATAAGAAACCTAAAGTAAATTACATTAAAGTTTTTGGGTGTAGACGTTACATACATAATAATGACAAGAAATACTTAAGGAAATTTGAAGCCAAAGCTGCAGATGGAATATTTCTTGGATATTCTCAAGTCAGCAAGGCTTATAGGGTATTTAATAAATCTACCCTTAAGATAGAAGAATCTGTACATGTTTCTTTTAATGAAACTAACATGTTTTATATGGAGAGGGTACCTCTACCATAGATTCTTTTTAGATACAAATTTTGTGTGAGAAGTTGGATGAATTAAACCTTAAACAAGAGGATTCATTATATCCTTCTCAACAAAATGCTGAAGACAGTGACGAATATAATCAAGAAATTTATGCTGAAAATATTATAACTAATGAAATTCCACAAGAGGAATTACCAACAAAAGTTATTGAAGAACCAACTCCACCTGTTGATTTTATCACACTTAGAGATCATCCTAGATCTCAAGTGATTGGAGACATATCAGCTGGTGTGCAAAAAAGGCATCAACTAAATCAAGATCAGTTGCATACTGGTTTTCTCTCTCAGATTGAACCTCAATCCATCAAAGATGCAGAATAAGTTCCCCTATTGGATCATTACTATGCAAAAGGAACTCAATCAGTTTGAGAGATATAGAGTTTGGGACTTAGTTCCAACACCCAAACACTATCCAGTCATTGGAACCAAATGTTTCTTCAGGAATAGGTTGGATGCTCAAGGAGTCGTAGTAAGAAATAAAGCTAGATTGGTAGCTCAAGGATACTCACAGGAGGAAGGCATAGATTATGATCAGACATTTGCTCCTGTTGTAAGATTAGAGGTTATCAGAATATTTATTGCATTTGCACCATTCAAGAAATTTAAAGTATATTAGATGGATGTGAAGAGTGCATTTCTAAATGGAGAACTCAAAGAGGAAGTTTATGTAGAACAACCACCAGGTTTTATCTCTCCAACTCACTCTTCTTATGTTTTTAAACTCAATAAAGCCTTTTATGGTCTTAAACAAGCTCCAAGAGCTTGGTATGCGACCCTTGCTAGTTTTCTTTTAGACAAAAAATTTAGTAGAGGCATAGTAGATAAAATATTATTTTTTAGACTTCATAAGACTAAAATAATACTAGTTCAAATATATGTAGATGACATAATTTTTTATTCTACTAATTCAAAACTTTGCAAAAGGTTTTCTGACATAATACATTCAAAGTTTGAAATTAGTAGCATGGGTGAATTATCCTACTTCCTAGGTTTGCAAGTGAAGCAAACGCCTGATGGCATTTTTATATCTCAATCTAAATATGCTAAAGATCTAATTAAAAGATCTGGGATGTCAGATGTCTGCTCTATGAAAACACCCATGCCCTTTAATGATGTAGTTGATAATGATGAACAGGGTAGATCTGTTGATCAAAAACATATAGGACTTATATTGGGTCTCTATTATATTTAACAAGTAGACCCGATATTATGTTTTCAACCTATATTTATGCTAGGTTCCAAGTTATTCCTAAAGAATCTCACCTAATTTTAGGAAAAAGAATTTTGAGATATATAAAGGCTTGTCCTAATCTAGGACTCGGTATCCTATTGAGTCAGGATTTGAATTAACTGGATTCACAGATGCTGACTATGTTGGATGCAGAGTTGACAGAAAAAGCACATAATGAACTTGTCAGTTTCTCCGTGATAGGCTTGTTTTATGGTTTTGCAAGAAACAAACATCTGTGTATACTTCAACTGCTGAAGCGGAATACATTGCAGCCGGTAGTTGTTCAAAGATTTTGTGGATTAAAAATCAGTTACTAGATTATGGTTATAACTAAATTATTCAACTATTTTCTGTAATAATACTAGTGCAATATTAATTGCACAGAATTCATTCCTTCATAGTAGGCCTAAGCATATAGAAATTAGATATCATTTTATAAGAGACAATGTAGACAAAAATTAAATTAAACTAGAATTTATTTTTACTGATTTTCAAAGAGCTGATATTTTTACTAACCTTTAGATGACAAGAAACATAATTTTTTCTTAAATCAATTAGGAATGATTAATGGAGAGTCTTTACTTTGATTTTTGTTCTGAGATCGACAAATTGTGCACCTTTCGTCGAACAGAGCTCGACAAACTGTGATCTTTTTGTGAAACGTTCGTCGAACAGAGATCGATGAACTTTCTTTGTGAAAATTTCTTCGACCGGAGATCGACATTTTAGTTTCGAGTACCTTTTATCGAACGGAGCTCGACGAAATGTAATTCTTTCGCAAAACTTTCGTCGAACGGAGATCGACGAAATGTATTTCTTGTGCGAAATTTTTCATCGAATAGAGTTCGATGCATTGTTTTTCGTCTGGAAGAGTTTGCCTTTTCAACTTTTGAAAACATATAATTAGGTTTTCATCGAACTCTATCCCACGCATTTCCCATTTCCCTTGCACTTGAGCTCTCTATTTTGCAGAATAATGGAGATTTCTCAGGCATTCCTCTCGGCAATGAAATTAAATGCAGGCTTCGATATTGACATGGAATCTTTCTCTCATTCAGATCAAGTTTTCCAGGATATTCTGAAACTATTTGAGGCTAAGAATCTGCGGAATTTTATGACTACCAAGATCAAGCTTCCAGTGGCACAAATCAAAGAATGGATTCATACTGCAAAATTTTAGGATACCCCAGTCATTATTGGATCTATATCAGGGAATCAGGTTCCCCTTATCCAAAAAATTCTTTCTGAAATTTTCTATTTTGTTAATTGCGAAGAAGATATAGAATTATCTAGTTCTGAATTTGAGATAATGATAAATAGATTGGGTAATTCTCAAGGGAACCCTAACCATCTTTTGAAAGAGAACTTTTCAATAGAACATAAGTTCTTAGTAGATGTAATAGGAAAGGTTATTTTAGGCAAACATTCAGCCCACGACTTTGTTAGCAGGCATCAATTCTAAGTGTGCTCTAGTAGATCAGAAGAACATAAACTGGTGATCAATTCTTTTTGATTCTATTAAGAAGAAGAACACCAGCCAGTCTGGAGGTTATGGCAGGATCTTAGGAATTTTTTTACAGGCTAAGTGTCCAGATATTTTTGTCTCACATACCATTTATATTAATGCATCTAAGAGGATTACCTTTTCCCTTTTTGGAAAATGGGAGAGGGTGATTCCCAAGCCTTCCAGGGGTGCACCCTCTAAGGTAGCTTCTAAAAGCACCAGGGATGATTCAACCACTCTCCTAACCCCAAAAGTGGTTCTTGTTCCTCTTATTTCTTCTCCTCTACAATCTCCACACAATTCACATAGGAAGCCATCTCCACCTTCTCAACTACCTGCTTTATCTATAGAAGTTCCATCCACTTCCTTACATATAGATTCCTCTACTCAACAGCTATCTCCACCTCATTCATCTTTAAATCAATTAGCTTCACCTCATCAGTCACCTTCATATCCAATTCTTTCATCTCCACTTCATTTCTCTTTATTTCCTTTATCTCCACAACATTCATCTCCACCTCTCCCATCTCCACCTCACTCCCCAATCAAGGAAGAAATAGTTCCTGATGCCATTCCTCCTGTAATCAATCTTACATCTATACAACAGTCATCTTTCCTATATCCAAACTATGCTAACAGTTATCATCCATCATCATCCAATCCATCCTCTGTATCTGCTCAGCATCCTCCTGAGTATATGTATTTGGATTTCTCATCCATTTCTTTTAATCTTTTGTACTTCATCATTCGTACTCTCAGTAATTTAATAGAAGAAGCTTAGGCTCCTATTGTGGTTTCTATAGCTGAACTTTCTTCTAAGCTAACCTCTTTCTCATTTGTCCCTTCTTCTGGGGGCCTAGATTCAGGTCTCCCTGGATCTAGGCAGGGGGAGATGTTTCATGAAGAAGCTCCAAATACTACAGTTTCAGTTTCAGCCAATGTAGAAGTTCTAGAGGTTACATCAATAGTAGTTTTAGATTCAGAAATGATTGCAGTTTTAGTTGAAGATGAGTTGTCAGCATAACAAAAAGTTATTACTGTTGGTGATGTTATTATTCATCCCACAGTTGATTTACATTCTCTTTTATCAGATTTTGATATTCTGCCTAGTTATCTTCCTACTTTTCAAGTTTTTGAAAATGATTTATCTAAAGCTATAGTTTCTTACACTACTCCCATTGATGCTTCTATGTTAGAGACTTTGAGATCTAGTCTTGAAGACATTTATAGCAGTATTACACCAGTCCCTCGGCCTATAATAGTTGATGATATAATTTATGTTATAGAGCACGATTTCTACCCTCTTACCTGGGATGAAACTCCAATGCCAAATTTGCATGATCTTCTTAATGAAGATATGGAAGAAGCAGCTGAGACAGATATTATATATAAACATCCAGAAGTTCAAGTTGATGACCATAATAATTTGTATAAATAGATAGATGATATATATAATCAGCCAGTAGTAGAATCTAATGATAACTTAGAGTCTGATGATTCAGAAGATTCTAGGTCTAAGAAAAGAAAGTTCAAGAAGAAGGATCCAATTAAGGTTGCTCCTCAACCTTCATCAACTGCAAATATTCCATATTATATTCTACATGGGATAACTCTAACTCCAGATCTTGCACACTAGATGAGGTGCTCCAAGAATGAGCAGAAAACGAGGAAGAAGATGTGGAGGTATTCTTCCCCTCAAAAGTCATAGAGAGGACCTCCTCCTCCTCCTCCAGCAGTAGGGTTAGCAGGAGGTGTTTCTTCTTCTCAGAGGTCTTCTTCTCATCACTTAAGACTAGATCAGGGCAAGACAGAGGGTAAGGACCCCTCATAATTCACCACTATGTCCTCATACAGACAAAAGGAACTGGACAGATATTCAAAGAAGTGAATGTTCAATTATTGATAAGTACATGAGTCTGCATCCTGAAGCAGCAGTTCAAAGAACTACTTCTCTAAAGATTATTGGCTCTCAAGACTTAAAGATGAGCAAAAGGGAAGCTGAAGATCCTATCAGAAAGCTTATTTTCACAAAATCTTCTTTAGAATCTCCTTCAGCAGAACCTCAAAAAGATTCTTGATTTTTGTTTATGTTTTTGAAATATGTTGTTGTTTTTTAAAATCTCAAAGCACTTATTATATATCTGCTGAAAATTTTATTTCTACTAGATATTAATGCTTTGTGTTTTTCTGTTTTTGATAGTATCCTAAACCAAATATGGGGAGATTGTTGGAACCCTATTACTGATTTGGACTAGGATCACTATTATTTGTTTAGGATGATTAGTTTGACCCATTTTGTATAGTCTAAGGTCAAAGGTTTATTTCCAGGGTTGCTACTTTAGAAGAATTCCAGAGAAGTGCTGCTCGACGAACGCAGAATTCATATCGACAAAAGCTGAGCTCAATTCGACGAACGTCGAGCTCAGTTCGACGAACTAAGAGTTCTAACTCTTAATTTAGCTTGACGAACTCTGGGCTACGTTCGACGAACGATGACCACAACTCAGAAGCTCAGCTCGACGAACTCCAGGCTCAGTTCGATGAACTCTAGGCTCAGCTCGACAAATTCTAGGCTCAGTTTGACGATCTCCAGACTCAGTTCGACGAATTTCATACAGTGTTCAATGTTCAGGCAGTTTTATTTACTAAAGGCTTAATTTTAGTCAGTTACACTCTAATATTTAATGCTAAATATTCTTAATGAATATAGCCATTTCAGGCAACATTAAATATGGATTTATCATAAATTTTAATTCTAATAGTTTACCCAGAGCAGTTACAATTCTCAGAGATTCTTCAGGCATTTTAGAATGGTTTTAATTCAAATGTTTGAATTCTTCTCAGAGATTATATATTCAGATTATTGCTTCTTCAAAGGGTCACACTCTTACAAATCTCATAAGTTTACAAAGTTAGACTTTCAGGGTGACACACTGTTACTGATTTAGAGACTTACATATCAACATATTTTTTAACAGATTTTCTGCTTCAGTCTCTGCAAGTGAAAAGTCTTTAACCAGTCAAATAGAAGAAGGCCTACACCCTGAACAAAAGCATCCCCTCCTGATATCAAATCTCTACTCAAATTAGGCGGGGCTTTTTGCATCTTCATACACTAAAGTCTTCTCAGAGATATTTGATAGAGAAGACATCATCAACTCTTTTAGCTTATTTCTTAAACTGTGAATAAGGTTTTTAACTCCCTTCAAAAGTTATCTCTTGGTTCATAAGTCACCTGATCAAAAGACTTAAGCTTGGTTTTTGGGCACCTGATCAAAAGCTCAAAGGGTTGCAAGATCTCCCTTAGAAAATAGATCTTCTGGTGGCATGGCACCTGATCAATAACCTGTAGTAAATTCCTACTAGGGTGGTAGAAGAGTAGACGTACTTAGGTTTATTGGGGAACTACTATAAATCCTTGTGTCATCTGTGATTGATTGCTTTTTTATTTGTATGTTGTGATTTTTATTTCTATATATATATTTATCACTTAATTTATAATCCGCTATAAAAATAAATCAAAGTTTTAAAATACTCTATTCACTCCCCTCTAGAGTAAAGTTAGATCTATCTCTCACTTTCAAAGTTGTTTTTTCTTCTATGCCTCCTCTCATCTTTGTTTGGTAGAGTTTTGGGAAGACGTTTACAAGTCTTGTTCGCCTTGCGGGAATAATTCTAGTACTCGGAAAATATAGATTTTTTACTTACTCTAACTCTTCTCCTTTGCAGAAGAAAAAGTAACAACATTCAGAATCTTTAGGGAGAGACGTCAGGTTCTAAATCTCTCCCTCTCTGTCTTTTTTTTCCTACTTGTTCCCTGAGGTGCGGATCGCGATTACGGGGGTTATCTCTACTTTTTTAAAGTTTCCCACAAACTTAAAAAAGTGCGGGGATAACGTAAGCCCAGAAATCCATGATTCTCTCCAAGATGGCTAGCTTGCAATCCACGGACTGCTCCATCTTATCCCAGGGGTTCACGTCCTATTTTTCACCAAACTGCGCAGATAGACTTTTTTGTCCGCACGACTAGGCTAGTCACCCGGTATTCACCAGCTCTACAAAGGCGCGAATTGATTCCCAGTTCGCACCAGCAGGTCACACGACTAATCGAGCGGATAGTTTTCTCCAGCCCGCCGGTAGTGGGCTAGGTTGCCGCAAGAAATAACCCGCATAGACCAAGCATCTTTCCATTCTTCTTGCAACAGGTGACCTTGCTTTTTATTCCGCGGTGACTTCATCCTCAGTCTGCACGGCATGGCGCACAATCAACTTCGATCCACACAGCATGGTGCACACTCGCTCAGTTTGCTAGCAGAAGCAGACTCAACCTTAGTCTGCCAGCAAGTGGAAGACTCGCTTCAAACAATAGCAATAGGCGACCAGCCTCCAGGTCGCCCATTAGTGGATGACCTGCCTCTATTTCCCCTAGAAATAGTGGCTGACCTACTATCTGCCAGTAGGTGGCGGACTCATTCTCAATTCGCCATAAGGAGGCAGACATGCTACGCTCAGCAGCAGGCGAGCTCTTCTTTAGTCCGCCAGCATAGCGTGGACTGAACTTCAGTTTGCGAGTAGGTGGCGGACTCGCTTCTTCCAAATAGTAGGCAAGTTCCTCAGCTCGCACAGCAGAGGGCAAGCTCCTTCTTAGTCTGTCAGTAGATGGTGGATTCGCTTGCAACTCGCCCAAACCATCGGGGGTGACGTCATCAAGCCCAGTTCTGGGAGTCTCCTCCTAGAGCCTATAAATAGGCCCCCATACCTCTCATTGTGGGGGGGGAGATGATTGGGGAAAAACCTTGGTAAAAAACCCTGCGGATATAGTTTCTTATCTGCCAGAAATATTCGTGGACTGGAATTCAAGTTAGTCTGCGCGGCCACAGCGTCCAACCCTTGCGGTCTGGAGCCTGGACTTGGCTTTTCCAGCAAGTCGTTCTGCAATCTTGTCCCGGCGGGCTCAACGGTTAACCCATGCGGACAGTCCTCTTTTCCTTACTCTGCAATAACGGCCTTAGTGACTTACCCGGTCAGCCTACCTAGTTAGGCGTCCTGAGGTAGCTAGCCTCAAAATAAGCAGTTCTCATGGTCTGGCGACCTATGGGCTAAACCCGCGCGGCCTCTAGCGACTTCTTTTCTAGCCTCCAGCATCTCTTTTGTCCCTTATTTTTCCATATAAAGAAGCGAACTCAAGCTGTAACACTGATTTTTAATAAAAGGAAAGCCCGTCGCAAGAGTAGCATTTTAATCGCGGTGGGCAAATTCTATTGTTGCCACTACCAGCGGCCCCTCTCTCTCCTACTCTTCTCTATCTGTCTCTCAGCCCTCAATCGCTCATCCTAATCATCAAAGTAACCGGTTGTTCAAAAGTCCTCATCTACCTACTTTATCCCCGTAACCCGGATCGAACGTATTCTCTCACCTCTCGACCTTAGAGAGGCACATTTTTGGCATCAACACTTCCCAAGAAGGAGAAGAGTTGGAGTCAGAGTGACTCAGACTCTTTTAAATTAGAAGAATATGCCTATATTGTGATGTTTGCTAAAGAAGAAGAAGAAGAAGAGGATGACTATCCTGCTGCAAGGATAGGCATTAGGGCTCCCTTGTCACATTCAGAAAGTGACATTGGGGAAGAAGAAAGTTGTAGCTTGATGGCCATAATAGATGGAGATAATAAGGATGAATCTGATCCTGATGAGGTAATTATTCTTAACATGTCTTCTTAAATTTCATATTATGAGATTAACCGAGAATTTGAAGAATCCTTCTCATCTAATGATAAGGATGGCTGAGACACTGATGATGATGTCAATCAATTGATTGACAAATATGGTGCCATCTTGGGAGCTCTAAAAGAGTAAGATGTTTGTCAAGAGGCAAGCTAAGGAGATTGCTTCCATTCAGCTAGCCAAATCTTAAAGCTCTGAGGCTGCTACCCAGCTAGCTCAAATGAGCAAGGAGATTAGATAGCTGAAAGGAAAAAACAATCATCCAAGTAGGCATCATTAGTCAGAAGAGCAAGATCATTAAGTATCTTGAAGAGAAGCTCCTTCAAATGAACTCTAAATCAAATGAGCTAAAAGAGATCATTAGCAAGCACACTGAAATCAAAATTCAAAAAAAAAGAATGATTAATAAGCTTAAGAATTATCTCCTCAAGGAGAGAAAGTTAGGGACTCGGTTTTAAAAGCCACAAACTATGCTGCCAATAATTGATTCCTTCTCATCCCAAACAAATAGAAAAGGATTGGGATTCAATAAAAAGCAGCATAGGCTAGATTTTTTAACAATGGAATGACAGTTGTAATTATGCCTCAAACCACCTTTCAGAAGCTAGTACTTCCTTCTAACAGGTATGACCATGACAATATGTATGGTCACTAGAAGAATGGAAAGTCCTATAGTAAGGGCAATGATTCACATAATTATGAAGGAAGAAAGGGCTTGAGGTCGAGTGCTTTAAAAGCTCCCCATGAAGAAATTCAAATGTGAAATTATAAACCATTATTTTTGGTACTCCAGCCCCAACATCAAAGTTAAGGGTGTTGCATCTTCCCATACCACTCAAGTTAACAAGCAGGTTGTTGTCAAAATAGTAACCCACTCTCACAAGCCAATATTACATGTCATCAACACTATATCAGCTATCAAGTTAACATATGTTGTTGTCAAGTAGATATCATCAGGTAAGATAGGTTACCATCAAGCACACAACTAAGTGCTTGCTGAGAGGGACAGGAAGAATGCAATAGCCTTCTCTGTTGAATATGGAAATTCAGATGTTCCTTCATCTTCCAGAAATGTTCAGAAGAGAAGATACAACATCTTTGAATGCTAGTGTTGTAGTAAGGTGGGTCACTTTTCCATTGACTATTGACACAATCCCATTGTGCCTAATATAAAGAAGAGTTATGATGCATAGATAGCTCCAAGAAAGAATATTCATGTTAATGCTAACAAGAACCTAGGACCCAAGGTTTATTGGCTCCTAAGGTAAAATGAATTTATCTTGTAGGATAATTCAAGTACCAACCTGAAGTAAATTTGGTACTTGGATAGTGGGTGTTCAAGGCACATGACTGGGACTAGAAGTCTTCTAAAGGATTACACTCCTGTGAAGAATGGACCAAAGGTCATTATTGGAGGCTCTAACAAAGGAGTCACCAAAAAATATGGTATGATCTCCAATAGTATAGGCTCAATTACAAGGGTAGCTTATGTGGAGGGGTTGCAATACAAACTTATAATAATAAGCCAAATATGTGACTTAGGCTATGTCATTAAATTCCACAATGATAAGTGTCTGATCAATAAGTAAGTATGCTTAGAGATCATTCTCTCAGGAACTAGGAGTTGGAATGTATATTTCTTAGATTTTATTTTCAATAATTCTTCAACTCAAGTTTGTGTAGTAGCTAATGAGAAAAAGTCTATTTATGTACAGTGGCACAAGAGACTTGCTCATATTAATTACAAGACTATTAGCAAACTCTATTCTAAAAATTTAGTTAGAGATAGTCCAACTCTAAAATGTGTTAAAGAGGGCACCTATCATGCATGCCAAATGGGAAGGTAAACTAGGGCCACCTTTAAGAGTATTGACTCCAAAGACTTTATAAGATATCTTTATCTATTGCATATGCATATGTTTGGTCCTTTGTCAATTCAGAGTTTAAGAGGAAAGTTGTACACCTTTGTGAATATAGATGATCACTCAAGGTTTGCATGGGTATTCTTCCTTAGGAAGAAATCAGATACCCTGGATGTCTTCATGAATTTGGTCGAGGCAATTTAGAATGAGATGGAATGTTCTGTAGTCAAAATAAGAAGTGAACATGACACATAATTTCAATCTGGGGACATTACAAGGTATTGTTAAGAGCAAGGTATAACCTAAAAGTTCTCTAATCCCAAAACTCAGCAACAAAATGGAGAGGCTGGGAGAAAGAATAGGACTTTAATATCGGCTGATAGAACATGGCTTAGTTATGACTCTCTACCAAAATATTTTTTGGCCGAGACAATCAATACAACATGTCATGTTCTTAACATGGCCTATATCAATATGTCTCATGGGAAAACTCCTTATAAACTTGTGAAGGGAAGAAAACCAACCATTTAATATTTCAGAATCTTAGGTTATAAATGCTACATTCTAAATAATAGAAAGTCTCAGCTAACTAAATTTGTTGAGAAATGTAGTGTAGGTACTATTGTTGGATATATCTCCCATAGTAGAGCATATAGAGTATTCAACAAGAAGTCCCATGTAGTTGAAGAATTCATGGATATTATTTTTGATTAAACTAGCATACTATAAAAAGGCTGGTCTAGTGTTCCTAATAGTGCATGTACTGAGCTAAACATGAAAGATTTGTCCATACAAAGACAAGCCAAGCTCAAGCAATATTACTTCTCAAATTGAAGTACTCAGTGAAGAAATTCAGCCAGCTGATGGAAATCAAGACACAACTGAAAAGGATCATCCAGTTGGAAACATTCTAGCTGGTCAGCCAGTTACTGACAAAATGCCTGCAATAACCAAGAACTAAAGAGATCATCCTAACACTCTCATAATTAGAGATGATAGCCAAGGAGTCACCACCAGGAGCTAGATACATAGTGAAGCTCTATTTCTGAGCTTCCTGTCTCAGGTAGAGCCAAAGAAATTTAAAGATGCTAACAAAGATCCATTCTTGATCAATATTATGCAAGAAGAATTGTAGCAATTCAAAAGATGCAAGGTCTGGAAGCTTATACCAAGACCTCAAGGAAATAACATCCTTCGCACCAAATGGATATTCAGAAATAAAACGGATGAAAATGGAGTAAGTGTGAAGAACTGAAAGTGGAGGATAAGATCAGTCTGACTCTAGAGGGGGGGGTGAATAGAGTTTGTTAAAATAATATTTCAAAATAAAACTTTGCAGAGGAAGAGTTAAGTTAATATAGTATGTGTATTGTGCTGCAGCAATAAAACAGAAGTAATAATAAAAAGAAAACAAAAGATTCACAACACACAGCAAAGAATACACACAAGCAACCAAACACAAGAAGTTATAGTGGTTCCCCAATCAACTTGGGTACATCCACTCTTCTACCACCCTAGTAGGAATCCACTCAGGATAAGTTGATCAGGTGTCCTGGAACCAATGAGCTTTTGATAAGGTGCTCAAAAACCAGATCTAGATTTTTTGATAAGGTGTCTTGCCACCACTGAGTTTTGACAAGGCTCTCAGAACTAGATTCAGAACTTTTGAAGGGAGTTTTATAACCCTTTTACAGTAGGAAAAGAAAAAGGAAGAGGTGAAGTTTTCTTCTCTGTCTAAATCACTGAAAGAAGACTTAGTGGATTGATTGTGTTGTCAAAGCTCCCCCTGAGATGTAGATGGTTCAGGAGTGAGAGCTTTGCTAGGGTGATAGGCCTTCAGAAACTTCAGATCTCCAGTAGAAGATGATTTCAGCAGAGGCTGAAATATGAGTTGTCTGGAGTCTTTGATGTTGAAGCTATGAACAATTTTCAGTATGCTAATTTTCAATCTAACTCTTCAGGATTGATCACTTGATTTTTCTCTGAGTTAATCTCACTATCTGTGTATGTCTGTATTTAGTGTTGTATTTCTCTTGATCTGTTGTTGTGTATATTATTCTCTGATGATCCTCTGTCCAAGATAGCCGTTAGCAGTCATAAATGTCTTCCACAAATATTTTATCTTTTGGAGGAAAGTCCAATAAACATTCTCTGAGAAATCCCTTGAAACTTGCTCCAGAATAAATGAAAACGGCTAACAAATCTCTTGAAATAAATGCTGAGAAAATTTGAAAAACATTCCAAAAGCTGACTGAATTTGAATCCTTAAATTCATCGATCTCTCAGAAAAACGTCGATCTGAGCTCTACAATCGTTGAACTGAGCTCAGAGATTGGATTGAACATCAGACAGAAAATTTCGAACTGAGCTCTACGATCGTCGAACTGAGCTCAGTGACCTGAAGAATAAGAGAGGATAGATCGTCGAACTGAGCTAGAAGATCGTCGAATTGAGCTCAGTGACTTGGAAACTAGCTGAAGGCAGATCGTCGATCTGAGCTCGAAGATCATCGACCGGAGTTTGACGACTTAGCAGAGTTGAGCTCAGAGATCGTCGAACGGAGTTTGACGTTTCGTCGACCTGAGCTCGACGAAAATTGTCTTTGTCTCAGCTCTAAGTCTTGATCCTTGAATGGTCCTGGGGACAGCTTCAAACCTAAGTTCTAAGACCTAGACTCATTCTAACTTGACCTTTTCAACTATACATCTAGGTCAAACTGATTTCCTAAAAACATAGTGATCCTTGCCCAAATTAGTAATAGGGTGTTCCAACAATCTCCCCCTATTTGGGTTAGGATTACTATTTATAGAGCTTAGTAATAAATACAAAAGCAAATATAGAAAAGCAAAAATTAAAGTAACAGAGCAGAACATGCAGCATAGCAGTATTCAGATAGAATATCAGCAAGTGTTTTAAAATGAATGTACTGTCTGCTTACAGAGATCACTTCTTTTCACTTCCTTTCTTAAATAAGATTTCCCTGTTGGGATTGAGAGCTTCTTTCTTTGACCTTCTGTCATCATCTGCACATAAGGAGGTTTGATATCTTGGCCTGGGAACCACAGCCTCAGGATGCAGTTTCATGTAATCCACTGGGTCAAAGAACATTCTTGAAGCATATCTTTCCAGTTCTTCCTTCCTTTGCTCTGACAAGGTAGTGATGTTTGAAGTGTCTTTTCCTTACTCTCTGGCCTTCTTCAATTGATCTAAGGCAGCAAGTTCTTTCATCCTAGCAGTCCATGATAAAGAATTATTCTCTGGATCTTCAAAAGGGATTGCAGGTTCATATCTATTAATAGTTTCTGAAGAAGTAGAAGTCCTTGTATCAACAGTTTCTCTGAGTTTATAAGAGAAAGGACCTTGAGTTGAGTCCATATGTCTTTGTCCTTCCCTTTATTGTCTTGATTGAATCCTGTATTCTCTCTGATTACCTCTGTATTGTCCCCTTTTGGACCGATAACCTTTTTGATATTGCCCTCTGGGATGATATCTCTGTAAAGATTGGGAGGAGCATTGCTTTGGAGCAGAGGTTTGAGAAGCTAAGCCTCCACCTGATCCTGAATCTGGAGGAGGAGGAGGAGGAGGCTGAAACTGGGATGACCCTTTATCATACTTATCCAACTTTCTTTTCTTTTTCATAGCATTTAGCTGGTTTTTAGAATACTGCATCCAAGATTCAGTTATCTGGCAATCATATAGAATATAATAGGGTATGTCATTAACATCCTTGGCCTTTGTAGGAGGGACCTTCATCATGGCCTTACTTCTAGGTTTCCTTTTCCTAGCAATAGTGCCAACAGAGTCATCAGATTCTGTATTGAATTGATCACTTTCAGAACTCTGTGGTCTGTCATACAAATCATCTATACTTTTGAAGTATTCCTCTTGATCTTTTGATTTCTCAATATCAATAGGGGAAGGAGGTATTGATACAACATCAGTAATCACAGCAGTACTCTCAGCAGGAGCAGATGAATTAGCAGGAGTCTCAGATACTTGTACTTCCCAATATTTGGCCAATTCTTCATCAGCAGTATTATCAATATCAGCAGGCATATCAACAGGCAGCATTTCAATATCAATAGATATAAGCACAGCAGCATCAACAGCAGTAGTGGCCTTGTCCTAAGCTTGGACAGATTCTATAAAAGAAGCTAGCAAAATTGGCTCACATACTGAAACAGGCACAATTGCCTTTGAGAGATCTTCATACTGTTGAACTGGTAGATAGTTGAAGTAAACAGCATCAAAAATTGAAAGCAGGCTCTGGAGATCCACTACAAACACTGGAGTAGCAACTGAGGCTTCAGCAGCAACAGGCAATTCCAGAACTTCATTAGGCATCTCCCCCTGCCTGGATTCAGTAGGAACTGGATCAAGGCACCCAGAGGAAGGGATTGCCTGAGAAGAGAGGAAAGAAGATAGCCTGTCAGACAGCTCCTGAACATGTTTCAGAAGTGGAGCCATTGTGGTCTCCAGCAATGAGGATAGCCTGGGGGCTAGCAGCTCATACAGCCTGTCTGTAAGTGCAGGAAGATCTACATGCTCAAGATGGGCTTGAGTAGAGGTAGGAGTTGATGATGCTGGCATAATGTTGGATGGTGTGGTGGTAGGAGGTATAGGGATGGATGGCTCAGTAGTAGAGATTGTGGAGATGGATGGTACTGGAAAGGAGATGGATGATATGGGAGTGGAAATGGATGGAGTAAAGGATGGTTGTGAGAGTATATCCTGAAGGAGTTGTTGGTAGAAGGAGGTAGATGGAATCTCAGAAGGAGAGGAAGGAGAATCATCCATGAAGGAGTCTTCCAAGAGGTGGAATGATGGAATGGTGAGAGGTGGATAATAGTGTAGTGGGTGGAATGATTCTGAAGTGGCTGGAGGAGATAAGGGTGATTAAATGGTAATGGGGGAAGAGATAGATAAGGTTGAGGTGATTGTTGTTGTTGATGTGGAGATGGTTATAGAAATAGGTGGAGAGGAAGCAGGCAAATCTTCTGCTGGGGCAGAGACCTGAGGGGAAGTGACTGTAGTAGTCCTTGTGCCTGAAGATGGAGTTGTTGAAGGTCTGCTAGGCTTGACAATCTGTCTATCCCATTTTCCAAATAAGGCACAAGTGAGCCTCTTGGAAGCATTGATATGCATTCCACTTGAAACTAACAGTTCAGGGCACTTAGCATGAAGAAATAGCCCAATTATTCTACCAAAATTAACAAAATTCTTGTTTAATTTCTTTTTGATTAAATCAAAAAAGAGTTCTCCCCAGTTTAGGTGCTTTTTGTCCACAAGAGCTCCCATCAAACAGAGCTGATACCTGGAAATTGTATCATGGGCAGAGTGCTTGGCTAACAGCACTTTCCCTACCACATCTGCCAAAAATCTGTATTCCATTGACAGATTTTTCTTCAAAAGCTTGTTGGGGTTAGCTGCTGTATGCCCCATCCTCTCAAGCATATTGGAGAATTCTTCTCCAGACAAATCAATGCTATCTTCTCCTGTACTTAACTGAAAAACTTCTGATAAAACCTCAGGTGAAAGAGATACCTGATTCCCATGATCGTGCCGACGATGGTGTTGTTATTCAGATTCTGTGTTGTATATACCCATTCTTTGATTTCATCTACTGTTATCTTAATTCTTGTTGTCATGATGTTATCTAGCTGCTGTTCTTTGAAGAGCTCGAGTATGTCTTTGAATATTTGATCACTACTTTCAAAGGAATTCATATCGATGTCAAATCGGGTATCGAATTTCATTGCCGACAGAGCTGCAACTTAAACGGCCATTTGATCCTGCAAAGATGAACAAACAAAGAACAAGTGCAGCAAGAGTTTGGAGGGAAAAAGAGTTTTTCTGCAGAAACTATGAACGCGCAAAAGAGAACGACAGCCGAAAAATGATTTTTATATTAGGGTTCGACGCAGAAAAGGAAGGATCATCGATCTCCATTCGAAGATCGGGGCTCCTAAGGGAAGCTAAAAGGTCTTCAACATCATCGATCTCAGTTCGACGACCTTGAGAGCGTCGATCTACGTTCAACGATCGTTGACCTGAAAGAGATAGTATAAAACTATCGGACAAGCGCTGAACTCCGGTCGATGTTTTAGGAAAACGTCGATCTCCGTTCGACGATCTTGAGGAAAATCGTCGAGCGCAGTTCAGAGACAGGAACTATCCTACAGACACAAAAAGAAATAAGTTTTTAGCCTAATCTTGGTCTGTTTTTAGCTTTTAAGATCTTGTAATTTATTTTAGGCTTCCTCCATCTAACATGCCTAACTGATTTAGGAAGAATGTATGTTTCTTCTCATCCAAGGGTTTGGTGAAAATATCTCCCCTTTGTAAATCAGTTGGGATATATTGAAGTTCAATTTTGTTTTTCTCAACATTATCCCTTAGAAAATGATTTCTAATTTCTATGTGTTTTGTCCTACTATGGAGGACTGGATTTTGTGCAATGGAAATAGCACTGGTGTTGTCACAAAATATTTTAGACTTCTCTAAGTTGTAACCATAGTCTAAGAGTTGATTTTGTATCCACAATATTTGTGAGCAACAACTACCTGCAGCCATATATTCAGCTTCAACAGTTGAGGTTGACACAGATGTTTGTTTCTTATAAAACCATGAGACAAGTCTATCACCAAGAAACTGACAAGTTCCCCTGGTGCTTTTCCTGTCTATTCTGCATCCAGCATAATCAGTATCTAAGAATCCAGTTAAGTCAAATGCTGAATCTTTTGGATACCAGAGACCTAGATATGGACAACCTTTAACATATCTAAGAATCTTCTTTACTAAAGTTAAGTGTAACTCTCTAGGGCTTACTTGGAACCAAGCACATATATATATAGCAAACATTATATCAGGCCTACTAGCTGTAAGGTACAGTAAAGAGCCAATCATTGCTCTATATGTTGTCAGATCAACTGGTTTCCCATGTTCATCAGCATCCAATACAACATTGGTAGGCATGGGTGTTTTCATACATGATGCATCAGACATACCAAATTTCTTAACCAGCTCTTTTGCATACTTGGTTTGGGAAATAAATATACCTTCAGCATGTTGTTTGACTTGCAATCCCAAGAAGAAGGAGAGCTCACCCATGCTACTCATTTCAAATTTAGAGTGCATAAGCTTGGAAAACTTTTTGCACAATTTTGAATCAGTAGAACCAAAGATGATGTCATCTACATATATTTGTACTAGTAGGGTATGGGACTTATGGGTTCTAATAAAAATACTTTGGTCTACTCTACCCCTTATAAAATCATTTTCTAGAAGAAAGCATGCTAGGGTCTCATACCATGCTCTAGGAGCTTGCTTTAGACCATATAATGCTTTATATAGTTTGAAGACATAATCAGGATGAGTTAGAGAGATAAAACCTTGGGGTTGTCTGACATAGACTTCTTCTTTGATCTCCCCATTGAGAAATGCACTCTTTACATCCATCTGGTATACCTTGAATCCTTTGTGAGCAGCATAAGCTAGGAATATTCTGATGGCCTCTAACCTTGCAACTGGTGCAAAGGTCTGGTCATAGTCTATTCCTTCTTCTTGAGAGTAGCCTTGAGCAACTAGCCTTGCCTTGTTCCTTACAATGACTCCCTGATCATCCAACTTATTTCTGAACACCCATTTTGTTCCAACAATGGAATGATCCTTTGGCTTAGGCACTAGTTCCCAAACTTTGTTTCTTTCAAATTGATGCAACTCCTCTTGCATTGTAATGATCCAGTGTGGATCTTGCTCTGCATCTTGAATGGATTAAGGTTAATTTTGAGAGAGAAAGCAAGTGTGCATCAGGTTTTGGTTGACCTGATTTCTGGTTTGCACACCAGCTGAGATGTTTTCAATAACTTGGGAGATTGGATGATCTCTTGATGTTACTAAATCAACAGGGGGTGTTGATTGTTCACCAACCTGTGTTGTTGTTTCCTCTTGTAGAACATCAACTGGCTCTTCAAGAAGATTTTCTTCCAGATGTTGAGCAACTTCTTCATCTTCACTACTTTCATCCTTTTGAGTAACTTGCAATCTATCCAAGTCTTTAGCTAGAGAGTGTACCTGCAAATGTTCTATGATAGAAGTATTCTTCTCCTTGAAAGACATATTAGTTTCATCAAAGGAAATATGGACAGATTCTTCTATTTTTTGAGTTGTTTTATTATAAACCCTATAAGCTTTACTGATCATGGAGTATCCCAGAAACACTCCTTCATCAGCTTTTGCTTGAAATTTTGCTATATATCTCTTGTCATTGTTGTGAATATAACAAATGCAACCAAAAATTTTTAAGTAATCTACTTTAGGTTTCTTCCCTTTGAGTAATTCATAGGGGGTCTTTCCCTTCAGTTTATGTATCAAACTTCTATTCAGTACATAGTTGGAGGTGTTCACTACCTCAGCCCAAAAGGATAGATGAAGGTGAGCATCTGACAATAATGTAGTTGCAGATTCAATTAAGGTTCTATTTTTCCTTTCTGCTACCACATTTTGTTGAGGAGTTCTAGGAGCTGAGAATGTATGCCTGATCCCTTCACTCTGACAGAACTCTTGCATAAGAAGAGAATCAAACTCTGTCCCATGATCACTTATGATCAGGGCAATATGAGTATTGAACTCACTCTGTATACATTTGAGAAACTCTGTCAAACACTTAAAGTTATCAGACTTCTTCCTCAGAAAGAACACCCATGTGAATCTTGAGAAGTCATCTACAACCACTAAAGTGTAGGATTTCCCTCCTAAGCTTTGTACTGTAATGGGTCCAAAAAGATCCATGTGTAACAGATACAAAATCCTAGGTGAATCACTCTTGTTAAGTGACTTAAAACTATTTTTAGTTTGCTTGCCTAATTGACAAGCCTTGCAGAGTCCTTCCTTCTTGTATGGGCCAGAAGGTAGTCCTCTAACAAGGTTGTCTTTGGATAGCCTAGCAATAGTTCTAAGGTTAATATGCCCTAGTCTCTTATGCCACAGTATATTAGGTCTAGATATGGAATTGAACAAGCAGATATCTACTTTAGATGAATGAAAATCTACTAAGTAAATGTTACCTTTTCTGTTACCTGTCAACACAGTTATGTTGTCTTCTAACTTGACCTTGCATATAGCTTTGTTGAAAGTCACTTGATATCCTTCATCACAAAGTTGACTGATACTTATCAAGTTGTGCTTGAGTCCTTCAACATAAGCTACTTTCTTGAAGGTGACTGTTCCAATTTGGACTGCACCATATCCTTTTGTTGTTCCAAAGTTTGAATCACCAAAAATTACTTTGGGTCCAAGCTTGGCTTTAAAGGATGTGAAGTTGTCCTTGTTCCCTGTCATGTGCTTTGAGCACCCACTATCCAGATACCATTGCTGGTTTTATGTTGGATAGATCTTCACATGTACATACAAGAATTTACATGTTTTTGACCCAGTTTACCTTGGGCCTAGGTTGATGTCCTTTAAATTCAGAAATGAAAGACATCTCAGGTTGACTCTTATAACCTTCAGGATGGTATCTCCTAGGAGGTACTATCCATTCAGTATAGGGGTTGAAACCTTGGGATATAGGACTTCTAGGATTGAATCTAGATGTACCTTTGAAAGATTGTTCAAAGCCCTGATCTCTATTCGACGATCATCGAGCTGAGGTCGATGATCTTGGGTCAGATCATCGAGCTCTGTTCGAAGATCGACTATCCTGGAGTTCAGAGTTCAGGTGTCGTCGAGCTGAGTTCGACGATTTTTTCTTGGATCGTCGAGCGCCGTTCGACGATCTTCGAGCTCTGTTCGATGCATTCTGTTGAAATATAACTTTCTTTGGCAAATCTGCATTCTTCCTTGCTACCTCTACAACTTCCTTCCCTTTATCAGAGATAAATTTGATTGGAGTTGTCAGAACTATAGGCTGGCTGGATGAAGCTCCCAAGCCCAGTGTACTATTAAGTCTAGAGTTCATTGTGCTTGTGATATCCATCAGTTTGATGCTTCTCCCATTAAGGGATTCTTCAAATTTCTTGGCCTTGGATAGTTCACTTTTCAGGGAAGCTATCTGCTCCCTATAGCATTCTAACTCTTTAGAGAGTTTGAGGTTCTCTTATTTAAAAGTGCTATACTCAGACAGTTGTTTTCTGAGGGAAATGATTTCCTTCTCACACTCTAATAGATCTAGGCATAGTACTTTAAACTCATGTTTAAAGTCCTTAGAACTGAAATCAAATGAATTGATTACCTGGTCTTCTTCTAGTTGAATTTCTGAATCTGACTCTGACTCTTCTGCTTTTGAATCTGTTTGAGAGGCATTGATAGCCATCATGCAAAATTCCTTTTCATCAGCATCATCCTCATCATCACTGAAGCTGGATGAAGCTTCAGAATCCTCTTCAGTTTCACTCCATGTCTCAGCAACAGATCCCTTCCTTGTATGTTTGTTCTTGCTAGAGGAGGGTTTGTCTGAGCTGTTCTTCTTAAAGTCTTTCTCCTTTCTTCTTTCTCTTCTATCTTTCTTGTCCTTGTTTTTGTTTTCCGGATAGTCAGGCACAATATGGTCTGGTTTCCTGCAACCAAAACATATAACTTCCTTGTTATTATTTGATTTATCATACCTTGGCTTATCATGTCCCTTGTATGATCTCTTTCTGAAGTCTTTTCTGGCCATTTTATAGAATCTTTTGGCCAATAAGCTTAGTATCTCCTCATTGTCTGTGACCTTTTCTTCAGGCAGGTCCTCAACAGCTTTAAAGGCTATCGTCTTCTCTTTCCTTGTGGCTGGTGAGGGAGCCTTCTGTTCTTCTTCTCTATTTTTAATGAGCAGCTCATAAGATTTGAGCTTGCCCAGGAGAGCTTCAGTGGTAATCTCATTTAGACTTCTGGCATCTTTGATTGGCCAGATTTTTGAATCCCAAGTGCTGGGAAAACACATTAGGATTTTGTCATTCAGCTCAGTTAATGAGATCTCTTTATCCAGAGTCTTTAACTCATTAACAATCAGACTTAATCTGGTGTACATGTCTGCTACTGACTCAGCTTCTCCTTTCTTGAAGTTCTCATATTGGGATATGAGATGGGATCTTCTATCTTTTCTCTCATTAGCAGATCCTGAGACAATCTCAAAAAGTTTGTCCCAAATTTCTTTGGCTGAGTTGCATTCAGCTACCTTCTGAAATATCTCATCAGACATTGTCTGAGATAAGATATTCATGGCCTTGGCATCTGCAGTATTCCACTTCTTTATTTCATCATCTATTCCTGAAGGAGGTGTAACAGCTTTTGTACTTGAGCTTGCTGGTGGACTTGGGCACAATGTCAAAACAGAATTAAATACATCTTCATCAATAGAATTCATATAAAGTTTAATCCTAGCTTTCCAAAGTGCAAACTTGGATAGATTGCACACTGGAGGCCTGGTGCTTGCATAATCTTTGTTTTGTGCCATGTCTTTATATAAAATTAAATAGAATGAAAATAGCCCTCTTAAAGGATTGATCTTATCAAGGATCTTTTGGTTCAGGTGTTATCCTGTATGAACAACCAACCTGCCTCTGATACCAATTGAAAGTGGAGGATAAGATCAGTCTGACTCTAGAGGGGGGGGGGTGAATAGAGTTTGTTAAAATAATTTTTCAAAATAAAACTTTGCAGAGGAAGAGTTAAGTTAATATAGTATGTGTATTGTGTTGCAGCAATAAAACAGAAGTAATAATAAAAAGAAAACAAAAGATTCACAGCACACGGCAAGAATACACACAAGCAACCAAACACAAGAAGCTATAGTGGTTCCCCAATCAACCTGGGTACATCCACTCTTCTACCACCCTTGGTAGGAATCCACTCAGGATGAGTTGATCAGGTGTCCTGGCACCAATGAGCTTTTGATAAGGTGCTCAAAAACCAGATCTAGATTTTTTGATAAGGTGTCTTGCCACCACTGAGTTTTGATAAGGCTCTCAGAACCAGATTCAGAACTTTTGAAGGGAGTTTTGATAACCCTTTTATAGCAGGAAAAGAAAAAGGAAGAGGTGAAGTTGTCTTCTCTATCTAAATCACTGAGAGAAGACTTAGTGGATTGATTGTGTTGTCAAAGCTCCCCCTGAGATGTAGATGGTTCAGGAGTGAGAGCTTTGCTAGGGTGATAGGCCTTAAGAAACTTCAGATCTCTAGCATAAGATGATTTCAGCAGAGGCTGAAATATGAGTTATCTGGAGTCTTTGATGTTGAAGCTATGAACACTTTTCAGTATGCTAATTTTCAATCTAACTCTTTAGGATTGATCACTTGATTTTTCTCTGAGTTGATCTCACTATCTGTGTATATCTATATTGAGTGTTGTATTTCTCTTGATCTGCTATTGTGTATATTATTCTCTGATGATCCTCTATCCAAGATAGCCATTAGCAGTCATAAATGTCTTCCATAAATATTTTGTCTTCTAAAGGAAAGTCCAATAAACATTCTCTGAGAAATCCCTTGAAACTTGCTCCAGAATAAATGAAAACGACTAACAAATCTCTTGAAATATATGCTGAGAAAATTTGAAAAACATTCCAAAAGCTGACTGAATTTGAATCCTTAAAGTAATCGATCTCTAAGAAAAACGTCGATCTGAGCTCTACGATCGTTGAACTGAGCTCAGAGATTGGATTGAACATCAAACAGAAAACATTGAACTGAGCTCTACGATCGTCGAACTGAGCTCAGCAACCTGAAGAATGAGAGAGGATAGATCGTCGAACTGAGCTAGAAGATCGTCGAATTGAGCTCAGTGACTTGGAAACTAGCTGAAGGCAGATCGTCGAACGGAGTTTGATGTTTTGTCGACCTGAGCTTGATGAAAATTTTCTTTGTCTCAGCTCTAAGTCTTGATCCTTAAATAGTCCTAGGGGCAGCTTCAAACCTAAGTTCTAAGACCTAGACTCATTCTAACTTGACTTTTTCAACTATACATCTAGGTAAAACTTATTTCCTAAAAACATAGTGATCCTTGCCCAAATTAGTAATAGGGTGTTCCAACAAGAACAAATCCAGACTGGTAGCCAAGGGGTATAGAACGGGAAGAAGGAATAGATTTTGACCAGACATTTACCCTAGTTGCAAGGTTGGAGGCAATAAGGATGCTCCTAGCCTATGCAACATAAAAAGGTTTCAAAGTCTACTATATGGATGTGAAATCAACATTCCTGAATTGCAATCTCAAGGAGGAGGTATATGTCGAGCAACCCTCAGGTTTTATTCATCCAACTCTTTCTAGTCATATTTACTTTTTTAAGAAATATAGTATGTGTTAAAGCAAGCCCCAAGGGCTTGGTATTAGACCTTATCTACCTTTCACATTAAGAACAAGTTCTTAAGGAGAAAGATAGATAGAACATTATTTCTAAGGGAAACACTGGGAAAGAGCCTTCGAGTCAAATTTATGTTGATGACATAATATTTCGGTTTATTGATGACAATCTTTGCCTGAGGTTTGCCTACATTATGCAAGGTGAGTTTGAGATAAGAAGTATAGGTGAACTAAATTACTTCTAAGGTCTCCAAGTTAAATAGTCAGATGAGGGAATTTACATCTCTCAAACCAAGTACACTAGAGAGCTAATTAGGAAATTTGGAATGGAGTTAGCCTCCACTATGAAAACTCTTATGGGATCAAATGTGAAAGTAAGGGTTAGATCTGATATACTCCTGAGGGGGGGTGAATAGAGTATGTGGGTATATTTAAAACTTTTCTCTGAATTATAAGAAGTACTTCTAAACTCAGGTACTATATCACAGAGTAATAAATGAAAGCACAGGAAAAACTAAATAACACAGCAAGACCTAAATACCACAGCCACAGTAAGAACTAAAATAAATAGGGGTAACCAGGTGACATAAGAATTTATAGTGGTTCCCCAACCTGGGTACGTCCACTCTTCTACCACCCTGGTAGGAATCCACTCAGAGTTTTGATTAGGTGCCTGACACTAATGAGCTTTTGATCAGGTGCTCAATAACCAAACCTCAAGTCTTTTGATCATGAGACTTGCAACCAAGAATCACTTTTGAAGGGAGATGATAACCCTTTTTACAGTGGGGGTGAGAGAATGATTTTGTCTTCTCTTTCTCAATTAAAACAACTGAGAAGAGTTGTGGATTTGATGGTAGCAAAAGCTCCCCCTGAGATGTTGCTTGTTCAGGATGATGGAAGCTTTGTTGCAGGGTGATAGGCCTTCAAGCTTTCAGTTTTGATAAGGAGAACTTCAGGAACTATTTTGACAGATGCAGTATTGTTGTCCTTCAGAGAGTTCCTGAGAGTATGACAGAAGAAGACACTTGATTTGGATGGTTGTTCTTCTTCTTCAGAATTGTTCTTCTTCTTGTCTAACTGCTGTCGATTCTTGACTAATCGATTTTCAATCTCAATAAGATTTGTGTATCTCACAAAAGAATGTTTTTATCAGAATGTCATTCTCTATTCAGGAAATAATAATCTCTGTTTTTATATTTCCAACGTGAATGTCCATTTGAATTTTGAAATTCTTTCTGCAATTAATGCTGACAGCCTTGGAATATTTTTGGCATTGATTTGTTTCCCCAACTGTCCCTTACAAAAACGACAGGCAACAATTCTGATGAAGACCATTATTAATGCTCTTGTCTAACAGTAATATTCATAGAATATTAGAGCATTAATTACTCAGGAATTATTGCCACATAATAAGGACAACAGAGGGAAATTGAAGAGACTTGATTCGTCGACCTGAGTCCACAGTTCGTCGAGCTGAGAATGGATGTTCGTCGAGCTGAGATCCAAGATCGTCAACCTCTGAATGTTGCTTAATAGCTTTCTTCTTCTGTGTATCAAGTTCGTCGAGCTGAATCTAAGATCGTCGAGCTGAGCCCTGAGAACAGAGTTAGTCTAGTTGGGGTCCTTGTTCGTCGAGCTTTGTCTACAGTCTGGACTTAGAATATTTTCTAATGTAGAGTGTTGAAGTATCATTTTTGGCATTGAGTGTGATGTCCTCTAGCTTTGAGTGTTAACTCACCATTCTGGCATTGAGTGTAATGTCATCTAGCGTTTAGTCAAATGTCATCTGGCGTTGAGTGTTGAATCACCTTATCCAGAATTAGTCGACCAGAGAACAGAGTTCTTCTAACTGATGTTCTTAGTTTGTCGACTGAGGTTTGACTTAGAGGAGTTTTTACTTTATATAGAGTTCGTCAAACTGAGAGCTAAGTTTGTCAAGCTGAGCTCAGAGAATTTTCCCTTTGTTCGTCTAACTGAGCTCGACTTTCGTCGACCGAAGATCGATGAACGTAGAACTCCTTTTTCTAAGTCTTGAATTCTCTAATTCTTGAGTCTCTGACAGTGTTGGAGGCTGGTCCTTTGTATTGTTGACTCAAAAGACTTGACCTAGACTTTAGGACACAACTATGACCCTGATCTATACATGTTGGGTCATCTCTTAACTTAGTGAACCTAGCCCAAATCCAACTAGGGATCCAACAATCTCCCCCTATTTAGGTGAGATCACTAATAACAGACTCAATACAAAAAAAATGTACAAAGCAAGAACACAATATATATCTGGCAGAAAATTTAACAGTAAATGCAGAAGATATATTTACATAGTCAGCTTTGTAACAGGAAAAACACAGTTTATCAAAAATATACCAAATAGCAGTTCAGGTTCTAGTTTTTCTGTTTCTTTTCCCTTGGCTTTTCTTCTTTGCCTTTATCCCCAGGCTGAGTGAAAATGATTTTCCTGTTGGGATTGGAAGCTTCTTTCTTTGATATGTATAGATCTGCTTTTCCAATCACAGTGTGGGTGGAAGTTCTGGGAACTATAGCCTCTGGGTGTCTAGCCATATACTCTGTAGAATTAAATACCTTCTTGCTTACTTGAAGCCTATCCAAATCTTTTTCTCTATATGATGGCATAGTTGTATACTATGACGGATCTTCTCCTTCTTCTCTGGCCTTCTTTATCTGTGACAGACCAATCAATTCTTGAAGCCTAGCCATCCTGAAATTTGGATCAACATCCTGACTGATAGATGTTTTATCATCTTGAGAGGGTAGCAGAGATGCAGGCCTGAATTGAGTTGACTGGGCTTGAAAGTTTGTTGCCTTCTGGCTTTCATTGCTCTGAGTGTATAGTGATTTTGGAGGTGCAGCTTCACTATATTTTCTTTTAGGTTTGTATGATTCTGAATATCTTCTTTGTTCAGTTTGTTGTTGGGGAGGAGAGAACTCTGGCTTCTGATGGATTACTTCCTTTATCTGCTCTGTATCACCAGTACTTCTTTGCTGATTGCTTTCATGTGATTGATATCTAGATGGCCTTCCTTGCCTTTGATAAGTTTTTGTGAAAGATGTAGACTTGGAGGGATCATCTGAACTTTGAGGAGTTGTTCCTGAAGCACTAGCAGCTGGAGGAGGAGGAGGAGGGTCCTTTCTGTATCTATGAGCTGGGGGAGGAGAGTATCTTCTGCTTTTCTTTCTGTCTTTTTGTTCATTCTTTGAAAGCCACATCCAGGTTGGCATCCCTTTGTATGTGGTTATGTTTTGTAAAATGTAGTAGGGAGTATCATTTGTATATTCAGGCTTGGGAGTAGGAGGAGGAGCCTTCCTTTTCTTAGAGATTTTGATCCTTATCATAATCATCATCATCATCTTCATCTTCATCATCAGACTGAGGATTGTCATATATAGCTTCAATTTGGCTTATTGTATCCTTGGAGATTTCTTTATTGACTGGAGTGTGGACAACTTCAGCATGAGCTACTTCAGTTTCCATGGCAATGTCTTGAGCTATTAAGTCATCCAGATTGGGGAGAGGGCTATTATCCATGATATAGGATGACCCACGAGGGCTAGATCTCTGATCATCAGACCCATTTTCTGGAGGAGCTGTAAAACTTTTCTTTATAGTGTCTACCACCTCTGAGCTAGCAGGAGAGGTATAGCACACTATTAATATAGATGATGTAATGGGGTGGGGGGAAACAGAAATAAATGTATGACCCAAATATTCTTAGTAAAGTTGTTAGATGCACTTTAGATTTAATGAAGCAAACCCTTCCTGGCATAATCTTTGGCAGAGTGATATCTTGAGTATTTGACAATGTAATATCTGTTCCTGCTTCTGATACTTCTGTTGTTGCTGTTATTGCTATTGTTGTCAGTGTGATCTCTTGAGTACTTGTCATAATGATATCTGTTCCAGGTTTTTCTTCAACTACTGTAGTTGTTGTTGTTGATACTGCTGCTTCTTCATCATCAAGTATCTCCCCCTGCCTGGTTTCAGTAGTTACTGAAGCCAGGCCCCCAAATGAAGAGGGAGCAGTGGTGAGAGCAGAGATTAGTGCAGCAAGTGAGGATATGGGGGTAGCTAAAGGAGAAATGGCTTCTGCTATAAGGGATTTGAGTAGGGGTGTGAGGAGAGTAATGAGTGGTGTGATAAGAGATGGATCCAGAGTTGGAGAAGTGGATGGTGGGGAAGTAGTTGGGTGAGTGGAGATTTCAATTGAGGGGGTGATAGGTGGAGGTGAAGTGGGAGTGCCTAGGGGAAGTCATGTTGAGGAGAAAGAGTATGCAGTGGAGATGATAATAAGTTGAAGGATGGGAATGAGGAGAGGTTGATGTGGGGGATATCAACAAGATGAGATGGAAGAGAGGATTGAGGTGGTGTTGGTATTGGTGTATCTTATTTGGGGGAAGGTGTAGAGGAGGAAATATGTGTTGGAGATTGAGGAACTGGGGATAATGAAAGTAGGGGAGTAGAGACTGAAACATGAGTTGAGGTTGGGGTGTGTTGTGTTACTAGCAGAGATGAAGATTGGAGAGCTGGAGATTGAGGAGTGGCTGGAGTGATGTTGAATGGAATAATGTTGGATGGGATCTCTTCAAAAGGGTGGGAAGTGGCTGGAACAGCCCTTGTACTTTCAGAAGCTGGGGTGGCAAAGGATGAAGCCATAGAGGGCTTTGTGATTGTCCTCTCCCACCTGCCAAACAAGGAACATGTGAGCCTTTTGCTGGCATTGATGAATGTGTTCTGGGAGACCAGTGATTCAACAGTCTTCTCTGTCAAGAAGATCCCTAGGATCCTTCCAAAGTTTACTTCCTTCTTACTGTTCCTTTTCTTGATGAGATCAAAGATGATCTGTGCCCAGTTTACCTGCCTCTTGTTTACCACTGCACACATAACCAGAAATTGATGTCTGGTTATATAATAGTGTGCAGTGTGCTTGCCCAGCAAGACTTTCCCAACAATATCTAGGAGAAATTTGAACTCGGCAGATAGGTGCTTCTTCAGCAGTTTATTTGGGTTATCTCCACAGTAACCCATCAGACTTAATATAATGTCATATTCCTCATTATCGAGTTCTAATTCTTCTTCTCTATTATCTAATCCAAATATTTCAGTTAGTACAGCGGGAGTGAGAGAGATGGCATTACCCGCTATTGATCCGGTCATTGTGTTGTCCTCGGTTGTAGACGCAGTATAGACCCATTCTCTAATTTCCGTGCTGGGTAATTTGATTCTAATGGATAGCAGATTTTTCCATTGCTGGTCTTCCAACAGTTACAGAATGTGAAGGAACACTGGATCAGAGTGCTGGAAGGAGTCGAAATCAACGTTGAATCCAGTATCAAACCTCATTGCCGCAAGAGCGCCTGCTGGAATTGCCATGAATGCACCTGCAAGAGAGAAAATTAAGATCAAGTGCCAAGGTAACTGAAAGAGCGGGACGGAGGTTGAAGAAAACCTAAATATAAGGTTTTACAGAATATGAAACGACAGACTCTGGTCCACAAGAAATAAAAATATCTTCGTTCTGAGGTCGACGAAATAATTTAGAGTTTAAACAGTTCGTCGATCTCAGTCTGAAGGGTTGAAGACATTTCGTCGATCTCTGGTCGACGAAAGTTTTCATAAGTACGTATGTCGATCTCAGGTCGACGAAGATCACTTACCACAGAGAGTTCGTCGATCTCAGGTCGACGAAAATCTCAAGAACCTTTCGTAATTCGTCGACCTCCGATTGACGAAATTTTTAGAGTTCTTCGAGTGCAGACAGAAACTAAACTAGGTCTTCTCCATTGATCATTCCAAGCTGATTTACAAAGAACATGTGATTTCTTTCATCCAGGAGTTTGGTGAAAATATCAGCTCTTTATAAATTAGTGTAGATATAGACAAGTTTGATTTTGTTTTTGTCTACACGCTCTCTAATGAAATGATGTCTAATGTCTATATGCTTAGTCCTACTGTGATGGACTGGATTTTATGCTATGGCTATAGCACTTGTTTTATCATATAGTTGAGTTGAATTATTTAAGTTGAACCCATAATCTAGGAGTTGCTTCTGAATCCACAGCATCTGGGAACAACAACTGCCAGCTGTAATGTATTCTGCTTCAGCAGTTGATGTAGACACAGATGATTGTTTCTTGCAAAACTAGGACACTAATCTCATACCAAGGAACTGGCAAGTTCCTGAGGTACTTTTTCTGTCCACTCTGCATCCAGCAAATTCAGCATCTGAGTATCCAGTTAACTCAAACTCTGACTCAGTGGGATACTAGAGACCTAGACTAGGACAACCCTTTATATATCTCAAAATTCTTTTTAGAAAAACAAGATGAGATTCTTTAGGGTTCACCTGGAACCTAGCACAAAGACATATGGAAAACATGATATCAGGTCTGCTTGATGTAAGGTATAGTAGGGACCCAACAATGCCCTTATATAGTTTCTGATCCACAAGTTTCCCTTGTGCATCAGAGTCTATTACAGCATTTGTAGTCATGGGTGTTTTCTTTGCTGAGGCATCAGCCATCCAAAACTTCTTGATAAGCTCTTTAGCATATTTAGTCTGGGAAATGAAGATGTCATCAGGCAGCTGCTTCACATGGAGACCAAGGAAGTAGGAGAGCTCACCCATGCTACTCATCTCAAATTTAGAATGCATTAGATCAGAGAATCTTTTGCACAATTTGAGATCAGTAGACCCAAATATTATGTCATCTAAATAGATTTGTAATAACAAAATTTTATCATGATGCATTTTAGTGAATAAATTCCTATCTACTATGCCTCTTGAAAAACTATGCTTTAAGATAATGTTGGCTAAGGTCTCATACCAAGCTCTTGGAGCTTTCTTTAAACCATAGAGAGCTTTATGCAATTTAAATACATGAGAGGGATGAGTTGGAGAAACAAAACCTGGAGGTTGTTCAACATAAACTTCTTCTTTAAGTTCCCCATTTAAGAAAGCACTCTTCACATCCATTTGATAAACTTTGAACTTTTTGAATGTAGCATAAGCCAGAAATATCCTTTTAGCTTCTAGCCTGGCAACTGGAGCAAAGCTTTGATCATAGTCAATTCCTTCCTCCTGCTTATATCCTTGAGCAACAAGCCTAGCCTTATTCATCACAATCACACCTTGGGCATCAAGCTTATTTCTGAATACCCATTTGGTTCCAATGACTAGGTAGTCTTTTGTTCTTGGAACCAAAACCCAAACTCTGCATCTCTCAAACTGATTAAGCTCTTCTTGTATTGTATTGATCCAGTGGGGATCTTGCTATGCATCAGTTATGGATTGAGGCTCAATTTGAGAGAGGAAACAAGCATGCCTCAAGTCTTAGTTGAGTTGATGCCTTGTCTGTACACCTGCTGTTATGTCTCCAATCACTTGGGATCTGGGGTGATCCCTTAGTGTGATAAGATCAGTAGATGGAGTTGGTTCAGCCATAACATTTTGAAGGAATTCCTCTTATGGAATAGCCTCTATTGTTGTAGGAAGTTTAGCTGTTTCCATAGTTTCTTCATCACTTTCTTCATTGACTTGTTGAGAAGGATGATATACAACTTTGGGGGTAAAGTGTAAGCCATCCAATTCCTCACACAAGTTGTGTACCTGCAAGGAGTCTTTGGTAGAAATCTCTTTCTTCTTATAAAACATGTTAGCCTCATCAAATGTAACATGCATAGATTCCTCTATTTTCAATGTGGATTTATTAAATACACTATAAGCTTTGCTGACTTGGGAATATCCTAGAAAAATTCCCACTGCAGCATTTGCTTCAAACTTTCTAACGTGCTTTTTGTCATTATTATGAATATAACACACACAACCAAAAACTTTAAAATAGTTGATTATTGGTTTCTTCCCTTTGTGTAATTCATAGGAAGTCTTATGCTTTAGTTTGTGTATCAAACTTCTATTCAGTACATAGTTTGCTGTGCTCACTGCCTCTGCCCAATAGTATAATGGCATGTAAGCATCTACAAGTAATGTGTCTGCAGCTTCAATGAGTGTTCTATTTTTCCTTTCAGCTACCCCATTTTGTTGAGGAGTTCTAAGAGCTGAGAAACAGTGACTGATACCTTCCTTCTCACAGAACTCATGCATAAGAAGAGACTCAAACTATGTACCATGATCACTTCTGATCAATGCAACATGAGTAGAGTACTCAATATGTATGGTCCAGAGAAAATCTGTAAGAACCTTGAAGGTATCTGACTTAGATCTCAGAAAGAATACCCAAGTGAACCTTGAAAAGTCATCTACAACCACTAAGGTATAAGATTTCCCTCCTAGGCTTTGTACAGCCACGGGGCAAAAAAGGTCCGTATGTAGCAAGTACAATATCCTAGGTGAATCACTCTTATTAATCGATTTGAAGCTAAATTTAGTTTTCTTGCCAGTTGACAAGCCCAGTAAAGGCCTTCCTTCTTGTAGGGGCCAGAAGGTAAACCTCTAACAAGGTTGTCCTTAGATATCCTAGTAATGTTTTTAAGATTTACATGTCCTAATCTTTTATGTCATAAGTCATTTTGACTACTAACTATATTGAGCAGGCATATGTCTGAAGTAACAGAATGAAAATTTACTAGGTATATGTTTCCTTGTCTACTTTCAATTAAAACAGGTTGGTTTACTTTTGAAGTAATAATACAGGAACTATAGTTGAATGATACCTGATAACCTTCATCACATAGTTAGCTTATAAAGATGAGGTTATGCTTCAGTCCACTTACGTATGCAACTCTTTTGAAAGTTACAGCTCCAATTCTGACCTTGTCATAACCTTCTTTTTGGCCACAATTGGAGTCACCAAAGATGACCTTTGGTCCTAGCTTTGACTTGTAATCAATTAGATTATCCTTGTTGCCTGTCATATGCTTGGAGAAACCACTATCTAGATACCAATGTTGATTATATGCTGGACAGGTCTTCATCTGCAAACAAGACAGTTAGTTGTTCTTGACCCAGGTAACCTTAGGTCCTTGTTGATTTAAATAACTATAACTGGAGATGTAAGAGCATTCAGGTTGATCTTTATATCCTTTAGGATGGTATCTCCTTGGTGGAATTATCCATTGAGTGAAGGGGTTAAATTTTTTATTAGATTTTAAGTTTCTGTTATTAATATCTGGGTTCGACGATCTCTGGTTGGATCGTCGACCTGAGCTCGACGATGTTGGATGAGATCGTCGATCTCTACTCGAAGAATGATGGTATTCATTCTTGAAGTACCAAAGTCATCGATCTCTGGTCGACGAACCATACTGGTATCGTCGATCATAGATTGAAGAATGATTATTGCTAATGTTTGCGTTCAAAGATCATCGTTCTGAGTTCGACGATCTGTTCATATATCGTCGATCTGGGTTTGACGATAACTGCTGAACATTGTTATTTTTGTTATTCTTCTGGATACTGAGTTTATTCTTGGTTTCAATTTGTTCAAGAATCTTATTAACTTTATTTACCTGTTCAGTATTCTTCTTTCCCTTGTTAGATATAAAGTTTACTGGTCTGGAAAGATTATTTTTCTTAATCAAGGGTGGATCACTAGAGGAGGCACCTAGTCCTAGTTTTCTATTGTTGGTCCTAGCATTTACAGTACTAGTGATATCTAATAATTGTAGACTTCTTCCATTCATTGATTCTTCTAATAGTTTTGCCTTACTTAGTTCAGTTTTCAGAAAAGATATTTGTTTATTAGCAGACATTAGTTCATTGGTTAATTTTGCATTTTCTGCAGTGATGTTGTCTAGGGTGTTTAACTTTTCTCTGAGAAGTTTGATTTCCTTCTCAGAGCTTATTAAGTCTAAGCATAAATTTTAAAATTCAAACTTAAATTCATCTGACTAAAAATCATAAGAAGCTATTACCTGATCTTCAGCTGATAGAGATTCTTTATTATTTGATTCATCTGAGTCAGATATGCTACTGCCTGCCTCAATATCCATGAGGCATACTTCCTTTGCTTTTTGTTCTTCTTCATCCTCACTGGAGCTGGAGGATGTAGATTCTTCTTCAGTATCACACCATGTCTCAGCAGCAAAGCCCTTGTCTTTCCTCTTTTGCTTGCTTGAGGAAGGCTTGTTGTAGTGACTCTTCCTTGAGTCCTTTTCCTTTCTTCTGTCCTTCTTCTGAGCTTCTGGACACTCAGAAATGAAGTGACTAGGTTTCCTGCAACTAAAACACACTACTTCTTTAGAGTGTGTTTTGTCATACCTTGGCTTATCTTCATATTTAGAAGGTTTCCTTCTGAAGTCCTTTCTAGCCATCTTGAAGAATCTCTTGGTAAAGAGACTCATCAACTCTTTATTTACTGGAATGACATCAGAGTCTTCTGTAGTTTTTAAAGCTATGCTGTGCTCCTTCCTAGTATGTGTAGGAGTCTTCACTTCAGCTGCTGCTTCCCTTGTTTTGATCAGCTGCTCATAGGACTTTTGTTTTCCTAGAAGAGATTCTGTTGAAATCTCTGTCATGCTTCTGGCTTCTCTGATGGGCCAGATTCTTGAGTCCCATGTGCAGGGAAAGCACATTAAGATCTTGTCATTCATCTCAGTTAAAGTTTTTTGATCAGCTAAGTCTATTGTACATTACTTCTACTGTTTCTGCTTCATCCTTCTTGAAGTTCTCATACTGATTGATGAGATTTGACCTTATGTCTTTCCTCTCATCTGCTGATCCAGCCACCATTTGTTTCAGGGAATCTCAAATCTCCTTGGCTGACTGACACTCAGCAACCTTCTGAAATATTTCATCAGACATTGTTTGAGCCAGTATATTCATGACTTTGGCATCAGCTATCTTAGCTTTTTTCTATGCATCTGTCCATCCAGGGGGTGGAACTGCACTCAGGTCAGTTGATGTAGTTGAGGTTGAAGCCACTGGAGCTGGTGGTCCTGTTATGATAGAATTAAATATATCTTCATCAATAGAGTTCATGTAAAGCCTAATTCTTGTCTTCTAGATTGTGAACTTGGGCAAGTTTCACACTGGAGGTCTTGTGCTTGCATATTCTTTGTTCTGTGCCATGATGTATGTGTAAATCTAGTAATGAAAAAATAAAAGGATCTAACTTAGGATCTTTGGTTCAAGGATTAGCTTATACAACCAAAAGAACCTCCTTTGATACCAATTGAAAGTAAGGGTTAGATCTGATATACTATAGAGGGGTGGGGTGAATAGAGTATGTGGGTATATTTAAAACTTTTCTCTGAATTATAAGAAGTACTTCTAAACTCAGGTACTATATCACAGAGTAATAAATGAAAGCACAGGAAAAACTAAATAACACAGCAAGACCTAAATACCACAGCCACAGTAAGAACTAAAATAAATAGGGGTAACCAGGTGACATAAGAATTTATAGTGGTTCCCCAACCTGGGTACGTCCACTCTTCTACCACCCTGGTAGGAATCCACTCAGAGTTTTGATTAGGTGCCTGACACTAATGAGCTTTTGATCAGGTGCTCAATAACCAAACCTCAAGTCTTTTGATCATGAGACTTGCAACCAAGAATCACTTTTGAAGGGAGATGATAACCCTTTTTACAGTGGGGGTGAGAGAATGATTTTGTCTTCTCTTTCTCAATTAAAACAACTGAGAAGAGTTGTGGATTTGATGGTAGCAAAAGCTCCCCCTGAGATGTTGCTTGTTCAGGATGATGGAAGCTTTGTTGCAGGGTGATAGGCCTTCAAGCTTTCAGTTTTGATAAGGAGAACTTCAGGAACTATTTTGACAGATGCAGTATTGTTGTCCTTCAGAGAGTTCCTGAGAGTATGACAGAAGAAGACACTTGATTTGGATGGTTGTTCTTCTTCTTCAGAATTGTTCTTCTTCTTGTCTAACTGCTGTCGATTCTTGACTAATCGATTTTCAATCTCAATAAGATTTGTGTATCTCACAAAAGAATGTTTTTATCAGAATGTCATTCTCTATTCAGGAAATAATAATCTCTGTTTTTATATTTCCAACGTGAATGTCCATTTGAATTTTGAAATTCTTTCTGCAATTAATGCTGACAGCCTTGGAATATTTTTGGCATTGATTTGTTTCCCCAACTGTCCCTTACAAAAACGACAGGCAACAATTCTGATGAAGACCATTATTAATGCTCTTGTCTAACAGTAATATTCATAGAATATTAGAGCATTAATTACTCAGGAATTATTGCCACATAATAAGGACAACAGAGGGAAATTGAAGAGACTTGATTCGTCGACCTGAGTCCACAGTTCGTCGAGCTGAGAATGGATGTTCGTCGAGCTGAGATCCAAGATCGTCAACCTCTGAATGTTGCTTAATAGCTTTCTTCTTCTGTGTATCAAGTTCGTCGAGCTGAATCTAAGATCGTCGAGCTGAGCCCTGAGAACAGAGTTAGTCTAGTTGGGGTCCTTGTTCGTCGAGCTTTGTCTACAGTCTGGACTTAGAATATTTTCTAATGTAGAGTGTTGAAGTATCATTTTTGGCATTGAGTGTGATGTCCTCTAGCTTTGAGTGTTAACTCACCATTCTGGCATTGAGTGTAATGTCATCTAGCGTTTAGTCAAATGTCATCTGGCGTTGAGTGTTGAATCACCTTATCCAGAATTAGTCGACCAGAGAACAGAGTTCTTCTAACTGATGTTCTTAGTTTGTCGACTGAGGTTTGACTTAGAGGAGTTTTTACTTTATATAGAGTTCGTCAAACTGAGAGCTAAGTTTGTCAAGCTGAGCTCAGAGAATTTTCCCTTTGTTCGTCTAACTGAGCTCGACTTTCGTCGACCGAAGATCGATGAACGTAGAACTCCTTTTTCTAAGTCTTGAATTCTCTAATTCTTGAGTCTCTGACAGTGTTGGAGGCTGGTCCTTTGTATTGTTGACTCAAAAGACTTGACCTAGACTTTAGGACACAACTATGACCCTGATCTATACATGTTGGGTCATCTCTTAACTTAGTGAACCTAGCCCAAATCCAACTAGGGATCCAACAATCTCCCCCTATTTAGGTGAGATCACTAATAACAGACTCAATACAAAAAAAATGTACAAAGCAAGAACACAATATATATCTGGCAGAAAATTTAACAGTAAATGCAGAAGATATATTTACATAGTCAGCTTTGTAACAGGAAAAACACAGTTTATCAAAAATATACCAAATAGCAGTTCAGGTTCTAGTTTTTCTGTTTCTTTTCCCTTGGCTTTTCTTCTTTGCCTTTATCCCCAGGCTGAGTGAAAATGATTTTCCTGTTGGGATTGGAAGCTTCTTTCTTTGATATGTATAGATCTGCTTTTCCAATCACAGTGTGGGTGGAAGTTCTGGGAACTACAGCCTCTGGGTGTCTAGCCATATACTCTGTAGAATTAAATACCTTCTTGCTTACTTGAAGCCTATCCAAATCTTTTTCTCTATATGATGGCATAGTTGTATACTATGACGGATCTTCTCCTTCTTCTCTGGCCTTCTTTATCTGTGACAGACCAATCAATTCTTGAAGCCTAGCCATCCTGAAATTTGGATCAACATCCTGACTGACAGATGTTTTATCATCTTGAGAGGGTAGCAGAGATGCAGGCCTGAATTGAGTTGACTGGGCTTGAAAGTTTGTTGCCTTCTAGCTTTCATTGCTCTGAGTGTATAGTGATTTTGGAGGTGCAGCTTCACTATATTTTCTTTTAGGTTTGTATGATTCTGAATATCTTCTTTGTTCAGTTTGTTGTTGGGGAGGAGAGAACTCTGGCTTCTGATGGATTACTTCCTTTATCTGCTCTGTATCACCAGTACTTCTTTGCTGATTGCTTTCATGTGATTGATATCTAGATTGCCTTCCTTGCCTTTGATAAGTTTTTGTGAAAGATGTAGACTTGGAGGGATCATCTGAACTTTGAGGAGTTGTTCCTGAAGCACTAGCAGCTGGAGGAGGAGGAGGAGGGTCCTTTCTGTATCTATGAGCTGGGGGAGGAGAGTATCTTCTGCTTTTCTTTCTGTCTTTTTGTTCATTCTTTGAAAGCCACATCCAGGTTGGCATCCCTTTGTATGGGGTTATGTTTTGTAAAATGTAGTAGGGAGTATCATTTGTATATTCAGGCTTGGGAGTAGGAGGAGGAGCCTTCCTTTTCTTAGAGATTTTGATCCTTATCATAATCATCATCTTCATCTTCATCATCAGACTGAGGATTGTCATATATAGCTTCAATTTGGCTTATTGTATCCTTGGAGATTTCTTTATTGACTGGAGTGTGGACAACTTCAGCATGAGCTACTTCAGTTTCCATGGCAATGTCTTGAGCTATTAAGTCATCCAGATTGGGGAGAGGGCTATTATCCATGATATAGGATGACCCACGAGGGCTAGATCTCTGATCATCAGACTCATTTTCTGGAGGAGCTGTAAAACTTTTCTTTATAGTGTCTACCACCTCTGAGCTAGCAGGAGAGGTATAGCACACTATTAATATAGATGATGTAATGGGGTGGGGGGAAACAGAAATAAATGTATGACCCAAATATTCTTAGTAAAGTTGTTAGATGCACTTTAGATTTAATGAAGCAAACCCTTCCTGGCATAATCTTTGGCAGAGTGATATCTTGAGTATTTGACAATGTAATATCTGTTCCTGCTTCTGATACTTCTGTTGTTGCTGTTATTGCTATTGTTGTCAGTGTGATCTCTTGAGTACTTGTCATAATGATATCTGTTCCAGGTTTTTCTTCAACTACTGTAGTTGTTGTTGTTGATACTGCTGCTTCTTCATCATCAAGTATCTCCCCCTGCCTGGTTTCAGTAGTTACTGAAGCCAGGCCCCCAAATGAAGAGGGAGCAGTGGTGAGAGCAGAGATTAGTGCAGCAAGTGAGGATATGGGGGTAGCTAAAGGAGAAATGGCTTCTGCTATAAGGGATTTGAGTAGGGGTGTGAGGAGAGTAATGAGTGGTGTGATAAGAGATGGATCCAGAGTTGGAGAAGTGGATGGTGGGGAAGTAGTTGGGTGAGTGGAGATTTCAATTGAGGGGGTGATAGGTGGAGGTGAAGTGGGAGTGCCTAGGGGAAGTCATGTTGAGGAGAAAGAGTATGCAGTGGAGATGATAATAAGTTGAAGGATGGGAATGAGGAGAGGTTGATATGGGGGATATCAACAAGATGAGATGGAAGAGAGGATTGAGGTGGTGTTGGTATTGGTGTATCTTATTTGGGGGAAGGTGTAGAGGAGGAAATATGTGTTGGAGATTGAGGAACTGGGGATAATGAAAGTAGGGGAGTAGAGACTGAAACATGAGTTGAGGTTGGGGTGTGTTGTGTTACTAGCAGAGATGAAGATTGGAGAGCTGGAGATTGAGGAGTGGCTGGAGTGATGTTGAATGGAATAATGTTGGATGGGATCTCTTCAAAAGGGTGGGAAGTGGCTGGAACAGCCCTTGTACTTTCAGAAGCTGGGGTGGCAAAGGATGAAGCCATAGAGGGCTTTGTGATTGTCCTCTCCCACCTGCCAAACAAGGAACATGTGAGCCTTTTGCTGGCATTGATGAATGTGTTCTAGGAGACCAGTGATTCAACAGTCTTCTCTGTCAAGAAGATCCCTAGGATCCTTCCAAAGTTTACTTCCTTCTTACTGTTCCTTTTCTTGATGAGATCAAAGATGATCTGTGCCCAGTTTACCTGCCTCTTGTTTACCACTGCACACATAACCAGAAATTGATGTCTGGTTATATAATAGTGTGCAGTGTGCTTGCCCAGCAAGACTTTCCCAACAATATCTAGGAGAAATTTGAACTCGGCAGATAGGTGCTTCTTCAGCAGTTTATTTGGGTTATCTCCACAGTAACCCATCAGACTTAATATAATGTCATATTCTCATTATCGAGTTCTAATTCTTCTTCTCCATTATCTAATCCAAATATTTCAGTTAGTACAGCGGGAGTGAGAGAGATGGCATTACCCGCTATTTATCCGGTCATTGTGTTGTCCTCGGTTGTAGACGCAGTATAGACCCATTCTCTAATTTCCGTGCTGGGTAATTTGATTCTAATGGATAGCAGATTTTTCCATTGCTGGTCTTCCAACAGTTACAGAATGTGAAGGAACACTGGATCGGAGTGCTGGAAGGAGTCGAAATCGACGTTGAATCCAGTATCAAACCTCATTGCCGCAAGAGCGCCTGCTGGAATTGCCATGAATGCACCTGCAAGAGAGAAAATTAAGATCAAGTGCCAAGGTAACTGAAAGAGCGGGACGGAGGTTGAAGAAAACCTAAATATAAGGTTTTACAGAATATGAAACGACAGACTCTGGTCCACAAGAAATAAAAATATCTTCGTTCTGAGGTCGACGAAATAATTTAGAGTTTAAACAGTTCGTCGATCTCAGTCTGAAGGGTTGAAGACATTTCGTCGATCTCTGGTCGACGAAAGTTTTCATAAGTACGTATGTCGATCTCAGGTCGACGAAGATCACTTACCACAGAGAGTTCGTCGATCTCAGGTCGACGAAAATCTCAAGAACCTTTCGTAATTCGTCGACCTCCGATTGACGAAATTTTAAGAGTTCTTCGAGTGCAGACAGAAACTAAACTAGGTCTTCTCCATTGATCATTCCAAGCTGATTTACAAAGAACATGTGATTTCTTTCATCCAGGAGTTTGGTGAAAATATCAGCTCTTTATAAATCAGTGTAGATATAGACAAGTTTGATTTTGTTTTTGTCTACACGCTCTCTAATGAAATGATGTCTAATGTCTATATGCTTAGTCCTACTGTGATGGACTGGATTTTATGCTATGGCTATAGCACTTGTTTTATCATATAGTTGAGTTGAATTATTTAAGTTGAACCCATAATCTAGGAGTTGCTTCTGAATCCACAGCATCTGGGAACAACAACTGCCAGCTGTAATGTATTCTGCTTCAGCAGTTGATGTAGACACAGATGATTGTTTCTTGCAAAACTAGGACACTAATCTCATACCAAGGAACTGGCAAGTTCCTGAGGTACTTTTTCTGTCCACTCTGCATCCAGCAAATTCAGCATCTGAGTATCCAGTTAACTCAAACTCTGACTCAGTGGGATACTAGAGACCTAGACTAGGACAACCCTTTATATATCTCAAAATTCTTTTTAGAAAAACAAGATGAGATTCTTTAGGGTTCACCTGGAACCTAGCACAAAGACATATGGAAAACATGATATCAGGTCTGCTTGATGTAAGGTATAGTAGGGACCCAACAATGCCCTTATATAGTTTCTGATCCACAAGTTTCCCTTGTGCATCAGAGTCTATTACAGCATTTGTAGTCATGGGTGTTTTCTTTGCTGAGGCATCAGCCATCCAAAACTTCTTGATAAGCTCTTTAGCATATTTAGTCTGGGAAATGAAGATGTCATCAGGCAGCTGCTTCACATGGAGACCAAGGAAGTAGGAGAGCTCACCCATGCTACTCATCTCAAATTTAGAATGCATTAGATCAGAGAATCTTTTGCACAATTTGAGATCAGTAGACCCAAATATTATGTCATCTAAATAGATTTGTAATAACAAAATTTTATCATGATGCATTTTAGTGAATAAATTCCTATCTACTATGCCTCTTGAAAAACTATGCTTTAAGATAATGTTGGCTAAGGTCTCATACCAAGCTCTTGGAGCTTTCTTTAAACCATAGAGAGCTTTATGCAATTTAAATACATGAGAGGGATGAGTTGGAGAAACAAAACCTGGAGGTTGTTCAACATAAACTTCTTCTTTAAGTTCCCCATTTAAGAAAGCACTCTTCACATCCATTTGATAAACTTTGAACTTTTTGAATGTAGCATAAGCCAGAAATATCCTTTTAGCTTCTAGCCTGGCAACTGGAGCAAAGCTTTGATCATAGTCAATTCCTTCCTCCTGCTTATATCCTTGAGCAACAAGCCTAGCCTTATTCATCACAATCACACCTTGGGCATCAAGCTTATTTCTGAATACCCATTTGGTTCCAATGACTAGGTAGTCTTTTGTTCTTGGAACCAAAACCCAAACTCTGCATCTCTCAAACTGATTAAGCTCTTCTTGTATTGTATTGATCCAGTGGGGATCTTGATATGCATCAGTTATGGATTGAGGCTCAATTTGAGAGAGGAAACAAGCATGCCTCAAGTCTTAGTTGAGTTGATGCCTTGTCTGTACACCTGCTGTTATGTCTCCAATCACTTGGGATCTGGGGTGATCCCTTAGTGTGATAAGATCAGTAGATGGAGTTGGTTCAGCCATAACATTTTGAAGGAATTCCTCTTATGGAATAGCCTCTATTGTTGTAGGAAGTTCAGCTGTTTCCACAGTTTCTTCATCACTTTCTTCATTGACTTGTTGAGAAGGATGATATACAACTTTGGGGGTAAAGTGTAAGCCATCCAATTCCTCACACAAGTTGTGTACCTGCAAGGAGTCTTTGGTAGAAATCTCTTTCTTCTTATAAAACATGTTAGCCTCATCAAATGTAACATGCATAGATTCCTCTATTTTCAATGTGGATTTATTAAATACACTATAAGCTTTGCTGACTTGGGAATATCCTAGAAAAATTCCCACTGCAGCATTTGCTTCAAACTTTCTAACGTGCTTTTTGTCATTATTATGAATATAACACACACAACCAAAAACTTTAAAATAGTTGATTATTGGTTTCTTCCCTTTGTGTAATTCATAGGAAGTCTTATGCTTTAGTTTGTGTATCAAACTTCTATTCAGTACATAGTTTGCTGTGCTCACTGCCTCTGCCCAATAGGATAAGGGCATGTAAGCATCTACAAGTAATGTGTCTGCAGCTTCAATGAGTGTTCTATTTTTCCTTTCAGCTACCCCATTTTGTTGAGGAGTTCTAAGAGCTGAGAAACAGTGACTGATACCTTCCTTCTCACAGAACTCATGCATAAGAAGAGACTCAAACTATGTACCATGATCACTTCTGATCAATGCAACATGAGTAGAGTACTCAATATGTATGGTCCAGAGAAAATCTGTAAGAACCTTGAAGGTATCTGACTTAGATCTCAGAAAGAATACCCAAGTGAACCTTGAAAAGTCATCTACAACCACTAAGGTATAAGATTTCCCTCCTAGGCTTTGTACAGCCACGGGGCAAAAAAGGTCCGTATGTAGCAAGTACAATATCCTAGGTGAATCACTCTTATTAATCGATTTGAAGCTAAATTTAGTTTTCTTGCCTAGTTGACAAGCCCAGTAAAGGCCTTCCTTCTTGTAGGGGCCAGAAGGTAAACCTCTAACAAGGTTGTCCTTAGATATCCTAGTAATGTTTTTAAGATTTACATGTCCTAATCTTTTATGTCATAAGTCATTTTGACTACTAACTATATTGAGCAGGCATATGTCTGAAGTAACAGAATGAAAATTTACTAGGTATATGTTTCCTTGTCTACTTTCAATTAAAACAGGTTGGTTTACTTTTGAAGTAATAATACAGGAACTATAGTTGAATGATACCTGATAACCTTCATCACATAGTTAGCTTATAAAGATGAGGTTATGCTTCAGTCCACTTACGTATGCAACTCTTTTGAAAGTTACTGCTCCAATTCTGACCTTGTCATAACCTTCTTTTTGGCCACAATTGGAGTCACCAAAGATGACCTTTGGTCCTAGCTTTGACTTGTAATCAATTAGATTATCCTTATTGCCTGTCATATGCTTGGAGCAACCACTATCTAGATACCAATGTTGATTATATGCTGGACAGGTCTTCATCTGCAAACAAGACAGTTAGTTGTTCTTGACCCAGGTAACCTTAGGTCCTTGTTGATTTAAATAACTATAACTGGAGATGTAAGAGCATTCAGGTTGATCTTTATATCCTTTAGGATGGTATCTCCTTGGTGGAATTATCCATTGAGTGAAGGGGTTAAATTTTTTATTAGATTTTAAGTTTCTGTTATTAATATCTGGGTTCGACGATCTCTGGTTGGATCGTCGACCTGAGCTCGACGATGTTGGATGAGATCGTCGATCTCTACTCGAAGAATGATGGTATTCATTCTTGAAGTACCAAAGTCATCGATCTCTGGTCGACGAACCATACTGGTATCGTCGATCATAGATTGAAGAATGATTATTGCTAATGTTTGCGTTCAAAGATCATCGTTCTGAGTTCGACGATCTGTTCATATATCGTCGATCTGAGTTTGACGATAACTGCTGAACATTGTTATTTTTGTTATTCTTCTGGATACTGAGTTTATTCTTGGTTTCAATTTGTTCAAGAATCTTATTAACTTTATTTACCTGTTCAGTATTCTTCTTTCCCTTGTTAGATATAAAGTTTACTGGTCTGGAAAGATTATTTTTCTTAATCAAGGGTGGATCACTAGAGGAGGCACCTAGTCCTAGTTTTCTATTGTTGGTCCTAGCATTTACAGTACTAGTGATATCTAATAATTGTAGACTTCTTCCATTCATTGATTCTTCTAATAGTTTTGCCTTACTTAGTTCAGTTTTCAGAAAAGATATTTGTTTATTAGCAGACATTAGTTCATTGGTTAATTTTGCATTTTCTGCAGTGATGTTGTCTAGGGTGTTTAACTTTTCTCTGAGAAGTTTGATTTCCTTCTCAGAGCTTATTAAGTCTAAGCATAAATTTTAAAATTCAAACTTAAATTCATCTGACTAAAAATCATAAGAAGCTATTACCTGATCTTCAGCTGATAGAGATTCTTTATTATTTGATTCATCTGAGTCAGATATGCTACTGCCTGCCTCAATATCCATGAGGCATACTTCCTTTGCTTTTTGTTCTTCTTCATCCTCACTGGAGCTGGAGGATGTAGATTCTTCTTCAGTATCACACCATGTCTCAGCAGCAAAGCCCTTGTCTTTCCTCTTTTGCTTGCTTGAGGAAGGCTTGTTGTAGTGACTCTTCCTTGAGTCCTTTTCCTTTCTTCTGTCCTTCTTCTGAGCTTCTGGACACTCAGAAATGAAGTGACTAGGTTTCCTGCAACTAAAACACACTACTTCTTTAGAGTGTGTTTTGTCATACCTTGGCTTATCTTCATATTTAGAAGGTTTCCTTCTGAAGTCCTTTCTAGCCATCTTGAAGAATCTCTTGGTAAAGAGACTCATCAACTCTTTATTTACTGGAATGACATCAGAGTCTTCTGTAGTTTTTAAAGCTATGTTGTGCTCCTTCCTAGTATGTGTAGGAGTCTTCACTTCAGCTGCTGCTTCCCTTGTTTTGATCAGCTGCTCATAGGACTTTTGTTTTCCTAGAAGAGATTCTGTTGAAATCTCTGTCATGCTTCTGGCTTCTCTGATGGGCCAGATTCTTGAGTCCCATGTGCAGGGAAAGCACATTAAGATCTTGTCATTCATCTCAGTTAAAGTTTTTTGATCAGCTAAGTCTATTGTACATTACTTCTACTGTTTCTGCTTCATCCTTCTTGAAGTTCTCATACTGATTGATGAGATTTGACCTTATGTCTTTCCTCTCATCTGCTGATCCAGCCACCATTTGTTTTAGGGAATCTCAAATCTCCTTGGCTGACTGACACTCAGCAACCTTCTGAAATATTTCATCAGACATTGTTTGAGCCAGTATATTCATGACTTTGGCATCAGCTATCTTAGCTTTTTTCTATGCATCTGTCCATCCAGGGGGTGGAACTGCACTCAGGTCAGTTGATGTAGTTGAGGTTGAAGCCACTGGAGCTGGTGGTCCTGTTATGATAGAATTAAATATATCTTCATCAATAGAGTTCATGTAAAGCCTAATTCTTGTCTTCTAGATTGTGAACTTGGGCAAGTTTCACACTGGAGGTCTTGTGCTTGCATATTCTTTGTTCTGTGCCATGATGTATGTGTAAATCTAGTAATGAAAAAATAAAAGGATCTAACTTAGGATCTTTGGTTCAAGGATTAGCTTATACAACCAAAAGAACCTCCTTTGATACCAATTGAAAGTAAGGGTTAGATCTGATATACTATAGAGGGGTGGGGTGAATAGAGTATGTGGGTATATTTAAAACTTTTCTCTGAATTATAAGAAGTACTTCTAAACTCAGGTATTGTACCACAGAGTAATAAATGAAATCACAGGAAAAACTAAATAACACAGCAAGACCTAAATACCATAGCCACAGCAAGAACTAAAAGAAATAGGGGCAACCAGATGACACAAGAATTTATAGTGGTTCCCCAACCTGGGTACGTCCACTCTTCTACCACCCTAGTAGGAATCCACTCAGAGTTTTGATCAGGTTCCTGACACTAATGAGCTTTTGATCAGGTGCTCAATAACCAAACCTCAAGTCTTTTGATCAGGAGACTTGCAACCAAGAATCACTTTTGAAGGGATATGACAACCATTTTTACAGTGGGGTGAGAGAATGATTGTGTCTTCTCTTTCTCAATTCAAACAACTGAGAAGACTTGTGGATTTGATGGTAGCAAAAGCTCCCCCTGAGATATTGCTTTTTCAGGATGATGGAAGCTTTGCTGTAGGGTGATAGGCCTTTAAGCTTTCAGTTTTGACAAGGGGAACTTCAGGAACTATTTTGACAAATGCAGTATTGTTGTCCTTCAGAGAGTTCCTGAGAGTATACAGAAGAAGACACTTGATTTGGATGGTTTTTCTTCTTCTTCAGAATTGTTCTTCTTCTTGTCTAGCCACTGTCGATTCTTGACTAATCGATTTTAAATCTCAAGAAGATCTGTGTATCTCATAAAAGAATGTTATTATCAGAATGTCATTCTCTATTCAGGAAATAATAATCTCTATATTTATATTTCCAACGTGAATGTCCATTTGAATTTTGAAATTCCTTCTACAATTAATGCTGATGGCCTTGGAATATTTTTGACATTGATTTGTTTCCCCAACTGTCCCTTACAAAAAGGGCAAGCAACAATTTTGATGAAGACCATAATTAATTCTCTTGTCTAACGGTAATATTCAGAGAATATTAGAGCATTAATTACTCAAGAATTATTGCCACATAATAAGGACAATAGAGGGAAATTGCCAAGACTTGATTCATCGACCTGAGTCCACAAATTGTTGAGCTGAGAATGGCTGTTCATCGAGCTGAGATCCAAGATCGTCGACCTCTGAATGTTGCTTGATAGCTTTCTTCTTCTGTGCATCAAGTTCTTCGAGCTGAATCTAAGATCGTCGAGCTGAGCCCTGAGAACAGAGTTAGTCTAGTTGGGGTCCAAGATCGTCAAGCTGAGTCTGCAGTCTGGACTTAGAATATTTTTTGATGTAGAGTGTTGAAGTATCATTTTTGTCGTTGAGTGTGAAGTCCTCTGGATTTGAGTGTTAACTCACCATTATGGCATTGAGTGTAATGTCATCTAGCATTTAGTCAAATGTCATCTGGCATTGAGTGTTGAATCACCTTATCCAGAATTAGTTGACCAGAGAACAGAGTTCTTCTAGCTGATGTTCTTAGTTTGTCGACTGAGGTTTGACTTAGAGGAGTTTTTACTTTGTCCAGAGTTTGTCGAACTGAGAGCTAAGTTCGTCGAGCTGAGCTCAGAGAATTTTCCCTGAGTTCGTCTAGCTGAGCTTAACTTTCGTTGACCGGAGATCGACGAACGTAGAACTCCTTTTTCTAAGTCTTGAATTCTCTAAGTCTTAAGTCTCTGGCAGTGTTGGAGGTTGGTCCTTTGTACTATTGACTCAAAGGACTTGACCTAGACTTTAGGACACAACCCTGACCCTGATCTGTACATGTTGGGTCATATCCTAACTTAGTGAACCTAGCCCAAATCCAACTAGGGATCCAACAAAATGTATCCTAGATCAAGACGAGAAAGGGAAACCTTTTGATGAATCCATGTACAGGTGTATCATTTGGTCCCTACTTTATTTGACTGTAAATAGGCCAGATATTATGTATGCTACATGTGTTTATGCTAGGTACCAGGCATGGACTAAGGAATCTCACTACTCAACTGCAAAGAGGACTTTTGGATATCTTAAGGGCAGCCAACATCTTATCCTGTGGTACCTTAAGAACAATGATTTTGAACTAATTGATAATTCAAATGGAGATTTTGTATGGTGTAAAGAAGATAGAAAAAGCATAAGTGGGACATGCAGTTCCTAGAAAGGAGAATGATGTCATAGAGTAACAAGAAGCAGAATAATGTGGTTATATTCAAAGCTGAGTCATAATACATATCAGCAGGGATTTTCCGTGCTCAGCATCTTTGGATGCAATATCATTTAAAGGATTATAACCTCCACATAAGAAAAACTCTTATGTATTGTGACTCGTCTAGTATTATCTCTATTGTTAAGAATACTTTGTTATATAGCTGGACAAAGCATATGGAGATTAGATATCATTTTATTAGAGAGCATATTGAAAAGGATGATATCTACCATGAGTTTGTCCTCATAAACAAACACGTGGCTGATAACTTTACCAAGCCACTGGATAAGGTAAAGTTAAATTCTTTTAAAGTTAAGTTAGGAATGCTTAACTTAGAATAATTATCTTTCTTATAACATTCTTGTTATCTCATTTCTATATTTCAAATGTTATCTGCTTTCTTTACTTGTGCAATAGTTAGCTACTGAACAAATCTATGGTAGCATGTTAGGTAGATAACCTTATTGAAAATTATCATTAATATCAGTCAATTGACTCATTTTCTATAGTTTTCTATCATTTTTATGGAAAAGTTAGCCCAGTAGGGCAGAGGTGATGAGCTGAGAAATTCTTAGCTACATCATTGAGATCATTGAGAAGAAGCTCAACGATCCCTCTCTGTCTCAGCAATATCATTGAGACGGGCTGCTTTTGTTATTTTAAATAATTCTCAGTTGTTTGATCTAATATAACTGATCAACCAAGTAGTGTGGTGCATCACTTTTGTTTTAAACTTGGTAGACATATATATATATATATATATATATATATATATATATATAAAGCCAAAGGTTTAATAAAGAACATAAAATTTAGAAACCCTTTAAAGTCGTCAACTTTGTTTTGACATTCTCAGTTTTCTCAACGACTAGGATTTCTCTCAAAAGGCACCAAAAGCTGCAAAAATCTTACATGAAGAATACGAGTTAGTAAGATTTGGGTTCCAACATGCTTCTAAAGAGATTCAAGAAGTTATCAGACTGCTGGAAGCTGCGGGGTTTGAATTCCATCTGTCTGAATCTAGCCCAATCCTGAAAGAAGAGATTTTGGAATTCTACTCTCATATCAAAGTCTCATCTTCCAGAATGTCTATTAAGAGCAAGGTAGGGGAGTTAAAGATTAAAATAATGATGGTAACGTTGCTGATGCGGCCGGTTATCCCTGATATAGAGAGTTCGTTGATTAGGACGAACGTTGCCGCAAGCTCGAGGATGGGACTCTACCACGACATTCTTCGCCAACGCCAACGCTGCTACATGTTTTGCACGCCGTGCACCGTCGCTGTTACCCTCATATAAAAATATATGATTATAAACTAAATATTTATATTTATATATTTTTGTTTTTAATCTTTTCATTTAATTTTTATGCATTTTAATTCTATGCATTGTAGTATTGTATTTTCATTTCATGTTATGATGGGTGCCAATAACCATCCATGTTTTATTTTATTTTGTATGGTGGATATTGAGTGGTGTAGCCTATAAAAGGCTATGCTTATGAAGGATTTGAGAATGAAGAATGAAAAAAAGAAATTGAAAACCTAAAATTGGATTCCCTCCTATTGCTCTCTCTCCTCCTCTTTGAAAATTTCGGCCCCTCTCCTCTTCTCCTTTCTCTTGGCCGCCAGCCACTACTTCTCCCCCTATCTATTCTCGGCCCCCTCTCCTCCTCTCCTCCCCCTTCTCCCTCTCTATTGTATTCAGCCTCCCCCTCTCTCCCTCCTCAAAATTTCCCTCTCCTTTTCATCCCTAAGGAAACCCGACCCCCCTCCTTTCCTTTTTAAGCAAAACTGGCCATCCCTTCCCCCCTCCTTTCATTCACTCAGCCACCCACCTCCACCACCAACCCGAGCCCTCTCCTCCCTTCCATCACCAAAATCGAACACCCACTTCCACCTTGGAATATTTTGGCCACCACCGTTCCTCTCTCCTATTTCCAAATATTTGGCCATCAAGTTTTCCCCTCTCCAAGGGTTTAGCAAAAGAAAAAAAAGGAATAGCTTGCGTCTTCATCGTCCGGTTCGGATCCGTGGGCTTGCGTGGGGATAGATTCAACCACCGTCCTGTGCACTTCCTCCACTAAATATTGTGGATGGACTTCTTGGGATTTGGTTAACGATTTCTAAATCATCTTTTGTGTGTTTCTTCTATATTATTGTGTGATTTTGGTGGAACAGAAGGCTAGTAATTTGTTCTGATTTATATTTAAATAGTGCTTTAATAGAATATAATTTATAGCATTAAATGTGTTGGAACCCCTAGGTGATTTGGACTAGGTTCTCTTCTTAGGTTGTGACCCATGTTGTATAGAAGGGTCAAATTTTATGTATTTCTAGAGTTTAGGTCATGTCCTTAGAGTCAACAGTACAAAGGACCAACCTCCATCACTGCCAGAGACTCAAGACTTAGAGAAATCAAGATTTAGAAAAAGAGATCTACGTTCATCGATCTCAGGTCGAAGATAGTCGTACTCAGCTCAACTAACTCAGAGATAAAATTCTCTGAACTGAGTTCGAAGATCTCTATTCTCAGGTCGACTAATACTTCATCTCTCAACGCCAAAGATCACTCAGCGCCATAATCACTCAGTGCCATAATGGACTCAACGACATAATTCACTCAAAGCAAAAGCTGATCTCAGGTCAACGAACTCAGAGCACAGAATCATTCAGTTTATGCAGTGCAGTTATTCACAGAGCTTTGGTGGACAAAAGCTGATCTCAGGTCGATGAAATATCAGGTCGACGAAATCACAGGATGATGGAATTACAGGTCTACGAAAGCTGATCTCAAGTCGACGAAAACTGTAAGACATTTTGTTATTTATTCTTTCTCTTTCTGTCTCATCACCTTATATCTATTATAGGCTATTAATTCTCTTGTAAATCAATGCACTTATATTCTCTGAATAGAGCCGTTACTGGCAGCATTGATTGCTAACATCCTCCATGGAATTAATTGCTTATATCTCGGGACAGACATAGAATAGAATAATTGACAGCATTCTTGCCGTTTTTCATTCCCAAGATTTCGGCTGAACATTTATTGCAGAGTTTTTGAAATTCGACCAAGTTACAGTTATCTGATATACATCTCCCTGCTAAGAAAACAAAAAAGAGAGAACACATACAAGAAAAGAACGGCAATCCATCATCAACAGAGTTACAAAAAATAAAACAAACAAAAGTGCAGTGAAAAAATCTCTCAAAAAATCTGACTGCTCTCAAGAGAAGAAGAAAGAACAACCGTTACCATCAAGAGTCCTTCTTCCTCTCCCTCTTTGTTTTCAGGGATCTCAAGTGACAGAAACATTCAAATCAGTCAAGGCCTACTCACCCTTCTATAAAGCTTCCACTCCTGAACCATTAAAGATCACAGGGGGAGCTTTGTCATCAACAACAACAAATCTACATAGTCTTCTCACTGTGTTTTGAGAAAAGAAGACTTTCATCAAACTCTCTTCCCCACCTCTGTACAGGGTTTTAATTCCCTTCAAAATTATTCTGGTTGCAAGTATCCTTCCAAAAGACTTGAGTTGGTTTTTGAGCACCTGATCAAAAGCTCATTGGTGGCAGTCAACTGATCAAAACCTGTAGTGGATTCCTACCTAGGGTGGTAGAAGAGTGGATGTACCCAAATTTTGGGAACCACTATAAAATTCTTGTGTTGTCTGTGTTTGATGTGGTTTTTCTCTGTGCTTGTGCTGTGATACATATGTGTTGTGTAGATTAGATATATATCTCTACTTTATCTGCTGCACCAGTACACTTGTACACTGATTGTATAGTAACCTATTTTATTAAAGATTCTTTAATACAGCTAAAAATTTAAAAGGTTTCAATAACTCTATTCACCCCCCCCCCCCCCTCTAGAGTTTTCAGAGCTTACCCTATCTTTCAATTGGTATCAGAGGAAGGTTAATAATATCATACAGGCTCACACCTGGATTAACCAAGATCCTCAGGATAAACTCTGAATAAGCTTTAGCAGTCTCTCTGATTATATTTTATTTTCTGATATCATGGCACAAAACAAAGATTATGCCAGCACCAGACCTCCAGTTTGCAACTTGCAAAAGTTTGGAATTTGGAAGGCAAAAATCAAGCTGTACATGCACTCTATTGATGAGGATATTTTCAATTCTATCTTGACAGGACCACCAGCTCCAGTGGCCTCTACCTCAACTTCAGTAAATCTCAGTGCAGTGCCTCCTCCAGATCAAGCTGATGCACATAAGAAGAAAAAGATTGCTGATGCCAGAGCTATGAATATACTGGCCCAAACTATATCAGATGATATATTTCAAAAGGTTGTTGATTGCACATCTGCCAAAGCCATTTGGGATTCCCTCAACCAAATGGTAGCAGGCTCTACTGATTAGAGGAAGGATAGAAGATCAAATCTCATCTCCCAATATGAGAACTTCAGGAAAGATGAAGCAGAATCTGTAGAAGCAATGTACAACAGGCTGAGCTCCATCATAAGTGAGCTCAGAACATTGGATAAAGAAATCACTCTGACTGAGGTCAATGACAAGATCCTTATGTGCTTTCCCAGCACATGGGACTCTAGAATCTAGCCAATCAGAAAATCTAGAAGCATGGCTAAAATATCAACAGAATCTCTTCTTGGAAAGCTCAAATCCTATGAGCAACTGATCAAGTCAAGAGAAGCTGCAGTTGAACCAAAAGCTTCAACACCTACCAGGAAGGAACAAAGCTTAGCACTCAAAGCTGCAGAAGAATCTCCCAGCTTATCAACCAATGAAGAACTTATAAGTCTCTTTGATAAGAGATTCTATAAGATGGCAAGGAAGGATTTCAGGAGGAAGCCTTCAAGGAATGAAGATAAACCTAGGTATGATAAGACCCCTTCTAAATAAGTTGTCTATTTTGGATGTAGGAAACCTGGACATTTTATCTCATAATGTCAAAGAACTCAAAAGAAAGACAAAAGGCAAGAAAAGGAGTCAAGAAGACATCAGCACAATAAGGCATCCTCCAGCAAATAAAAAAAGAAGAAGAAGGGCTTTGTGGCTGAAACCTAGAGTGATACTGAAGATGAAACATCCTCCTTCAGCTCCAATGAGGATGATACAGAGGAAAAGAAGGCAAGGGAAGTTTGCCTTATGACAATAGATGCTGGAAGCAACAGATCAGATTCTGAAGGATCAAAAGATGAAGAATCCCTCTCTGAAGAGGATCAGGTAATTGCATCATATGATTTTCAATATAAAGAATTTCAATCTAAATTTAAACTATTATGTTTAGACCTAATAGGATCTGAGAAGGAAATCAAACTTCTCAGGGAAAAACTGGTAGAACAAGAAAAAGTCATTGTTGATAATGAAAAATTAACTGAAGAACTAAACCTAGCTAATCAACAAATAGTGTTTTTAAAATCTGAATTAAGTAAGGCTAAGGAACTAGAAGAAACCTTAAATGGTAGGAGTTTACAATTGATAGATATAACTAGTATAGTTAATATAAGACCTAATAATAATAAACTAGGATTAGGAGCCTCATCTTGTGAACCAACCCTCATTCAGAAAAATCAACTATCAAAACCTATTAATTTTATTTCTGAAAGTGGTAAGAAGAATACTGAAAAGGTAGACAAAGTTAATGAAGTTCTCAAAATAATTAGAAATTAAGAAAACAAATCAGAAAAAGAAAAACAAACAACATAACTATGTTCAGCAAATTTCGTCGAACTCAGAATGACGAAATGCGTATGGTTCATCGACCTCATAACGACGAACTCTGAACGTAAATAATAATGCAATCTATTCTTCAAACTGGGATCGACGAAACCAGTATGGTTCGTCGACCAGAGATTGACGTTTCTAGGGCTCTGAGAATGGATATCTCCATTCTTCGAGCAGAGATCGAAGAACTCAACCCCAATCGTCGATCTCAGGTCGACAAACATACTCAAATTTGTCAGATCCAGTTCATAACTAGAGTAACCTAAAAGCTAATAAATCATTTAATCCCTTTAGTCAGTGGGTCATACCTCCTAGAAGGTATCATCCCTTAAGTTATAAGGATCAACCTGAATGCTCATTTATTTCAAGCTTCATCTATGTTAAACAACAAGGACCCAAGGTAACCTGGGTCAAAAACTGCTTCCTCTTTTCAGGTAAAAGAGAACCCTGTCACTCAAAACAAATGGTACCTGGACAGTGGTTGCTCTAAATATATGACAGGTTGCAAAGAATGCCTAATCAACTATAAAGCCAAGACTGGACCTAAAGTAATCTTTGGGGATTCAGGCTTTGGATTGATAGAAGGCTATGGTTACTTCAACTGTGGAGCTGTCACATTCAAAAAGGTGACTTATGTAAATGGTCTAAAGCATAACCTTATATCAGTAAGCCAACTATGTGATACAGGTTATAAAGTAAGCTTTACTAACTCCTTATGCATTATTTCTCTAAACAACACAACAGTTTTAACAGGAATAAGACAAGGCAACGTCTACTTAGTAAATTTTAAATCTGCTAACTCTGAAATTTGTCTATTCGATTCTGTTAGCATTCAAACTAGCTTATGGAACAAAAGACTAGGTCATGTAAAACTTAAGAATATAGCTAGGTTTTCTAAGGACAATCTTGTTAGAGGTTTACCTTCTGGTCCCTACAAGAAGGAAGGCCTCTACAGGGCTTGTCAACTAGGAAAGCAAACTAAATCTAGTTTCAAATCCATTAATAAGAGTGATTCACCTAGAATTTTGTATTTGCTCCATATGGACCTTTTTGGTCCTATTGTTGTACAAAGTCTAGGAGGAAAGTCTTATACATTAGTTATTGTAGATGACTTCTCCAGATTCACATGGGTTTTCTTCTTGAGAGCAAAGTAAGATACCTTTCAAGTTCTTACAAGTTTTCTCAAGAACATGCAGATTGAGTATTCTACTAAAGTTGCATTGATCAGAAGTGATCATGGCACTGAGTTTGAGTCTCTTCTTATGCTAGAGTTCTGTAGGAAAGAAGGTATAAGACACTGCTTCTCAGCTCCCAGAACTCCTAAAAAATGGGATAGTTGAAAGGAAGAATAGAAAACTCATTGAAGCTGCAGGTACATTGCTTGCAGATGCTTACATGCCCCTATCCTATTGGGCAGAAGCTGTAAGCACAACAAACTATGTCCTGAATAGAAGCCTTATACACAAACTAAAGCTCAAGACTCCCTATGAACTACTCAAAGGGAAGAAACCTATAATCACCTACTTTAAAGTATTTGGATGTATATGCTATATTCACAATAATGACAAGAAACATCTTAGAAAGTTTGAAGCTAAGGCTGCAATGGGAATTTTCCTAGGATATTCCCAAGTCAGCAAGGCATATAGGGTGTTTAATAAATCAACACTAAAAATTGAAGAATCCATGCATGTGATATTTGATGAATCTAACATGTTTTATAAGGAGAGAGATATCTCTACCAACAGTCATTTGCAGGTACAGAATTTGTGTGAGAGCTTGGGTGATCTAAACCTTACCTCAAAGGTTGAATCACATCCCTCTCCACAAGCTATATCAGAAGCTGAAAGTGAAGAAGAAACTGTGGAAGCAGTCCAACTTCCTTCAACAGTTGATACAATTCTAGAAGAGGAATTAAATCAAATAACTGTTGCTGAACAAACTTCTCTTAATGATTTTTTCACACTTAGGGATCACCCTAGATCTCAAGTAATCGGAGACATGTCAGCAGCAGTGCAGACAAGGAATCAACTCAATCCTGATGTAATGCTTGCCTGCTTTCTCTCTCAAATTGAGCCTCAATCCATATCTGATGCAGAGCAAGATCCAAACTGGATCATTGCAATGTAAGAGGAACTCAACAAGTTTGAGAGGTGTAAAGTTTGGGACTTAGTTCTAAGGCCTAAGGGCTATCCAGTAATTGGGACTAAGTGGGTATTTAGAAACAAACTTGATGCCTAAGGTGTGATTGTGAGGAATAAGGCAAGGCTTGTTGCTCAAGGATACAGACAAGAGGAAGGGATTGATTATGATCAAACCTTTGCACCTGTTGCAAGGCTTGAAGCCATCAGAATCTTCTTGGCCTATGCTGCTCACAAGAAATTCAAGGTATATCAAATGGATGTCAAAAGTGCCTTTCTCAATGGGGAACTAAAAGAAGAAGTATGTGTGGAATAGCCACTAGGTTTTATCTCTTCAACTCACCCCTCTTATATTTTTAAATTGCATAAGGCTCTCTATGGTTTAAAGCAAGCTCCAAGAGCTTAGTATGAGACCTTAGCCAGCTTTCTTTTAGAATATGGTTTTTCAAGAGGCATGGTTGATAGAACCCTTTTTACAAAAGTATATCATGATAAAATTCTATTAGTACAAATATATGTAGATGACATAATATTTGGATCTACTGATCCAAATCTGTGCAAAAGATTTTCTGATCTAATGCACTCACGGTTTGAGATGAGTAGCATGGGTGAGTTATCATATTTCCTTGGTCTTCAAGTGAAACAAACCCTGAAGGAATCTTCATCTCTCAGTCTAAAGATGTTAAAGAGCTTATGAAGAAGTTTGGGATGAATGATGCTTCCTTCATAAAAAATCCCATGGCTGCCAATGCTGTTTTAGATGCTGATGAATCTGGAAGACCAGTTGATCAGACCAAGTATAGGGCCATTGTTGGATCCCTACTGTATCTAACAGCAAGCAGACCAGACATTATGTTTTCCACATGTCTTTGTGCTAGGTTCCAGGTGAACCCTAAAGAATCTCACCTTATTTTCTTAAAAAGGATTTTAAGATATACAAAAGGTTGTCCAGATCTAGGCCTCTGGTATTCAACAGAATCAGCATTTGTGTTAACTGGATTTTCTGATACTGATTATATTGGATGTAGAGTGGACAGGAAAAGCACCTCAGGAACTTGTCAGTTCCTTGGTGATAGACTTGTATCTTGATTCTGTAGAAAGCAAACATCTATTTCAACCTCCACTATTAAAGCTGAGTATATGGTTGCAGGCAGTTGCTGTTCACAGATCTTGTGGATACAAAACCAACTACTGGATTATGGTGTCAACTTAAATAATTCAACTATTCTTTGTGATAATACAAGTGTTATCTCAATTGCACAAAATCCAATATTGCATTCTAGAACCAAGCATATAGACATTAGACATTATTTCATTAGAGATTGTGCTGACAAACATAAGATTAAACTTGAATTTATCTCTACTGATTTGCAAAGAGCGGATATATTCACTAAGCCAATGGACTCATCCAAGCATCTGTTCTTTGTTAATCAGCTTGGTATGATAAATGGTTAGGATTTAATCTAATGCTCTGTCTGTGGTCAAAGAATTGCTTCTATTCGTCGACCTGAGATCGACGAACTGATAAATATTCTTGAAGACTTTTCATCGACCATAGATCGACAAAATATCTTAGTTGAGCGCATTCATTGACCAGAGAATGACGAATTCTGTCTCTGAAAGTTTTCTACGAACGACAAAAACTTTCCCTCTCTTCGTTCTTCGATCGACGAATTTCTCCTGAATGAAATTTTTCGTTGACTTGAGATCGAAGAATCTTGTGTTTTTGTCGGATTGAGATTGGCGATTCATATTCCGAAAACCTTTATTAAGGCTTTCTTCTTCGACCTCAATCCCGTGCTTTCAGAATTCCCCTCCTTCACTTGATTTTGTGTTTTCTCTTGCAGGTGTTCTCTTTCTCTCTCTCATTCGATCTTAATGTCGCAAATGGCCGCTACTGGATCAATTGGCATGAAGTTAGATCATGGTTTCGATATTGATTTTGACTCTTTCCAACAGTCAGATCAAATTTTCATAAATATTCTACAGCTATTTGAGGAACAAAATCTGAAGCAGTTCATGACTAAAAGAATCAGGATTCCTATGATGGAAATCAAGGAATGGGTTGGCTCGTCTTCTTCAACAGAGACTGAAATGACTGGGACTGTCAGTGGTAATCAAGTGATTCTTTCTCCCTCCGTTCTCTCTGAACTTTTCAATTTGTAACTGGAGAAGATGATCTAGAAATGGTCGATAATGAATATAAGGATATGCTGACTGTTATGGGTCACTTCGGCGAAAACCCTAACAAACTATTTAAGAAAAATTTCTCCCCGACATATAAATTGCTTGATGATGTCGTTGGGAAGGTGTTGTTTGCTAAGCATACAACACATGACTATATTTCCAGACAACAGTTCCTGGTTATGGCCGCGTTGGTCAGTAAGAAGAATGTTAACTGGCCACAGATCTTCTTTGATTTAATCAGGAAAAAGAATAGCAAAAAGGAGGTTTGCTATAGAAGAATCTTGGGCTTGTTTCTGAAAGCCAAGGTAAATGAACTACTGCTATCTCAGACAACATGCATTAATGCATTTAAGAAGCTCTCATCTGCCCTCTTTAGCAGATGGGAGAGCACTATCATAAAGCCATCTAAGGGCAAGTCCACTTCCTCTAAATCTTCTGAAAGTACAAGGGCTGCATCAGCCACTCCTCACCCCTCTGAAGAGATTCCATTCACCCCTCCACCTCCTCCTGATTCTCAAGCTCCATCTCAGCCTCAAGTTCAACAAACCCCAGCCTCCACTTCTATTCTAATACATACCCCTACACCACCAGCATCTCTAATTCCTTCTTCCCCTACACATATTCCATCCAATCCCCCTCTCCTAGGCCTAATATATCCATCCCTACTCCTCCCTAATCTCCTTTTCCATCTCATCTTGCTGATATCCCCCTCTCCACTCTCTCTTCAATCCCATCTTTCAATTTACTTTCATCTCCTCTGAACACTCCTTCTCCTCAACAATCTCCTCAACAAGAACCTCTTCCAGACACTTCCAATCAACCATCTCCTTTATTAACTATCATCACTACCTCTATCCCTTCTCAAACACCTCCTGCCCAAACATCTGCCTCTACATCTTTGAATCCCTCCATCATCCAGCCACTTCTTGAGCTCCTCAAGCCTATCCTCCAAACCATCATTGCAGAGGCTATTTCCCCTCTAGCTATCTCCATATCATCTCTCTCTGCTCAAATATCTACCCTCACCTCTACCCTCTCTTCATCTGGGGGCCTGGCTTCAATCCTTACTGAAACTAGACAGGAGGAGATACTTAATGATGAAGCAGCAACAGTAGAACCAACAGCAGCAGGAACAAAGGTTGACATGGAAATAGGTTTTTAAAATTTTCTTGATACTGATATAAAATCAGATGATATAGAGATAACTGACTCAGTAGCAGATGTAGATAATCAATGTACAGATATTGTAGTATCCAATGCTCAAGAGACCAGATTTCCAGAAGTTCTGCCTGGAAGGGTCTACTTTATTAAATCAAAAGTAAATCTACATACTATGCTGAAATTTTTTGGATCTTATATTCATTTCTTTCTCTCCTTTCCCACTCAATCATCAAAAGCAATTATGTGTTACACCTCCCCTGCAAGTTCAGAAGTATTAGATATTATAAAGAAAAGTCTGATAGCTCCTCAAGTAGAATTATATGAACAAAGATCTAGCCCTCCTGGGCCAACTTATTTCATGGATGATAGCCCCATTCCTAATCTTGATGATCTGATAAATTAGGATATTGCTATGGAAGCTGAAGCAGCTAAAGCTGAAGTTGTTCCCACTCCAGCTAGTAAAGAGATTTCCCAAGATGTATTAAGTCAGATTGATGCTATGTATGACAATCCTTTGTCTTCTGGTGATGTGAGTGATGATGATGATTCTAATGATGCTCCAAAGAGGAAGCAAATCTCCAAGAAAAGGAAATCACCTCCTCCTACTGCTCCAAAACCTAAGTCTACAAATGATATTCCATACTACATTCTGCAAAACATAACTCCTTATAAAGGTATGCTAGCTTGGATGTGGCTATCCAAGAATGAACAAAAGCGCAGAAAGAAAAGCAGAAGATACTCTCCTCCATCTCAGAAATTCAAAAGGGACCCTCCTCCTCCTCCTCCTCTAGCTGCAGGAGCCTCAGAAACCTTATCTCAAAGTTCAGAAGCATTCTCCAAGCCTACTCTTACTAAAACATATCAAAGGCAAGGAAGACCAACTCAATCTTCTAGAGGTAATCAGTATCAACATAGATATCAGATGTCCTCTAGAAGTTCTTATAGTGCTCAGCAGTCTGCTCCCCAGCCAACATTTTCCCCTCCTCCATCTCCTGGCAAAGCTAATAACCCTGAAGAACCTCCAATTCTAGCTTATGATCCTGAAGCTAGTCCAACTACAAGAATGGCTAGATTTAAGGAATCTGTGGCTCTTTCTCAAATCAGGCAAGCCAGAGAAAAAGGTCAAGATCCTTCTCAGTTCTCTACCATGTCAAGCTACAGAAAGAAAGAGTTTGAAAGATATCAAGTAGGGAAACTGTTCAATGCTGATGAATACATAAGTTTACATCCTGAAGCTGTGGTTCCAAGAACCACCTCTCAAAAGACTCTTGGGGATGTTGATATGACCATGACTATGAATCAAGCTCAAGATCCAAACAGGATAATCAAATTTGCTAAGTCTTCTTATTCTCACAAGAACATTTAAAATGTTTATTTTCTGTGTTTTTTGTGAACAATCTGGGTACATAGCTTTATAATGATACTGATAGCTTATTTATTCTATCAGTTATCTCAGTTTTCATGCTATGTTTACTTCATTTTGTCTTGTGATCTTTATCTATTTTTTTTTTTTTTTTTGAAGTAACCTCACCCAAATAGGGGGAGATTGTTGGAACCCCTTGGTGATTTGGGCTAGGTTCTCTTCTTAGGTTGTGACCCATGTTGTATAGAAGGGTCAAATTTTATGTATTTCTAGAGTTTAGGCCATGTCCTTAGAGTCAATAGTACAAAGGCCCAGCCACCATCACTGTTAGAGACTCAAGACTTAGAGAAATCAAGATTTAGAAAAAGAGATCTACGTTCGTCGATCTCAGGTCGAAGATAGTCGTACTCAGCTCAACTAACTCAGAGATAAAATTCTCTGAACTGAGTTCGACGATCTCTATTCTCAGGTCGACTAATACTTCATCTCTAAATGCCAAAGATCACTCAGCTCCATAATCACTCAGCGCTATAATGGACTCAGTAATATAATTCACTCAAAGCCAAAGCTGATCTCAGGTCAACGAACTCAGAGCACAGAATCATTTAGTTTATGCAGTGCAGTTATTCGCAGAGCTCCGGTCGATGAAAGCTGATCTCAGGTCGATGAAATCACAGGACAATGGAATTACAGGTCGACGAAAGCTGATCTCAGGTCGATGAAAACTGTAAGACATTTTGTTATTTATTCTTTCTCTTTCTGTCTCATCACCTTATATATATTATAGGCTATTAATTCTCTTGTAAATCAATGCACTTATATTCTCTGAATAGATCCGTTACTGGCAGCATTGATTGCTAACATCCTCCATGGAATTAATTGCTTATATCTCGGGACAGACATAGAATAGAATAATTGACAGCATTCTTGCTGTTTTTTGTTCCCAAGATTTCGGCTGAACATTTATTGCAGAGTTTTTTAAATTCGACCAAGTTTCAGTTATCTGATATACATCTCCCTGCTAAGAAAAAAAAAGAGAATACATACAAGAAAAGAATGGTAATCCATCATCAATAGAGTTATAGAAAAGAAAACATACAAAAGTGCAGTGAAAACATCTCTCAGAAAATCGGACTGCTCTCAAGAGAAGAAGAAAGAACAACCATCACCATCAAGAGTCCTTCCTCTCCTTCTTTGTTTTCAGGTATCTCAAGTGACAGCAACATTCATATCAGTCAAGGCCTACTCACCCTTCTACAAAGCTTCCACTCCTGAACCATTCAAGATCACAGGGGGAGCTTTGTCATCAACAACAACAAATCCACATAGTCTTCTCACTATGTTTTGATAAAAGACAACTTTCATCAAACTCTCTTCCCCTCCTCTATACAGGGTTTTAATTCCCTTCAAAATTATTCTGGTTGCAAGTATCCTTCCAAAAGACTTGAGTTGGTTTTTGAGTACTTAATCAAAAGCTCATTTGTGGCAGTCACCTGATCAAAACCTGTAGTAGATTCCTACCTAGGGTGGTAGAAGAGTGGATGTACCCAAATTTGGGGAACCACTATACAATTCTTGTGTTGTCTGTGTTTGCTGTGGTTTTTCTCTGTGCTTGTGCTGTGATACATATGTGTTGTGTAGATTAGATATATATCTCTAGTTTATCTGCTGATCCAGTACACTTGTACACTGATTGTATAGTAACCTATTTTATTAAAGATTCTTTAATACAGCAAAAATTTAAAAAGGTTTCAATAACTCTATTCACCCCCCCCCCCTCTAGAGTTTTCAAAGCTTACTCTACTTTGAAAATTATCCGAATATTTCTATATAATTTGGACCAGGTAGATCTCGTGAACGCTTGTAGAAATCGGATTCATTATCCATTATTTCCCCTCGAGTTCAAGTGATTTGGTTAAACTCGATTTAAATTAATTTGGGGTTGATTTGGACTTCTTTTAAATTGCTATTTTACTCTGGATCATCTCTTGTTGGGTTTGTGAATGTTTGCGGATAAATTTAATTTAAATTGCTAATTGTTCATATCTGGTAGGTCCTATTCGCTTGAGCGAACATTGGCATATAGCCCTTATTCAATCTCTAAAAGTGGTAGCGACCCTTTGCATTATAAAAGTTGTGTCATTAATTGCTTGAGATATCGATAGTGATAAGTAGAGAAGCCGCACACTGCGAATCTAATTTAATTATCCATCCCAAGAGCACGTATTTTAATCAATCGGAACCATTTGCCTGCTTTTATTTGGTATCAGAGGGAGGTTCATATCAATTTCCTAATTTGCACCCGCCCCCTTTTATTAGTACGCTGACACGCACTTGCACGATTCATTGCCAAAATAATAAAAATAAATTATTATTTTTGGTCTGCAAATAGCAGCCTAAAATTTTTATTTCTCCGCAAAACATAAAAAAAAAATTATTTAATAATCTCCTATTTATTTTCAGTAGGAAAATCAAAATTATATATATATTTCCTTAGTTATTTAGCGGGAACAATTTCATCTGCTATAATTTTATAGAATAAGAGTCATAATTTCATTGCATGTGCACCAAAGTCGAGTAGAATTTTCTGTCCCGCCACCACTCAAAAATGACCTATGACATGTATGCTTCCCATTTAAACTATTTGTATGCTAAATTCATGGCTAATCACACCCCAGCCTTGCCTACATATCAGAGGAATACCAACCATCTTCATACATATCTTGACACTAGAAGACAGGCACCAACTTATGACGGTTATGGGAGTTTACAAATTTTTAGAGACTGAATTTAGGAGATAGAATTTTATTTTTATTGCCACATATGGGACGACCACCAAAAGGTTGTCGTCGCCCAAGAGCTATTAGTAGTTCAATTTGATCCTGACTATCTTCGTACTAATAGCACCGTACCCGTTAGCAAGAATAGTTATGGAACTAGACCTGTATATGCTTATAGGAGTGACTATATGCCTCAGGATAGATCCTCTACCCACAAAGGTAGGACTACCCAAAGTATGCCTACTCCCGCCTGTAGGTACAATCAGCAGTTTAGACCCTATGTTTTGAACTTGAACGATGTTACTACTAGGGCATCGCCTCCGTTAGCTTCGACGTCTGAGCCTCCTAAGATTGTGAGTGATACCCATGAGGATTTTGATGTAGATATAGTATCTCTTGATTCTGAGGATGACCAGCTAGGTGAGAGTATTTCGTCATGTGCGATAGTGCCCGACGATTCTGATGATTCTGACATTGATGGAATACCTAGTGATTTGGAAGATGATGTATGAGATGATGGAATTCCGATTAGTGAGAGTATCTCATTGCCTATTACATGTTGTGCTAGTGTTTTGTCTGATACCACTAGTATCGAGTGCCCTCTCCAGGCTACAATCCCCATCGTGATAGAGCCTACGATTACACCCACTCAGATTGTATGCGAGTCATTTAAGGAGCTTGAGAGTGAGGTTGTCCCTAGTGTTATTGTGGATGAGTTACTATCTGGGGGAAGGGTACTTTTGGACGATTCTCTTATTGTATACCCGGATGAGAGTTCCTTGATGATTTCACCGTTGGGTGCAATTTATACTGATTTGGATTTTATCCCGGGATTTATTTTATTGACCCTTCCTCCTATTTATTTGCCTACATTAGATGACTTCTTAGGACGTGGTACCGATTTTGATTCCTTCTCTATTGTGCCTCTAGACATTGTGTCTCCTAGATATACTTATATACCACCCCTGGTTGCACGCTTTTACCCACCGCCTTTTGATAACCCTCATGTCCATACGTTAGACTATAGTTGGGCCCCTTGAGTTGTATTGCTCACACATCTGAGAGTGTCCAACTTTATTATTCATGATAAGTGGTTCTCCTTGGCATATCTTTATGCCAAGCGTGAGTTTATAAAAGTCAAAATTAAAACTACGGATTTGGATCCCACTGAATTAATTTTTGATTATAAGGCTCCCGTGCCACATGACTTAACCCTCTTATCCTCCATATTTGGGTCAAGTCATGTAACACTTGGTTTCACTCCTCACGGTCGTAACTTACTTAGGTGCACTTTAACAAATTTAATCAATCAATTTGCGTCTTATTACTTATATACTTTACATGTATCTATAGCATGTACCAAACACTATCTTGGGAATATGACTTTCCCGTATTCTCAACTGCTAATAGCCGGACTTCAAATCAAGCTTTAAAAAGATAGTAGATCCAACTAGCTGATCAAACAAATTATCGATTCACGGAATCGGATACTTGTTCTTTTCTATCAGTTTATCCAGTTCATGATAGTCAATGCATAGACGCAAGCTTCCGTCCTTCTTCACAAAGAGGACAGGTGCACTCCAGGGAGACATACTTGGACGTATATAGTCTTGCTCTAGAAATTCCTGTAACTGAACCTTCAGTTCTGCCATCTCTTTTGATGTTATAGTGTACGATGAGCATGACACAGGTTTCGCATCTGGCACCAACTCAATTGTGAAGTAAATCTCATGCTGGGGTGAAAGTCTAAGGAGATCCTTAAGAAACTCATCTGCAAACTCATACACAACAGGAACATCACTCAAACGGGACTTCGGCTCTACAGCCTCTAGTAGTGTGAAAAATAATTTTGCGCCCTTTCGAATCGCCTAATTCACACAAGTTAAGCAATGCATAAGGTAGCAAGTATATAAAGTAATAAAAGATATATACAAAACCATACATGTCATCACATCACTTTGCTTGATGGCCTCCTTTTGGCCAAGATTGTATACTCGGGGTTGAGCTTGGGATGCAGTTTATTCCACTGTCTTTCTTTTTTTAGCATACGACGCACCCATCTTTTTCTCACCCTTTGGATGACCACTCAAATAATCTAAGGCCATACCTCATATCCACAAAAGGATCCTACAACTCAGGCACAATGGCCCTACAACTCAGGAACAAAGGCCCTACAACTGAGAGAGGATGACTCTCCTACCTCAGGTAAACCTCCCTACCTCAGCTCTATATAGGGATCCTACAACTCAGACACACAGACACTAAAACACAGAGAGGATGACTCTCCTAACTCAGGAAAACTTCCCTACCTCATATCCACACAGGGATCCTACCTCAAATCTACAAAATATCCTACCTTAGCCTTTATAAAATAGGCTTACACTAAGATCTGTTAAGATTCTATAGATGAAGTGTATGTTGGTTGGTGTTGATTTGACTCTAGAGAGATGTTCTCTGAGCATGCTTCCTTCTGTCCTGAGAAAACTCAGTCCAGATATCTCCTTCACAGCTCTAGAAAAAGTTCTTCATGAATGATCTTCTTGGGCTGTGAAGTTGTTACAGTTTGGGCGTGCCTTGCTTCTTCTTCTTTTATCAAAGAAGTGTCTCTAAACTTGCTATTGCAGGTGAGAATGGCAACAACTACCTTCTTTCAAGTTCCAGATCAAATGCAACTAGGGTTTGGTCTTACTTCTTCTTCTTTCTCAGAGACATTTCTCTAAACTTGTTGTTGAAGATGAGAATCACAATAGCTAACTTGTACCAACTTCTAGATCAGCAGGTGGAAGAACACTTCTTGGCTCTGCAATAGTTTTTATAGGAATAAGACGAAGTCCAGAGCTTTTTCAAAAGTTAATTTTCTATTATCTGATCTGTAGGTTTTTATCTTCCGCCATCTAACGGCTCTTTGAGCCTCGGGACCAGCAATAGTTTTTGGCTGTAACTTAGCTTTATCAGTAAATGTCGTACAGTAGGCCTGTGGTGCCGTTTGTCTTGTATTATAGACTTCCCGCAATATTATGAATTTTTGCTGACGTCATCACCTGTGGACTTAGTCAAAAATAGAAGATTCATCATAGGTGTTTAGTGAATAGCCTTCACTCAGCGCAAAAACACATAGCCAATTTTCTGTATTATTAGGCGTTGAGTGATTAGTCATCACTCGATGAATTTTGACTTAGCCAATATCTCTGTTGAGGAAGTGTTGAGTGAACGGCCTTCACTCAAAGTTTTTGTCCTTAGACAAACTTTCTATTGATAGGCGTTGAGTGCATTGAGTGAGCCTTCATCACTCAATGCATTTGGACTTATCCAATATTTCTAAGTAGAGCCATTGAGTGAGTTGTCTTCACTCAACGCTTCCCGCCTTAGACTGCCATCTTACTGAGGCGTTGAGTGAACAGCATTCACTTAACGCTTATATACTTTGTAGAATTTATTGTTGAGCTGACATTGAGTGAACTGTCTTCACTCAACGCTTCTTGACTTAGACAGATTTTCTGTCCACTTCTTCTTAAGCATTGAAATCAATATGTTATGTCGATGCTTTCTTCTTTAGGCGTTGAGTAGACTGCCTTCACTCAACGCTTCTGGACTTAGCTGATTTCTCTATTGAGTTGCCATTGAGTGAAATGTCCTCACACAACACATCTGGACTTAGACAGATTTTCTGGCTACATCTTCTGAGGCTTTGACTGAAGCTTATTCTGTCGACACTTTCAGAGCTTAGCGTGTAGTGAACTGGCTTCACTCAATGCTTATGGACTTAGCTAGATTTCTTCTCTACCAATTTTGAAGCTTTGACTGTCTGAGCTTTACTCGACATTTCTTTCTTCAGGCATCTAGTGAGCTTTCCTCACTTGACACTTCTGGACTTAGCCAGATTTCTTCTTTGCCAATGCTGAATATTTGATAGTCTGAGTTTTACTCGACGCCTCTTATTATATGGTGTTGAGTGAACTGCCTTCACTCAATGTATGTGTACTTAACCAAAATTCTACTTTGTCAACAGTCAGGCTTTGACTTCTTATGCTTTACTCAGCGCTTGTTGAAATCTAGCATTGAGTGAACTACCTACTCAACCCCTGTGGACCTAGACAAATTTTTGTCTTCCCAACATTCTTTTTTGTGTCCACATATCACTATCACTTAGACTACCTGTCTAATTATTGTGATAAAGAACATCTTGCACACACTAATCTTAGAGCATGCATCAAATACATCTATGCTCTTAGTATTTATGGTGATTCCTCTTCAAATCCAGGGAACATTTAAGGGAAATATTCCTAACAATCTCCCCCTATTTGAAGAAGACAGAATACACAGCAATAATAAGATGCATTAATACATAAAACATATCAATTAAGTAAATGTAAGCTAACAAATGTAGCTTGTCTTAAGTTCCCCTGTTTAATGCAGTGACTTAACATGTCAGGTCATTGCTTTCCTTATACCACTTGAAAGTTTCCAAGTAATATGCACTGACTCAACAAGTAGTATTACTCTGCCATACCACTTAAATCATTCCAAGTATTATGCACTGACTCAACATGTCAAGTCATGTCAAGTCATTGCACTCCCACTCCTCCCCTTTTTAGCATCTTCAAAGAGCATTCATCTATTGAGGGTGGTGAAAAAGATCATGGGTGAATTATACTCTTGGTCTTTTTGACCATCATGCTCAGGAAGAGTTGAATCCTCAACCAACTGGGTGGATGGAAATACCTTATCTTGAGTAGGAACATGTGAATGCTCCCCCTCAACTACATCATTATTTTTGGAGGAACATCATTTTTATCCTACACAGCTTTGTCTTCCCAGCAACAGCATTCCATCTCAGACTCAGAGAAGTTTATAACTATGTCATAAATAATCTCTGGAGCAAGGAGTTCATATTTAATCTCCCCCTCAGTCTGTGCATTATCCTTTGGACATACAGATCAGTAATGTTGATCTTACAATTCCACTGTTGCAATTACTTGCTCCTTCTCAACAGGAAGCTAAACCTATTTCTGCAAGTGCTGGACTTGCTCTCCCTCAATAGAAGCATCTTCTATTATCCTCTCTTATAGACACTTTAGACCATTTCAGTCTCAATACCACTGAAAGTATTAATAATCTGCAAGAATTATTAATTCTTTCACCAATATAAGGAGCAACTAAAGTTATCCCAAGTTCAACATACCTAACTCAAACTTGAAGGTGTTGAACTTGACTTCATCTAGTGGCTTAGTGAAGATGCCAGCCACTTGCTTGTCTGTATGGACAAATTCAAGAGTGATATCTTCCTTCTCCACATGCTCCCTAATAAAATGATACCTAATCTCATATGCTTAGTCCTACTATGAGAGTCGAGATTCCTAGCAATAGAGATTGCACTAGTTGAATCACAGTACATGGGGGTGTTACTTATCTTGATGTTGTAGTCCTAGAGCTGATGCTGGATCCACAGCAACTGTGCACAGCAACTTCTTACTGAGATATACTTTAACTCAACTATTGAGATAGCCACACTGGTCTACTTTTTGTTGCTCTAAGGCACAAGTCTTCCTCCCAAGAACTGACAAGTGCATGATGTGCTTTTCCTGTCCTCTATACAGACTGCAAAATCTACATCTGAATAGCTAGTTAGTTCAAAATCCCTATTTTTAGGGTACCATAGGCCAGGATCTAGTGTGCCCTTAAGATATCTCAAAATTCTCTTAGCAACAGAGTAGTGAGATTCTTTAGTTCTAGCCTGATATCTAGCACAAATACATGTAGCATATATGATGTCTGACCTACTTAAAGTAAGATATAGGAGGGAGGCAATTATCCCTCTATACAAAGTTTCATCAATAGGTTTCCCTATCTCATCTTTGTCTATAGACATACTTGACCTCATGGGAGTTTTATTATTGAGTCACTCTCCATTCCAAAAAATTTTATTAACTCCCTAGTGAACTTAGACTGAGATATAGACAATCCATCTCCAGTCTGTCTTACTTGGAGGACCAATAAGAACTTAAGCTCACCCATACTGCTCATCCCAAACATCCCTTGCATAAGTTTGGCAAACTTATTGCAAAGGTTATCATCAGTAGACCCAAAAATTATGTCATATACATAAATTTGGACTAGGATAATCTTGCCCTTAGATTTCCTTAGGAATAGAGTCTTGTCTATCTTCCCCCTTGAGAATTTATTCTCAATGAGGAAGCAAGACAGGGTCTCACACCATGCCCTAGGGGCTTGCTTCAACCCATATAGGTCTTTCTTAAGTCTATAAACATAATCAGGAGAGTTGGGATTAACAAAACCTGATGGCTGTTCAACATAGACTTCTTCCCTTAAGTCACCATTCAGGAAGGCTGGCTTCACATCCATCTGGTAGACTTTTAATCTCTTGTGGCAGCATATGCAAGGAACAATCTGATGGCTTCCAATCTGGCTACTTGGGCAAAGGTTTGATCAAAGTCAGTACCTTCTTCTGATTTGGATCGCTTAGCCATCAGCCTAGTTTTGTTCTAGATTATAATATCATTTTCATCAAGCTTATTTTTATAGATCCACTTGGTTCCAATCACATTATGTCCTTGTGGTCTGGGAACCAGCTTCCAGACCTTACACCTCTTGAACTAGTTAGTTCCTCTTGCATTGCCATAATCCAAAGCTAGTCTACGTTGGCCTCTCCAAATCCTTTGGGCTCAACTTGTGACAGGAAGTTTGAATACGAGGCTGTGCTGAGACTTCTGCTCCTTATCATAACACATTGGTTAGCATCACGAATTATCTAGTGTCTGGGATGATCTCTTAGATGTCTGATAGATGGAGGCAATCTTCCTTCAGCATCTTTATCTTCAGTGGTTGAATCTTGCTGATATTTATCCACATTATATGTGCCTTGTACTTCTTCTGGAATATATACTTCATCATCTTCATCTTGGACTATTTGAGCAGCTTCCTCGATGGTTAGCTTGTCCATCACCAGCTCTATACATGCAGGTCTATATGAGGAGCTCGGTAGCTCACCGTTAATCATGGTAGACTCATCAAATACTACATGTATAGACTAATCTACAACTTGATTTTTCAAGTTATAGATCCTATAGGCCTTGCTATGATTGTTGTTGTAACACCCCAGTTTTTCCAGAATTTGAATCTTTGGTATCTATCACCCGGTGATAGTAGATATCGCCCGATGATAGCCTTGTTTTGAATGGTGTAGATGGCTCGACAAAATCCAATTCATCGAGTATTGAGAGGATTATCGCTCGGCGATAGTTAGTTACCGCGTGGCGGTAACTCTAGGGTTTGCGTCGAGAGCATTAGTTCTCGAGAAAGAGTTGAGTTCTCGAGAAAAGTTGAGTTCTTGAGAAAGAAGTTACCGTGCCGCATTAACCTTACCGCCGGCGTAAACGCGACATTATTTTCTTTCTTTCGGATCGGGAAGCTATCGCTCGGCGTTAGGATTAGCGCCCGGCGGTAGCAGTTGGAAGTAGTTCCGTCATTTGGCTTTCTAGCCCTCCGATTTCATTTAGGATTTGATCCTAAGGCCCAAGACTCTCCCACCAAGTGGTTTTATAGGGCTGAGCAAGATTTTCTCTCATTTCTTCCCCCTTTTTATGTTTTGACTTTGGGTTTGGAAGTGAGAGTGGGAGGAGGAAGAAGGAGCTCTCTCCCCTCCATTGACGGAGCTTCGAAGCTCCGATCAATGTTCTGAGGCCAGATCCATGGAGAGGACTTGAAGGCGCTCATTTTAATCCGTGCAAGGAAAGGATTTCATGGCTAGGAAGAGGAATCATAAGGTAACGACACTTCTCCTCTCAGTCTTTAGGATGCATGCATTGCATCCATGTTTTTTTTGCTTTCTTTCAAGCATTTGGGCACCAGATCTCTCAAGTAAGAGGGATTCAGGTTGCCATAGTTCAAGAGGAACCATCAGGTTAATTGTGTCAATCCCCGGCATGATATTGCACTAGAAATCCGCTACGTTAGTGGATTAGTCATCCTGGGTGAAGCCGTAGTCGTGACCGTTAGTCCAACTCGGTGATGTTGCATAGCGAGCCTTAAGGATTTTGTTAGAAATCCGTTAGCGGAAAGACGCCATTTGTGATGTTATTTTCCCCCTCTTGCGTGTGATTACGTGTAACCAAAACCGAACAAGGTGGAAATTAGAGTACACGCGGGGGCGTGGGGACGTTACAGTACGAATGGTTGATTAGGGTGGAAAAAGGCTTGGGATTGTGATGTGCTAAGGGTGGTTTGTCTCTGTGGTTTGCTGGCTAGCCCCTGACGTGCAAGTCATGTGTGGAGAGTGTCCTGGCGAGACAAGCCCCCTTCTATAAAACTGACGAGGATGCCAAGATTTGGACAAGCTCGTACGATACCAGTTGGGTCCTGCTGGGTCTCTTTTTGTGGACTTGGTTCCGATATTAGAGCTGGGCCTGGGTCGTCGCGAACGGGTGGGGTCTAGCAAGGGTTCTTAGTATTGGTTGTTTTATGTGTGTGGCGGAATCCTGACGTGAGAAGTAAGAGCTTGCAGGAAAGCCCGGGTTTGATACCCACGAGCGAGTGGGGCCTAGACAAGAGTTTCGTATGGCGGCTTGTATACCGTGTGGGGAAATTGGAAGTACCCTTGTGTGTGCAGCTTGAACGTCGATGGGGAAATTAGAAGTACTCGATTGTTGATGTATTAGAATCATACGCTTAGGGAGACTTGGGTGAAACCCAGGATTGCAAACATGTTGCATTGTAGGCCCCTTTATATTACATGCTCAACTTAGAAACATGTTTGTTGTATGAGACATCCAAACCTGTTTTATAACTTTACATATTTATGTATATTGCATACGAAATGCTGACCTGCAGGGTGGTGGTGTATCCCAGGGCCTGCTAGGGATGGCCGGGAGGAGATGTGTTGGTTACACAGTTGAGGTCAGCCTTTGTTGACCCATGTTACCACAATTTTTCCAAGGCAAGGACCGCAAGCAGGAGCAAGCTCGCCGGCCAAAAAGACCTCATGAAGTGTTTCATTTTGTGTAGTAGCTCTGTTTGTTGATTGTTATGCTCAGTGCACTATGTTTTCGGCTTGCATGCCGAGGTAGCCTAGGAGTGCTTATGTACGTTGATGTTTGATGATTATTGTTTCAGTTTTGGAACTCTTAATTGTTGTAAGGCCTTAAGGCCGTGTTGATACTCATATGTTTGTGGATAACTTCTAGTATTGTTTCTTTGTTTCCGCTGTGATTAGTCTGAGTTTTGAGTTGGGTAGTTTATATCATCTTATAATGCTTAGGCTGTGTCGTCTGTATTGTACAACCCTGTACCCGGCCGAGTGGGATCCTCCCCAAGTGGCGGGCTTGGGGCTCGGGGCTCGGGGTGTGCTCTGAGCGATGATGTGATGCAGCCCCGTTCGTGCGTGCGTGCGGAGGTTTTATGTGCACAGGCTTTTTAATATATATATATATATTATTATATATATATATATTATATAATATATATTATATATATTTATATATATATATGTAAAGAAGGAGAGAGGTAGGGAGGAGGGGGGCAGCAACATTTAAAAAGAAAAAGGGGGGAGGTTTTCCTTGCCCCACCCCCCCCCCCCCCGACCTAGGGTTCGGCTAGAGGAGAATAGCCATCCCTACCCCGCTTCCCCTCTTCCTCCCAATGCCGCCCCTCCCCTCTCTCCCGGCCGCCTGGAGCAACCCGACGCCTCCCCTCCCCTCTCTCCCGGCCACTTGGAGCAACCCTACGCCGCCCCTCTCCCTCTCTCTCGGCTCTCTCTTCCTCTCTCGTTGCTCCCTTCGCCGGTCCAAGCAAGGAGCGGGTCGAGCTCCTCCTCCCCTCTCAGTCCAGGCCACCGCAAGGGGAATCCAGCCCGAGCCGTCCCTTCCTTCTCTGATCCAGGCCGCCCGGAGGTGCTGCCCGAGCTCCTCCCCTCCTTCTCTGTCCAGGCCATCGGCTAGGAAGAGCAAGTCGAGCCCCCTTCCACCTCACTCCTCCTGTCCAGGCCACCGGAAAGCAGCAGCCATCTGCTCCTCTCAGCCTTTCTCTATTCTCTATACAAGCCGCCATCATTGCAAGGAGGAGAACCGCTCGGCCCCTCCACTCTTTTTTATGTCCAGGCCGGACACCAAAGGCTTCCCGATCCTGAGGTCGGCCATCTTGCCGTCTCCACCAGCAGCAAGCGGCTTGGAGTTGAGATGGGCCACCACCACCTGTAGCAAGCTCGGCCTGGATCAAGGCACGGCCTGGAGTAAGGCTCTCCTTGGAGTGGAGATTGGCCACCGACGCGGCCGCATGCAGTAAGATCGACCCGGAGCTCCTCTCCCGGCCCTGCCGCCAAGCACGCGATAAGGGTAAAGATGTTTCTACTTGGGCAGGTGAAGCCTTCAGTTTACATATATGCATGGAAGCCCCTCTCCACAAACGGGTGGGGGAAGGGAGCTCTCCGACAGGTTGACATATGCGTCCCCGCTATTAATTGTATTTAGTATCCGGAAGTGTGAGTACTGATTTAGGCATGCTATGTGAAGCCCATCCGGACGTGTGAGCCGGATGGGTGATGTTCTGGGGTTCCCGGAGAAGACTCCGTGGAAGTTGTGTATTATATATTTGCAGGGAATGTGCACCTTAACCCCGGGGAAGGGGAGTGTGCAGTATATTGGTCCGCTCATGTAAGCTGACTGACATTTAGCTGGTCGCTGCTTGCCGAGACGTTGGCGTACAGGTGCTGCAGTACCAAGCGGGGAATAGCGTGCTTAAGCCCAAGCTTACGCCGGCCCTCGCAGGCCTTTTTTATTTATATTGCCTGCCTACGTGTTGAGTATGGAATTTATATTCCTGTAATTATAAATGCATGTGATGCTCTGTGTCGGCCCTAGAAGGCCTATGTTATGATGTTAACGGCCCAATTGGGGCTGCGTAGAGTAGGGCTGCTAGGCGATTTTACGCCATTAAAAAGGCAGGCGGGGAACATTTTACATATACCCAAGGCGGCACCTCTAATTCAGAAGGAGTGGATCTTGAGATCCTCCTTAGATGTTCCGGTCGGCCAAGAGAGCCCTCTGAAGGTGCCTTAGCTCAGCCCTTGGATTGGGAGGGGAAGAGTTTGTTAGTCTTCCGGGTATGCGGCGGGACCTCCACGCTGAGACCTTGGGTCTGTCCCTTGTGTTCCTAGTTTTGTGCCTAGATCGTTCGCTTGAGGGCAGTAGGTGCGCGGTCACCCCTTCCCCAAGGGTGGAACTCCACAGAGACCGATTTTTGGTTTCAATATTTTTGTGCGATGAGCGTTGAGAGTGACCAGCACAGAAGAACTCTGGAGAACGTTATGGCTATAGAAGAGAAACCAAGTGGCGACCAGGGTCATGCGTTGATACTTTGTATGTAAGGTCCTCATACTCGGAGTCGTCCCCTCCCATAGCTGTTGTTGTAGTCCCATAGCATTTGGAGTAGGATTTGCACCTATTTAAAGCGCTTCTACTTGCGAAAAGCATGTATCCCCACTTATTACATCAACGAGAAACCTGGAAGTTATTATCTTCAAGATCAAGTAAGAGAGCAGCTGAGAGGTATTTAGAGCCGGGGTGACCTGAAAGGGTTCCCTCCCTAACAGTAATATGTTATCTCTCCCTTACAATACAGTAGCAGTTAAGTTTTTCTCTTTATTGCTCTTTCGCCTCGAGCTTTTGAGGGCTTCAAGGGTTAGCCTCGCGATCGACTCCAGAAGCCAAACGTACAACCCGTTCCTTTTAAATAGCCTATTTCGGGCGATGGGACGGTGCCGCGGGACTTTAAGCGCTACTATAAGACCGAGCCTCTGCACTGACGGCCGAGATCAGCTCCCCCCTTGCATGTCGGCCTATGTCCCCCCGATCGCACCTCTCCTCCGATAAGAGGAATTATCAGGAACGGACCTAGACGCTAACCTCCAAGATTTGATAAAGGGCCGATCTCTCCAAGCAACCACAAGTGAAGGCCTTTTTTATTGTGAAAGCAGGATAACCGGTGAAGGGGCAGGTTTTGGCCCAAGGGAAAATGTTGGCCTCAAGTGCATCCTAGAGGACCCTCGTAGGAACATTACCCATCGCCCATGCACTAGCTCTCATCATCGAGTGATATGGCGGAAAGTGATCTTTGTAATTAGATCAGGATATGAGTCATCGACCTGTTCCTCCTAAATAGCCCGTTTTGGACAATGGGACGATGCCTCAGGACTCTAAGCGGTCTTGTAAGACCGAGCCTCTGCACTGACGGCCGAGATCATCTCCCCCCTTGCATGTCGGCCTATGTACCCCCGATTGCATCTCTCTTCTGATTGGATGAATTTTTAGGAACAGGCACAGATGCCAGCTTCCTGATTTGACGAATTCTAGATTGTCTCTCTTATGAAAAGAATGTGTCCTCCATTTGTAAAGGCATCGGTGTAATTAACTCTCCAACACCTCTTAAGTTAACAGGATATCTCCACCTCGAGCAAATTCAAGTCCTCGAGTAGTAGTGCATTTCCCTATCACCAACAACCAGGCTGAGTATGAGGCAGTTATAGCGAGACTGTGCCTGGCATGAGAACTTGGGGTACATGATGTGTAGGTTCTTACTGACTCCTTGGTGGTGGCCTCCCAGATTAACATAGAGTTCGAAGTGAGGGAGCCTACCCTCCATCTATACTTGGAAAAAGTTTCTTAAGTCTCCTAACTCTGAGGTTGCTCTCGACGCACCCGCTGTCAGGCTTTCACCTAGCTGACTGAACCGGCGGTATCACCCGGGAGCCCGGACGATTCCCTGTGGACATCGTTATGAAATTTGGAGTGACAATGCTCCCGTCGCAATCTATGTGGACGATCGAAGTATTTGTTTAACAGACCCCGAGCAGATGCCGCTGTTAGGCTCTCACCTAGCTGGCAGGGCTGGATGTCACTCGAGGGAGCCTATCCCAGACCTCGAGTAGATCCCGCTGTCAGGCTCTCACCTAGTTGGCAGGGCTTGATGTCACTCGGTGGATGGAGAGAGTTTGGAGTTTGAAAAGAGTTTGGATACTTTGCAGGACCCTAAGTGATGCTCGGCCCCGGGTAGACCCGCTGCCTGGCTCCTACTCGCTGGCAGGTCCGTGGGCTCACCTAGGGGGTAAGGGACCCCGAGTGCTGCTCGGCCCCGGGTAGACTCGCTGCTCAGGCTCTCATTAGCTGGGCAGGGTTGTAGGCATACCTGGGGGGAAGGGTTGGTTCTTGGAGACTTTTTGCAGGACACCGAGTGATGCTTGGCCCCGGGTAGACCCACTGTCTGGCTCCTACTCGCTGGCAGGTCCGTAGGCTCGCTTGGGGGGTAAGGGACACTGAGTGTTGCTCGGCCTCGGGTAGACTCGCTGCTCAGACACTCATTAGCTTGGCAGGGCTGTAGGCACACCTGGGGGGAAAGGGTTGGTTCTTGGAGATTTTTTGCAGGATCCCGAGTTATGCTCGGCCCCAGGTAGACCCGCTGCCTGTCTCCTACTAGCTAGCAGGTCTGTAGGCTCTCCTGGGGGGTAAGGGACCCCGAGTGCTGCTCGGCCCCGGGTAGACTCGCTGTCAGGCTCTCACTAGCTGGCAAGGTTGTAGGCACACCTGGGGGGTAAGGGCAGGGTAGTAGGAATTGCAGATATCGAGGGGTCAAAAAAATCAAAAAGGGCATGGAAAGATTGATGTTCCAAGAGAAAATTTCAGTTTCTCTCAAAAAAATTTTTGGTCGGCCCCCACTCGCCGGATACGTAGGGTTAGATGATTCTTTTCGAGCTTGTACCAACCTCCAAAAGAGCGGGGATTATGTACAACCCCGTACCCGGTCGAGTGGGATCCTCCCCAAGTGGCGGGCTCGGGGCTCAGGGCTCAGGGCGTGCTCTGAGAATCGATGTGATGCAGCCCCGTTCGTGTGTGCGTGCGGAGGTTTTATGGGCACAGGATTTTTAATATATATATTATAATATATATATATTATATATTATATATTATATTATATAATATATTATACATATATATTTATATATATATATAAAGAAGGAGAGAGGCAGGGAGGAGGGGGGCAGCAACATTAAAAAAGAAAAAGGGGGGAGAATTTCCTTGCCCCCCCACCTAGGGTTCAGCCAGAGGAGGACAGCCAGCCCCGCCCCCCTTCCCCTCTTCCTCCCGACGCCGCCCCTCCCCACTCTCCCGGCCGCCTGGAGCAACCCGATGCTGCCCTTCCCTCTCTCCTGGCCGCCTAGAGAAACCCGACTCCGCCCCTCTCCCTCTCTCTCGACTCTGTCTTCCTCTCCCATCGCTCCTGTCTCTGGCCCAAGCAAGGAGCAGGTCGAGCTCCTCCTCCCCTCTCAGTCCAGACCACCGCAAGGGGAATCCAGCCTGAGCCGTCCCTTCCTTCTAAAATCCAGGCCGCCCGAAAGTGCTGCCCGAGCTTCTCCACTCCTTCTCTGTCCAGGCCGTCGACTAGGAAGAGCAAGTCGAGCCCCCTTCCACCTCACTCCTCCTGTCCAGGCCACCGGAAAGCAGCAGCCGGCTGCTCCTCTCAGCCTTTCTCTATTCTCTATACAGGCTGCCATCACCGCAAGGAGGAGAACCACTCGGCCCTTCCACTCTTTTTTCTGTCCAGGCCGGCCAACAGAGGCTGCCCGATCTCGAGGTCGGCCATCTTCCCATTGCCACCAGCAACAAGCGGCTTGGAGTGGAGATGGGCCACCTCCACCTGTAGCAAGCTCGGCCTGGAGCAAGGCTCGGCCTGGAGTAAGCCTCGCCTTGGAGTGGAGATCGGCCACCGACGCGGACGCATGTAGTAAGATCGACCCGGAGCTCCTCTCCCGGCCCCGCCGCCAAGCACGTGACAAGGGTAACAATGTTTCTACTTGGGCAGGTGAAGCCTTCAGTTTACATATTGGCATGGAAGCCCCTCTCCACTAATGGTTGGGGGAAGGGAGCTCTCCGACGGGTTGATATATGCGTCCCCGCTATTAATTGCATTTAGTATCCGTAAGTGTGAGTACGGATTTAGGCATACTGTGTGAAGCCCATCTGGATGTGTGAGCCGGATGGGTGATGTTCTGGGGTTCCCGGAGAAGACTCTGTTTAAGTTGTGTATTATATATTTGCAGGGAATGCACACCTTTACCCCGGGGAAGGGGAGTGTGCAGTATATTAGTCCGCTCATGTTAGCCGACTGACGTTTAGCTGTCCTCCGCTTGCCGAGACGTTGGCGTACAGGTGCTACAGTACCAAGCGGGGAATAGCGGGCTTAAGCCCAAGCTTGCGCCGGCCCTCGAAGGCCTTTTTTTGTTTATATTGTCGGCATGTGTGCTGAGTATGGAATTTATATTCCTGTAATTATAAATGCCTGTGATGCTCTGTGCCGGCCCTAGAAGGCCTATGTTATGATGTTAATGGCCCAATTTGGGCTGCGTAGAGTAGGGTTGCTGGGCTGTTTTAAGCCATTAAAAAGGCGGGCGGGGAACATTTTACATAGACCCGAGGCGGCATCTCTAGTTCAGAAGGAGTGGATCTTGAGATCCTCCTTAGATGTTCCGGTCGGCAAAGAGAGCCCTCCGAAGGTGCCTTAGCTCAGCCCTTGGATTGGGAGGGGAAGAGTTTTTTAGTATTTTGGGTATGCGGCGAGACCTCCACGCTGAGACCTTGGGTCTGTCCCTTGTGTTCCTAGTTTTTTGCCTAGATCGTTCGCTTGAGGGCAGTAGGTGCGCGGTCACCCCTTCCCCAAGGGTCGAACTACACAAAGACCAATTTTCGGTTTCAACATGTATATTGTGGGGTCTCAGACGGACCCATATTATACGGTCATTACATGGGAGGTGTTACAGTTGTACCCAACAAATATCCCATCATAGTACTTGGCAGCAAACTTAGTCACATAAGACTTACCATTATAGAGCACATAGCATTTGCTACCAAAGATCCTTAGATAGGTCAGGTTTTGTTTTCTTCCCTTCATAATCTCATAGGGAGTCTTCTTGTGGCTCTTGATGATAGAAGCTATATTTAGGACATGACATGTAGTATTTACTGCCTTAGCCCAGAAATATTCTGGGAGAGATGTGTCACTAAGAAAAGTCCTACCATCTTCTATGAGAGTTTTATTCTTCCACTCAACAATCCCATTTTGTTGGGATGTTCTTGGAGAAGAAAATTCTTGATGAATCTCTTGCTCTTCACAGAGTCTTCTCATGTCTTCATACTGGAATTCAGTCTTATGGTCACTTCTGATTTTGACTATAGTACTGTCTAACTCATTTTGAATCTGCTTGACAAAAGTCCTGAAGATATCAAGTGTATTAGACTTTTCCTTAAAAAAGAAAACCCAAGCAAACCTAGAGAAGTCATCAACAACCACAAGGGTGTTGACTTTCCTACCTAGACTATGAACATGCATAGTACCAAACAAGTCCATATGCAGGAGGTATAGGCACCTCACAGAGTCTTTGATCTGAATGCTCTTGAAGGAAGCTTTGGTCTGTTTGCCCTTTTTGCATGCTGAGCAAATGCCCTCCTTGGTGCATTTCATCTTAGGACCATTCTTTACTAACTCTTCACTGAAGAGCTTACCAATGGTCTTACAGTTCAAATGAGCTAGTCTCTTGTGTCATTGTACACATTATGAGACTTTCTCATTTGCCACTAGACATAAAGGGGAGTCTTTATTTAGACATAGAAAGTTTAGGCAATAAATATTTCCACTCCTATTTCCTGTCAAGATGACCTATTGGTCATTTGACCTCTTAATTTGGCACTCATTCTTACGGAATGCAATGGCATAACCAAGATCACAAAGTTGGCTTATGCTTATTAGGTTATATTGCAACCCAACATAAGCAACTTTTGAGATGGTGACTATGTCATTGGTGATCTTACCATAGCCTCTAGTGACTACTCTATCTAAAAACCAAAGATTTCTTTGGGTACATCCTTCACAGGAATGTACTCCTTCAGGTTCCTCCTTGTTCCAGTCATGTGCCTGGAACATCCACTGTCCAAGTACCATATAGGGGTATGGCCACTTAGACTATCCTGTAAAACATAATTTAATTTACCTTAGGACCCCAATATTTATTGGGTCCTAGGTTCTGGTTATCCTGAAAATAAACTTGTCTTCCTGTAAATTTTCTTACAGGAAGACTACCACTTGCTCTGGGCACACTAAGATTGTGCCAGCAATATAAGGTAAAATACCCCACTTTGCCACAGCACCAACACTCATGAATATTATACCTTCTTTTCTGAACATGTTTGGCAGAGAGGCAAACAATAGTTGTCGGTTTAGAAGGAAGAGCATCAGCTTTCTTCAAGTTCCTTTCAGCAAGGATCTGACTAAAAGTTAGTCTTCTAATAGACTTACTTGGCTTGCTTTGAATGCCATTAACAGCAGTCTTCTTTGCAGAGGACAGGCTATTGATAGCATCTGAAATAGCTGAATCAGGCTTACTGAGAGTCTTACTCTTGGTTTGAGTCTTTGTTGAATGGCCTTGAGAGTTGGCCACTGCCACATTCTTGAGTGTGAGGGCTGGTGCACCAAATACAAATGGTCCATGATGGGCCATTTGAATTTCTTCATGGGGAGCCTTAAAGGCACTCATCCCCTTGATATATCTTCCACCATAGTTGTGAACATTTTTGTTCACACTTGTGGATCTATCATTCATCCTGTGACCATAGATGCTTTCTTGGTCATATCGGTTTGAAGGTAACATCACCTTCTTAAAAGGGATGGGAGGCTTAGATGACAGGGGCTAAATTGGAACTTTGCCTTTCCCTTTGGGATAGGCAACTTTAGTGTTTCCTTTGAATCCCAACCACTTCTAACCCTTTTGAGAGGAGGAGTCTATTAAGGGTAACACTGACTTAGGCTTAGAGAAACTAGTCAAAATCCTTCTCTCTCTTTGGAGCTTTTCTTCAAGATCCATAATGTGATTGTTCTTGTAGTTAATGGTCCCATTCTGGATGAGTGTAATGTTATTTAGTTGTCTTACTTCCCTCATTTTTTGTTCCAGCAAAGATGTTGAATTAGACTGTTAGGAAGCAGCTAGCTGTAGGGAGATAATCTCCTTAGCCTGCTTCTTGGCAAACTTCTTGCTTCTTTTCAAATCATCCAGAAGGGCATCATACTTATTAATCAATTGATTGACATCTTTCTCAGATTTAGATTCATCTTCATCACAGTATGAAGATTCTTCTGAATTGGGACTAGTCTCATATCCAGACTCAGATGAGGAGCTAGATAGCGAATGTACCTTTTTTGGACCAGGATGATCCTGGCAGGAGTCTTCATCTGACATGACATCAGCCCATAGGAGCTATTTGCATCTTCATCCTCATCATCCTCCTCTGAGTCACTGTCTGAATGTGATAGAGGGTCCCTGATACCTATCCTAGCATCAGGATAGTCTTCAGCATCATCTACAATAGTAGCTAGCAGCCCTATGAAGGGTTCTTCTTCTTCAGACTTTGAGGAAGAAGAGTCCCTCTGACTCCAGCTCTTTCCAGTCTTGTCCAGGAAGTTCTTTTCCTTCTTGCTCTTGAGATGGTGATGCTTCTTCCCACCAGATTCTCTTCTCTTTACTGGGTACTCAGCAATTACATGCCCAGGTTTGCAACAGCAAAAACAAACAACTTTAGAAGAAACTTATTTACTAGGTTTGGAGTCATACCAGACTCCCTTGGAGTATTTCTTCTCACCCTTATAGTGGTCCTTCCTGTGATGAGAGGAGGAGGAAGGTCTGCTCATCCACTGCTTCCTCTTCATCATCTTCTGAAACTGCCTAGAGAAGGCAGCAAAATCTTTATCATACATGATGTTATCTAATGAACTTGACTCTGTGCTTTATGAATCAGCAAGCCACCTTGGAGGAGATGCAATCCTCTCCTTGATCCTCTTGGTGCTCTCATCTTTGAAGGCCACAGTATTTTCCTTGGCCTGAGATTTGCTGAAGGTCTCCTCCTCCTTCCTTACAGATAGCTGTATCCACTACTAGAAAACTGACTTTTAGCCACGGTAGATTGCCGTGGCTAAAAGTCCAAAACTGTGGCTAAAGACTTTTATCCACGGTCTACCCATGGAAAATGGGCGTAGGCAATGCGAGCGTGGCTAAAAGTCCAAACTGTGGCTAAAAGTCCAAAACCGTGGCTAATACTGGACTTTTAGCCACAGTTTGATTGTCGTGGTTAATACTGGACTTTTAGCCACGGTTTAATTGCCGTGGTTAAAGGGCCACTCATAACATAAAAAATTCAGGCCAGCCGCCACCGCCGGCCGGCCGGCACGCCGCCCCCGCGACGCCGGGCCGCAGCCGCCGCCGCCGTCGCCGCCATATTTATTTCAAATACTAATTGAAATAAATTCCTTATAAACCCAAAATTTCGTTTTGTTTTTGCGGTGTGGGACTAAATGTAACCACGACCTTTTGCCACGGTTCAGGCAAACCGTTGCTAATACTAGACTTTTAGCCACAGTTCAGGCAAACTGTGGCTAAAAGTCCAATATTAGCCACGGATTAGTCAACCGTGGCTAATACTCACTATTAGCCACGATTTTTCCCCCATGGCAAAAGAATATGTGGCTAAAAGCCATTTTTCTATTAGTGATCTCATAGAAACTTGTCATTCAGCTCATAATAGCACATATCTTTGTGTCTCAGTATCTAGTTAGATACCAAAGGAACTTGTCATTCAGCTCATAATGGCTGAAGACCCTCTCATAGGTCCTCAGCTCATTTACTATTCTGAAGAATTTCTCATAGCATGCAGATATGTTATCTTTCTTGGTCTACCTGAAGGCTTCATACTCTTTATTACGCAGGGATTTCCTGTCATCCCGGACTTCTTCAGCATCTTCCATTTAGACCACTAGTGTATCACATATCTCCTTGGATGTTCTGCAATGGACAAAGTTCTGGAAAATAGAATCATCTATGGAGCTCATTATTTTGTTTTGTGCCCTCTTATCAATTGTAGCCAATATGACCTCATCCTTGGTCATCTCTGAATACTTCTTAGGTATCTGGCAGTTGCATCCAGAATTGAGATCTTTATTGGGATGAAGGGTCCCTCTTGAATAGTTATAATGATCCTTGGGTCAGATGCTTCCATGAAAAACCTGACCCTCTCCTTCCACATTCCAAATCTCTCCTTCCTACAGATTGTAAGCTTCATGGAACCCAGTATCTTATGGTTCTCTCCTGAACCCAAAATAATATTCTTATGCTACTCTTGGAGATCAACTCAGACTCTTAACTCCTTTTTGAGAAACCTCCCTCTGATATCACTTGAAAGTCTTTAGTTTCAAGAGCAGCCTACACCTAGAGGGAGGTGAATAGGTTTTTTGGACTTTTTATATTTTTCCTATTTTGGGTGTGTTGTGATTTAGTTGTATTTAGCTCTCAAGACAATCAAAAATAGCACACACAAGATTTATAGTGGTTCACTAGATTATGGGTACATCCACTGTCTCTCCCACCTTTCTAACAATGTGTTAGATAAAGCACTTCTCCAAACTTGGCTCCAAAGAGCTTATAATAAAGATCCCTAAGGATCTCTCAGTCTCCTCCAAGACCTACCATAGGCACAAGGCCCTACAACTCAGAACAAGTTTTGCTCCTACAGCTCAGTGATCCAAAGATCACCTACCTCAGACTTGAGCACAAGTTCTACATTCAGGCTAGGAGGATAGCCCTACAACTCAGAGATAATGACTCTTCTATAGCTCAGGCACAAATGCCATACCTTAGATCCATAGAAGGATCCTACAACTTAGGCACAAAGGCCCTAAAACTCAGAGAGGATGACTTTCCTACCTCAGGCAAACTGCCCTACCTAAGATCCACACAGGGATCCTATAACTCAGGAACAAAGGCCCTACAACTCAGAGAGTATGACTCTCCTACCTCAGGAAAACTTCCCTACCTCAGATTTATACAGGGATCCTATCTAAGATCTATAAAAGATCCTACCTAAGCCTTTATAAAATAGGCTTACACTCAAATCTATTAAGATCCTAAAGATTAAGTGTTTGTTGGTTGATGTTGATTTGACTCCAAAGAGATGTTCTCTAAGCCTGCTTCCTTCTGTCCTGTGAAAACTCAGTCCAGATATTTCCTGCATAGCTCTAGAAAAAGTTCTTTAGGAATGATCTGCTTGAGCTATGAAGTTGCTACAATTAGGGCTTGCCTTGCTGCTTCTTATTCTCTCAAAGAAGTGTCTCTGAACTTGCTGTTATAGGTGAGAATGGCAATATCTACCTTCTTTCAAGTTCCAAATTAGATGTAGCTAGGGTTTGGCCTTGCTTCTTCTTCTTTCTCGGAGACATTTCTCTGTACTTGTTGTTGATGGTGAGAATCAAAATAGCTAACTTGTATCAACTTCCAGATCAGCAGGTGGAATAACTTTTCTTGGCTCTGCAATAGTTTCGATAGGAAGAAGACGAAGTTTAGATATTTTCCAAAAGTTAATTTTTTATTATCTGATCTGTAACTTTTTATCTTCCGTCGTCCAACGGCTCTTTGAGCCTCAGGACCAGCAATATTTGTTGGTTGCAACTTAGCTTTATCAGTAAATGTCATACAGTAGGCCTGCAGCGCCGTTTGTCATGTAATATAGACTTCCTGCAACATTTTGAATTTCTGCTGACGTCATCACCTGTGGACTTAGTCAAAAATAGAAGATTCATCATAGGCGTTGATTGAATAGCCTTCACTTAGTGCAAAAACACTTAGCCAATTTTTGTAGTATTAGGCATTGAGTGATTAGTCATCACTCGACGAATTTGGACTGGGCCAATATCTCCATTGAAGAAGCGTAGAGTGAATGTCATTCACTCAACGCTTTTGTCCTTAGACAACTTTCTATTAATATGTGTTGAGTGCGTTGAGTGAGCCTTCATCACTCAATGCATTTAAACTTAGCTAATATTTCTAAATGGAAGCATTGAGTGAGTTATCTTCACTCAACACTTCCCGCCTTAGCATGCCATCTTGTCGAGGCGTTGTGTGAATAGCCTTCACTCAATGCTTTTGTACTTAGTAGAATTTCTTATTGAGCTGGTGTTGAGTGAACTGCCTTCACTCAACGCTTCTGTACTTAGACAAATTTTTTGTCCACTTCTTATTAAGCTTTGACATCACTCTGTTCTTTTGATGATTTATTCTTTAGGCGTTGAGTGGACTGCCTTCACTCAACGCTTCTGAACTTAGCTGATTTCTCTGTTAAGTTGGAGTTGAGTGAACTGTCCTCACTCAACGCATCTGGACTTAGACAGATTTTCTGTCTACATCTTCTGAGGCTTTGACTGAAGCTTGTTCTATCGACGCTTTCAGAGCTTGGTGTTGAGTGAACTGGCTTCACTCAATGCTTCTGGACTTAGCCAGATTTCTTTTCTGCCAATACTGAATCTTTGACTATCTGAGCTTTACTCGACGCTTCTTTCTTTAGGCTTCGAGTGAGCTTTCCAACTCAACGCTTCTGAACTTATCCAAATTTCTTCTTTGTCAATGTTGAAGCTTTGACAGTCTGAGCTTTACTCGACACCTCTTATTATATAGCATCGAGTGAACTGCCTTTACTCAATGCCTGTGGACTTAACCAAAATTCTGCATTATCAACAGTTAGGCTTTGACTTCCCATGCTTTACTCAGCGCTTTTTGACATTTGGCATTGAGTGAACTGCCTTCACTCAATGCCTGTGGACTTAGAAAATTTCTGCCTTCCCAGCATTCTTCTTTGTGTCCACCTGTCACTATTACTTAGACAACCTGTCTAATCATTATGACAAATAACATCCTGCACACACTGAACTTAGAGTATGCATCAAATACATCTATGCTCTTAGTATTGATGGTGATGACTCTTCAAATCTAGGGAGCATTGAAAGGCAATATTCCCAATACTGGGCCACCACAAGGGTGGGAGGTTGTACTTATCCTCCTGGTTGCGCATTGATTAATATGAACACGGCTTCAGCAACCAACCGTATCATTTTAGCAGAAGGAGGAGGTGTAGGCACCTCAGTTGGTGAATTACTCTCCGTCGAGCGCTGGTGTTCAAAATTCCCCGCACCACTTCTAGTCACCTATATCGTGAAACACACAATTAAGTAGCCAACAATATTGCAAAAAGTAATTATAGGAATACGCAGGTTCCTCAAATATGTGTATTTTCATTCCTAAGAGGACATTCATGGGTTCTTTCATGTTGTAACGGTAGCTAACATACACGTGCTCACCGCCCCTTAAAAGAAGTTGACCATGAATTCGAATAAAAAAGACCGACATCAGATGTTGATACCAAATAATAACACCTCCATCTGTGGCGAAGAATATAACAGAAGGTCTGGTCGGGGTACCACACCATATACCAAGGACAGTTAGTTGAGTAACGCATTGAAACCATAACATTTACGCATCCTAACTCAAAGTGCATTCTAGCAGAAGTATTTAAAGTTTCTTAGAACCCAAATACCAAAATATCCACTAATAACATCATAGGAATGATATTCAAAATACACAAAATATTCTGGCCTTAAGGCCTTACAACTAATCTCTTCACAATTGTATATTGCATACATCGACACACAGGTCGGCCACACATGAAAACAGTAAACAATTCACATTTGGACCTTCGAGGGCCAGCCAACACAGCATAAGGGACTTCAGCTAGCTACTTTCCACGTGTCTCTCCAGCACGTGAAAAAGTACGGCCCACCAAGATGTGGAAAAACAAGGCAACGGTCAGCATTAGCTGACCAAATTATAATGGCCCCACCCCTCACTCGGGGCAGTGGTTCTCCTTCCCTGCAAATAGTAGAATATATCCATGTTTACATAAGAACGTGCAATTAAGCACCATTCACCACAGATGTTAGTACACACGGCCACATGCCTTATTCATACAGGGCACATTTTCGGTGTTCTGGACTTTACCAGGCCCACCACCATCCATAGTCCCAGACTTGATGGTCCAACATTGAGCATTTTTGGTCACGCTTAAATCCAATGACCCTCTCCTATGCCCCCGACCGCACCAGTTACTTTAGGTCATCTAGTCAAGCAACATAGAACAGGTAAAGATCAGCCCTTTTCCATTGCTCAAATCGTCATGACACACAGCGGTCGACAAGACGCGGGTTGGATTCTCCTTTCCCATTCTCAATATACATAATAGAGTTATTTCCAAGGCTGCCTCTCATGGCCACAACAATTGGGCACTCTAGGCTCTCAGCTACACATGCTACTGAAATTCTTTAGTTTCAAGAGTAGTTAATCACTTAGAGGGGGGTGAATGGGTTTTGTTTTTTAAAAGTTTTTTAGTTCTTTGGTGTGTTGTGATTTATTTTAACTTAGCTTTCAAGATTGCATAACAAGCACAAAAGAATTTTATAGTGGTTTCCCAGATTTTAGATACATCCACTGTCCCTCCCACCTCTCTAACAGATTGTCAGATAAGGCAATTTCTCCAAACTCGGCTCAATGATCTTACAACTCAGATCCCTTAGGATCTCTCGGACTCCTCCAAGTCCTACCTCAGGCCTAAGTCCCTACTACTCAGAGCAAGCTATGCTCCTACAGCTCAGTGATCAACAAATCACCTACCTAAGACTTTTCTCAAAGTCCTACAACTCAGGCAAGTAGGATAGCCCTATAACTCAGAGAGAATGACTCTCCTACCTCAGATTTTAACCAGATCCTACAACTAAGGAACAAAGGCCCTACAACTCACATTCACACAAGGATCCTACCTCAAGCACACGAGACCTACCACTCAGCCTTTATGATTTAGTTTACAACTCAGATCTGTTAAGATCTTACAGAATGAAATGGTTGTTGATGATGTAAGACACCAGAGAAATAAACTCTATGTCTTTCTCTTCCTGAACTGAGATGGCTTAGTCCTTCTTTCTTCATAGCTCCAGGAATGTATCTTCAAGAGTAGTTCTGCTTGGGCTGTGAAGACACTATAGTTAGGGTTTGCTTGTGCTGCAACTTTTAACTCAGAGAGAAAGCTCTCTGAACTTGGTGTTGAAGATCAGAATATCAGCAACCATCTTTTTTGAACTTTTATATCAGAAGGATGAACTTCTCCTGCAAGCTATGTAATTCAGTTGAGAGGAAGAAGATGAAGTTCAATTTTTTTCCAAAAGTTAATTTCTCCTTCTATGATCTCCTCCTTTTCTATCCCATCGTCCAACGGCTCTTTAAGCATTGGGACCACCAGGATTTGGTATCTTCAGCTCTACTTTTGCATTAAATGTTGTACAACAGGCAAGCGGCGCTATTTGTCGTGTATTGTTCACTTCCCACAATATTTGAATTTCTTCTGATGTCAGCACATGTGGACTTGGTTAAATTCAGACAATTCAGCATAGGCGTTGAGTGAAGGCTTATCACTCAATGCCAAAACACTTAGTTTTCTGCAACACAAGGCGTTTAGTGATCAGTCATCACTCAACGAATATAGACTTTAGTAGTCTCACTAATTAGGCGTTGAGTGATCCTTCCTCACTCAACGCTTTCGAACTTAGCAGATTTTCTATGTTTCGAGGCATTGAGTGAGTTGGCTTCACTAAATACTTTATGTATTTGTCTGTTTTGTTGAAGAGGCATTGAGTGAATGGACTCCACTCAACGCTTCTATCCTTAGACAGATTTTCTGTTGAATCGGCGTTGAGTGAGTTGACTTCACTCAATACTTTTGCCCTTGGACAGAATTCTGTATCAAATAATGTTACATCTCTGACTGAACAATGTTATGTTGATGCTTTTTTTGCATGGCGTTGAGTGAACTGCCATCACACAACGCTTCTGGACTTAGCCAGATTTCTTCATAGATTCTCTACGATTTTGACTGCTTGAGCTTTACTCAATGCTTCTAGCTCTGGGCATTGAGTGAACTGCCTTCACTCAACGCTTCTAGACTTAACCAGATTTCTGCCTTGACAATGCTAAGGCTTTGTCTGTCTAGTCTTTACTCAACGCTTAAGGCCATCTGGCATTGAGTGAACTGCCTTCACTCAACGCCTGTGGACTTGGGACAGATTTCTGTCTTTTCAGCATTCTTCCATGTGTCCACCTATCATTGTTACTTATACAACCTGTCTTATCAGTGTAATCAAGTAACCACCTACATACATAGAACTTAGGGTATGCATCAAATACAAACATTTGTATGTCATTGTCTTGTAGGCCTTCTTCAAATCTAGGACATTGTGATCAATGGACCCAACAATCTACCCCTATTTAAAGAAGTCAAAACCTTAGACTATAATATACACCAACACATATGCAGCAGATATAATTATTTCAGAAGAAAGCACATAAAATGTATACACAACCAAAAATATTATTTTCATTAATAGAAGTCATGTTTTATTAGTGTGCATAAGTCAAAATACATTTCCTACAACCCTTTAAGAAAGACAAGAAACTTTTCTAAGTTTCAGGTTCTCTTATCACTATACCCCTACTTGGCTTCTTTACTACTTTCTCTGCTTTATCTTCTAATTTCTTTTCTTTTTGCCTCTGAAAGTAACTATATGGCTTTGGGAAATACTTGACAGACTCCACAGCATCTGGTGGTAAAGTGCCTAGCCACTTGTCCTTTTTGAACTTTTTTTGTCCTTTTCATTCTTCTCAAGCTTGGCCCACTCTAGGGAGCTGTAGAGCTTTCCCCTTTCAGTATTCTTGTTCTTGACAAGATCCCAGGCAGACAGAATTATGGTCTTTAATTGAGGACTCCACTGTTCAAAATCAGGCCTTGTTTCCATCTCTTCCCTGTATCTCTTCGTGCTCATCCTGACCTCTTACTCATCCTCATAAACATATTTTCCTCTATCTCTTATCACTTGATTAATAGTAGGGTTGAATGTTGGAATTGTAGGAATGTTAGCTGCTGTAGAAGGATCAGCCCACTGTGTATCATCTTAGATGTCATACTGAGCATCAACTTGAGTACATTTTGTTCTGCATTCTAATCATAGTATTAGCCATCATACTGGTTAACATATTGACCACCATACAGATTTTCATGGATAGGAGCAGTGTTAATGTTTTCATATGATAATAACGTAAGACCCATTGAGCCTCTGATAACATTTGTGGTCCAAACTGCATTTTCAGTATTGCCCTTTATCACATCTTTCTCCCCCTTTTGACTTCTTCATAGATATTCGTAGTCAGGGAGGTGCTTTCCTTTGTCAACTGTCCATCCAGATGGTCAATACTAAGGGTGGAATGGTTCTTGACTTTGAGCAAATGATCATCTAGAACTTGAGCACAGGCATCCATCCTTTCAAAAATATTTTTTTTGTTTTTCCATCAATTCTTTCTGTGCATTATGGATTGCTAGCATGTTGTTGGTATTGATGGTCTGATTTTCCACAACCGCAATTTGGATATTATTGATTTCATTCAGCTTACTTTCAGTGAAGGTGACTGTAGGAGCTGCTCTCAAGAAGAATTTGACAGTCTGGGCCTTCAGTAGGTCAACCACAAATCTGATGGATTTGATCTCTGTTTTAAGATCATTTCTGTAACACCCCAAAATTTGGAAGAGGAACCGATAGCGTTATTTTTTGGCCAAAGTGGGTTCTGGGTAGGCTGACACGGCCTGTGACACGGGCGTGTCACAGGGCGTGTCGTGCTCGGGTTCGATGTTTTTCTGTCGATGATCGTTGAGTGAGAACACGGGCTTTGACACGGGCATGTCAGGTACGACACAGGCGTGTCACCTGAGACACAGGTATGTCTCAGGGCGTGTCGAGCACTCAACGATTTCGTGGCGTTGAGGGGGGGGGCACGGGACGTGACACGGGACTTGACACGGGCGTATCAGCCGTGACACGGGCGTGTTCGAAGACGTGTCAAGGGACGTGTCCTTCTCGGGTAGTTTGGAGGAGTTTGGTACACGGGCTTGACACGGCTAGTGACACGGCCGTGTCGGGTCTAACACGGGCGTGTCAAAGGCCGTGTTCCAGGCCGTGTTCTGGTTGGGAATTTTTGGATGACGGCGAATGGTTGACACGGCCCTGCACACGGCCGTGTTGCAACCCGTGTTCGGCCCAGATTTTTTATTTTGGGTTCCGATCGTGGCCGTTCATTCTTTTCTTTGGAAGATCCAATGGTGGGGAGCCTCCCTGGGTGGTTTATGGCTGGGAATAGGGTTTCAAACCCTCATTCCCCACTTTCTTTTATCTCTCTAAGTTCTAGAGAGAAGGGAGAGCAAGGAGGCCAAGTTCCGGCCGCCGGCGAAGCTTCGGAGGTCCGTTTCGCAAGCGGAGTTCAGATCCGCGAAGGTGGGAGTGTTGCGGTGGTGTTCAACCGAGCAAATATTCTCCATGGCTAGGAAGAGGGGACGGAAGGTAACGACACTTCTCCTCTCGGTTTTTAGGATTTAGGATACATGAATAGCATCCCCTTCCTTTCGTGTTTTGAGCACCGGATCACTCAAATGAGAGGGATTCGTGTAGCCTAGGTTCAAGAGGAACCTCCGGGTTGAGTATGTTCATCCCGACATGCTTTCATTAGAGATCCGCTCCGTTAGCGGATTAGGCATTATGGGTGAAGCCGTGGTCGCGACCGTTAGTCCGACCCGGTGATGTTGCATAGCGAGCTTTGAGGATTCGGTAGAAATCCGTTGCGGCAAGACGCCGTTGTGTGTATGCATTTTCCCCATTTTTATTTGAGTGAGTACTCGTAGTCGGAACCGGACAAGGTTAGCTCCGCTTTGTGCGGTAGATGGTTTCCTTGGAGCACGGGAAAGATACGGTGCGAATGGTGATTGGGGTGGGGAAAGCTTTGTGTGTGCTATGCAAAGGCGCGGCTATGTCTCCGTGGTCGATTGGCTATCCCGTGACGTGCAAGTCATGTGGGGAAAGTGTCCCGGCGAGACTAGCCCCTTGTGTGAGACTGACGAGAATGCCGAGCGGAGGGCAAGCCCGGGCAATGTAGCCATGAGCGGGTGGGGTCCAGCAAGGCTTCTTAGAATCGGTCAGTGTGAGACGGAACCCTGACGTGCGAAGTCAGAATGTGCGGGCAAGCCCGGGGTTTATGACCCTTGTGCGGGTGGGGCCTTTGTAAGGTTCCGTGTGACGGCGTGTGTGCCGTTAGGGACATGGTGGTTCCCTTTTGTTTGCGGCTTTAAGCCAATGGGGAAACGGAAGTACCCAGTGTTTGATATTGTGCTAGATGCATACGAGCTAGGTTGCCTTGGGTGAAACCCGGGTTGCATTCATGTTGCATAGTAGGCCCCTTTCACCTTGTACAAAACATAGAAAACATGTATGCTGTTTGAGACATCCAAGCATGTTTTACCGCTTTAATATACATGCTCTTTTGGTATACGAAGTGCTAACTTGCAGGTGGAGTGGTACCCCGGGGTCCGTTAGGGACGGCTGGGAGGAGATGTGTTTGTTACACAGTAGAGGTCAGCCTTTGCTGACCCACGTTACTTCAAATCCTTACAGGGCAAGGATCGCATGCAGGAGCTAGCGCGCCGGGCGAAATGCCCTAAGCCTCATGAAGTGTTGTTGTGCTTGGATTTTCCTTTTGTGTTTGCTACTCTTGTTATGTTTATGTCCGGCTTGCATGCCGAGGTATCCTAGGAGTGCTTGGCATATTTTTATTTGGACTATTATTGTGTAAGGCCTTAAGGCCATCTGATACTCTACTGCTAGTGGATAACTTCTGTCTGTTAGTGTTCTGTTTCCGCTGTGTTTGTCTGGAGTTTTGAGATTGGGTAGTTTTCATATCATCTTTTAATACTAAAGCTGTGGCGTCCGTATGTTGTGGGGCCCCGACCGGACCCATATTATATGGTATTTATAGGGGAGGTGTTACATTTTGGTATCAGAGGGAGGTTGAGCGTTCCAATGAGAAGTTTCGCGGTCGAAAGTATAAGTCGAGTTGCGTATAAGAAGTTATCCACATAGGAGTATCGCGGGACCATGAGTGTCCTTGTGTTCGAGTCTTACGATTAGAGACTGATTTGCGTTTTCTTGCTTGTGTTTATAGTGCAAGCAACGAGACTGGGACCTCGAGGCCAAGAGAAGAGCTCTCGGCAAGTAGTGCGACTGCGTAAGGTCCGCTAGGGATGGGGGTCACACCGGCCGACTTCTGCTGTATGCTTGCAGAAGCGATGGTGGCGGCCCAAGCTGCAGCGACAGCACAGGTGGCAGCTCCCGTTGCTCAAGTAGCAACTCCTGCTACCCCGGACACAGCAGCGACCGTTCCGGTTGAGGAAGCCAGGTGGACAGAGCCACAAGCCGAGAGAGTGGTTGTCGGGCATGGGGACCGGCAAATGATGTACTTTCTGAGTTTCCACCCTCCAACCTTCAAGGGAATCGGCACGCCCACTGATGCAGAGGATTGGTGGGATAGAATTCAGGAGCTTCTGAGGGCGGCAGAGGCGCCAGATGAGAAAAAGGCAGAGTTCGCAGCCTTTATGTTGGAGGGAGATGCTAAGTTATGGTGGGTGAGCCATAGTGGCAGGCAGTTTCTAGGATGCATACCATCCATCGAGGAGTTTGGGAATGCTTTTCTGAAGAAGTACATTCCCGCATCAACAAGGTTGGCCCTCTAGAGGCAGTTTTTACATCTGGTACAGCGAGACAAGTCAATGGATGAATATGTTCAGGAATTTACTCTCTTGGGTCGTTATGCGGGAACGACCATGGAAGACGATGAAGAGAGGGACAATCTCTTCTATCATGGATTGAGGGAGAATCTAAGACAACCCCTCATATCGATGAAATGTGCGGGTTTCAATGAATTGGTGGAGGCGGCCTGAATTTTGGAGAGTGACATGGAGCAATCCCAGCATCGCAAGGGTTTCACACCCAAATAGGGGGAAGAGAAGAAGCCTGCTCAGTCCCATGGAAAGGCGGAAGGGAGCCGATGGAAGAAGAAGCCTCCCCCATATAAGTCGGGCGAGAAAAGTAATTGGATGTCCGGAGGGTCACGCTCTAAGGGACCGCAGACGTGTTACATTTGTGGCAAGCTAGGCCACATAGCAAGATTTTGTACCCAAGGGGGCGCTGAGTAAGAGCCAAGACAGGAGCAGACTGTGCGCTCCGGCCCCAGTACCGCAGAAAAGGGGAAGATGGCGGAGTCGAGTGCTTCCCGGATTCAACCAGTGCAGCCAAGGGCCTACAACCTTGGGTAGCAGGAAGCAATCCGCCAAACCGATGTGGTGACAGGTATGAGAGTTCGACCTGCACCTTAGATTTCCTCATTTCAAGCCTTTTTATGTTTGTTGCATGTGTGTAGGCTTTGTAGTGGTATCTGGGTACCCCGCTAGGGTACTTTTTGATACGGGAGCGTCGCACTCCTTCCTTACGGAAAGTTTCGTCCAGAGGATTGGAGTTGAGTCCTTCTCAACGGACTCAGAGTTGAAAGTGCGCATGCCCAATGGGTCGTCTATGACAACCAGGGCTAAAGGGAGGATTTGTTGGAGTCTTGAGGGAGTCGACTTCATGTTGGTAGCGGCGATCTTGTCGTTGTCCGAGTTCGATGTGATTTTGGGGATGGACTGGCAAGCGGAGCAGCATGCCAGTATCGACTGTTTGTCCAAGGTGGTAACCCTGAGGGGCGTGGGGCAAGCGGAAGTCAAGTTCGAGGGCCTGCATGGAGTGGCCTGTTCCCTAGTTTCGGCACTTCAACTAGTGCGAGCTGTTAACCAGGGAGGTGTAGCTCTAGTAGCTTTGTTTGAGGTTAGCCATTCCAGGCTGTCTCTTGGATAAGTGCCCGTGGTGGCGGAGTTTGGAGATGTATTTCCTGAGGAGCTACCGGGAGCACCTCCTCGGCGGGAGATTGACTTCTCCATCGAGTTAGTGCCCGAGGCTAGACCGGTTTCACGTCCACCCTTTAGGATGGCACCAAAGGAGTTGGTCGAGCTCAAGGTTCAGTTGCAGGAGCTTTTGGAGCAAGGGTATATCAAACCCAGCTCTTCACCGTGGAGTGCGCCGGTGTTATTCGTAAAGAAGAAGGACGGTAGTATGCGTTTGTGTATAGACTACCGAGAGTTGAACAAATTGACGGTCAAGAATAAGTATCCGATTCCTCAGATAGACGACCTTTTCGACCAATTGGTGGGGTCGGTGGTGTACTCCAAATTGGACTTGAAGTCCGGATACTATAAGTTGCGGATTCGAGACGAAGACATACCCAAGACCGCATTTGGTACGAGGTATGGTCATTTTGAGTTCTCGGTGATGCCGTTCGGGTTGACGAACGTGCCATCCGTGTTCATGGACTTGATGAACCGAGTGTTTTGCGAATACTTGGACTGGTTCGTAGTCGTCTTTATCGATGACATATTGGTGTATTCCAAGTTGGAAGCGGAGCACGAGTCACACTTGCGGATAGTATTGCAAGTGTTGAGAGAGAACCAGCTTTATGCGAAGTTCTCGAAATGCGAGTTTTGGTTGGAGAAGGTGGCGTTTTTGGGCCATGTAATCAGTGGGGATGGGGTGGCAATGGATCCAACGAAAGTAGAAGCCATCATAGAGTGGCCAGTTTTGAGGACCGTGGCGGAAGTCCGGAGTTTTCTTGGACTAGCCGGGTACTACCGAAGGTTTGTGGAAAACTTTTCACGGATAGCCCTACCCCTCACTTCATTAACTCGCAAAGATCAGAAGTTTGTATGGACTCAAAAGTGCAATCAGGCGTTTGAAACCCTGAAGGAGAGGCTAATGACAGCGCCGATCCTAAGTCTACCAAAGGGGACCGAAGGATTCCAGATTTTCAGCGACGCATCCGGATGTGGTTTAGGGTGCGTGTTGGTGCAACATGGTAGTGTGATAGCTTTTGGGTCGAGGCAGCTGAAGCCTCATGAGATAAATTACCCCGTCCATGATTTGGAGTTGGCGGCGGTAATTTTTGCTTTGAAGTTGTGGAGGCACTACATTTATGGTGCAAAGGTGGAGATCTTCACGGACCACAAGAGTTTGAAGTATCTCCTAGATCAGAAGGACCTAAATATGCGGCAGCGCAGGTGGGTCGAGTTCCTGTGGGACTACGAGGTGGTGATTCAGTATACGCTGGGGAAAGCCAATGTGGTGGTGGATGCTTTGAGTAGGAAATATTCGGGGCAAGGAAATTGGATTGAAGCTCACGATGAGCGGTTAAGGCGGGACTGGGAGTCCCTTGGTTTGGAATGTGTGGCAAGAGGCGAGTCTAGCATGGCTCGGCTAAACTGGATTGAGATTCAGAGTGACTTATACGACCGTATTCGGGAAGCGACCCGTGTAGATTCAGAGTTCCAACCTTTCGTGGAGGAAGCTCTAAAGGGCGAGGGTAACGCCTGGGAGATGGTTGATGGGATTCTGAGGAAGGGCGGAAGGATTTGTGTACCGCAGTTCGGCAAGCTCCGCGAGGAGTTGATGTTTGAGGCCCACTTCACTAAGAACTCCATTCACCCGGGTAGTACAAAGATGTACTTGGATTTGAAGAAGTCCTATTGGTGGCCTGGGATGAAGAGGGACGTAGCTTTGTTTGTGAGTCGTGCCAAACTTATGCCTTTATGAAGGCCTAGTGTCAGAAGCCGGGCGGGTTCTTGAAGCCTCTTCAATCCCCAAATGGAAATTTGATGACATCTCCATGGATTTTGTGCATGGGTTGCCTAGATCGCAGCAGGGCAATGATGCCATTTGGGTGATTGTGGACCGCTTGACCAAAGTGGCACATTTCATCCCAAACCGGAAGGAGGACGGTGTGGAAAAGTTGGTGGAGTTGTACGTCCGCAACATTGTACGGCTTCATGGGATTCCGAAGAGTATAGTCAGCGACCGGGATGGGCGTTTCAAGTCTAAGGATTGGCGGTTGGTGCAGAAGAGCTTGGGCACAAAACTCAAGTTCAGTACGGCCTTTCATCCTCAAACTGATGGGCAAACCGAGAGAACGAACCGTACTATGGAGGATATGCTAAGGATGTGTACTCTCGACTTCGGCAAGAAGTGGGAGGATCACCCCTTCATGGTGGAGTTTGCTTATAACAATAGTTACCAAGCTAGTATCAAGATGGCGCCATACGAAGCTTTGTATGGGAGGCGGTGTCGAACACTGATGTCTTGGATAGAGGTGGGAGACACCAAACTTTTGGGAAAAGAGGTGGTAGCCGACGCTAGTGAGCTCGTGCGAACCATTCAAGAGCGCATGAAGGTAGCTCAAGATCGACAAGCTAAGTATTTCAATGCTCGCCACAGGCATGTGGAGTTCGCGGTGGGAGACTGGGTTTATCTTAAGATCAAGCCATTCAAAGGCGTTTCACGGATTCGCCGACTCAAGAAGCTGAGTCCGAGATTTTTGGGACCATTCAAGATCATCGAGCGAGTGGGAGAGGCAGCGTACCGGTTAGTGTTGTCCACAGAGCTAAGTGGATTACACGACGTATTTCACATCTCCGTCTTGAGGAAAGCTTTGTTAGAAGCTAGCGTGGTGATTGAGCCGACGGCGGTGCCGGTAGAGGAAGACTTGAGGATGCGAGTTCGTCCAATCGGGATAGAAGATTCAGAGGTTCGGCAATTGCGGAACAAGGAGGTTAGACTCGTACAGGTCCGTTTGGACAACTGTGGCCACGAGGAGCTCTCATGGGAGCGAGAGCAGGCCATGCTGGAGGAGTACCCCGAGCTTTTCTCCTCATGTACCATTTAGTTTTGTTTACTTTCCATGTTCTAAATTTCGGGACGAAATTATTTTTAAGGGGGGAGAGTTGTAACACCCCATAATTTGGAAGAGGAACCGATGGCGTTATTTTTTGGCCAAAGTGGGTTCTGGGTAGGCTGACATGGCCTGTGACACGGGCGTGTCACAGGGCGTGTCGTGCTCGGGTTCGAAGTTTTTCTGTCAATGATCGTTGAGTGAGAACACGGGCTTTGACACGGGCGTGTCAGGTGCGACATGGGCGTGTCACCTGAGACACGGGCGTGTCTCAGGGCGTGTCGAGCACTCAATGATTTCGTGGCGTTGAGGGGGGGGCACGGGACGTGACACGGGACTTGACACGGGCGTGTTAGCCGTGACACGTGCGTGTTCGAAGACGTGTCAAGGGACGTGTCCTTCTCGGGTAGTTTGGAGGAGTTTGGTATACGGGCTTGATACAGCTAGTGATACGGCCGTGTCGGGTCTGACACGGGCATGTCAGAGGCCGTGTTCCAGGCCGTGTTCTGGTTGGGAATTTTGGGATGACGGCGAATGGTTGACACGGCCCTGCACACGGCCGTGTTGCAACCCGTGTTCGGCCCAGATTTTTTATTTTGGGTTCCAATCGTGGTCGTTCATTCTTTTCTTTGGAAGATCCAACGGTGGGGAGCCTCCCTAGGCAGTTTAAGGCTGGGAATAGGGTTCCAAACCCTCATTCCCCACTTTCTTTTATCTCTATAAGTTCTAGAGAGAAGGGAGAGCAAGGAGGCCAAGTTCCGGCCGCCGGTGAAGCTTCGGATGTCCGTTTCGCGAGCGGAGTTCAGATCAGCGAAGGTGGGAGCGTTGCGGTGGTGTTCAACCGTGCAAATCTTCTCCATGGCTAGGAAGAGGGGACGGAAGGTAACGACACTTCTCCTCTCGGTTTTTAGGATTTAGGATGCATGAATAGCATCCCCTTCCTTTCGTGTTTTGAGCACCGGATCTCTCAAATGAGAGGGATTCGTGTAGCCTAGGTTCAAGAGGAACCTCTGGGTTAAGTATGTTCATCCCGGCATGCTTACTTTAGAGATCCGCTCCGTTAGCGGATTAGGCATTTTGGGTGAAGCCGTGGTCGCGACCGTTAGTCCGACCCGGTGATGTTGCATAGCGAGCTTTGAGGATTCGGTAGAAATCCGTTGCGACAAGACGCCATTGTGTGTATGCATTTTCCCCTTTTTATTTGAGTGAGTACTCGTAGTCGGAACCGGACAAGGTTAGCTCCACTTTGTGCGGTAGATGGTTTCCTTGGAGCACGGGAAAGATACGGTGCGAATGGTGATTGGGGTGGGGAAACCTTTGTGTGTGCTGTGCAAAGGCGCAGCTATGTCTCCGTGGTCGGCTGGCTATCCCGTGACGCGCAAGTCATGTGGGGAAAGTGTCCCGGCGAGACTATCCCCTTGTGTGAGACTGACGAGAATGTCGAGCGGAGGGCAAGCCCGGGCAATGTATCCATGAGCGGGTGGGGTCCAGCAAAGCTTCTTAGAATCAGTCAGTGTGAGACGGAACCCTGACGTGCGAAGTCAGAATGTGCGGGCATGCCCGGGGTTTATGACCCTTGTGTGGGTGGGGCCTTTGCAAGATTCCGTGTGACGGCGTGTGTGCCGTTAGGGACATGGTGGTTCCCTTTTGTTTGCGGCTTTAAGCCAATGGGGAAACGTAAGTACCCAGTGTTTGATGTTGTGCTAGATGCATACGATCTAGGTTGCCTTGGGTGAAACCCGGGTTGCATTCATGTTGCATAGTAGGCCCCTTTCACCTTGTACAAAACATAGAAAACATGTATGCTGTATGAGACATCCAAGCATGTTTTACCGCTTTAATATACATGCTCTTTTGGTATACGAAGTGCTAACTTGCAGGTGGAGTGGTACCCCGAGGTCCGTTAGGGACGGCCGGGAGGAGATGTGTTTGTTACACAGTAGAGGTCAGCCTTTGCTGACCCGCGTTACTTCAAATCCTTACAGGGCAAGGATCGCATGCAGGAGCTAGCGCGCCGGGCGAAAATCCCTAAGCCTCATGAAGTGTTGTTGTGCTTGGATTTTCCTTTTGTGTTTGTTACTCTTGTTATGTTTATGTCCGGCTTGCATGCCGAGGTAGCCTTGGAGTGCTTGGCACATTTTTATTTGGACTATTATTGTGTAAGGCCTTAAAGCCATCTGATACTCTACTGCTAGTGGATAACTTTTGTCTGTTAGTGTTCTGTTTCCGCTGTGTTTGTCTAGTGTTTTGAGATTGGGTAGTTTTCATATCATCTTTTAATACTAAAGCTGTGGCGTCCGTATGTTGTGGGGCCCCAGCCGGACCCATATTATATGGTCTTTACAGGGGAGGTGTTATAATTTGTGAGATTCTTTATGGAGTCATCCACAAAGTTCTCCAGTTTTCTTCTCTGGTCATCCAATAATCCTTTCAGTTGAGCTAGGAAGACTGGGGACATCTGATCACTCTGATGGGATGTACCTTCAGCACAGATGTTGTGTTACTCTGGCCTGACATCTTCTCTGACTTCAGAATCAGCCATCTGAAACTCAGAAGAGTGTTTAGTTGCATTTTCATCAGCAGAATCTTGCCCTTTATCTGATTCAGAAGAGTCTATTTTATAAACTGTTCCTTGAGTAGGGAGTCCAGTATGAGTCTCCCCCTCAACCTCTGCAATGTCCATAGGGACATCCAGATCTACTACTGTGTTGAATTCAGTATCTTTCTCCATAAACTCACCAGGTTGATCAGTATCAAGAGGATTCTGAGTGTTCTCTTGCACAATCTGTAGATGCTCCCCCTCAGCAAAAGCATCCTTCATCACTTGCTCAAGGAGTTGCTCCCCCTCACTTTGCAGATTATATCTACCTTGTTGATCTTGGTCTATGGGAGTAGTTTCCTCTTCAATATGGGTTGGCGTTTTGACAGTCTCCCCCTCAATCTCCTCATAAATCTTGTTCGCTATTTCTTCAGCAACCCTTTCAGCAACCTCAAATGGAAGTATATCCATGGCATTCTTGAAAGTCTCTAGTGTCGACTAAATCCACTTATGGGGAGAATAGGTGTCGTGCAATCTTTTGCGGAATTAAATTTACCTGCACAAATTAACAAACAGAGCACAGAAAACACACAAAGAATTATAGTGGTTCCCCGATTTGGGTACGTCCACTTTCCCCCTTCGACCTATCTCCCACCAAGGGATGACTCGGTCACTTCTCCAAACGGATTGAAATCCAATCTTCACACTACGGAAGGAACCCTTCCAATAAAGGAGTCACAACTCCACCACCACGGGTTGCACCCAACCCTTACAACAAGGAATGAAAATTCCTTTACAACAAACCAAAATTGAATGTAAAAGAAAATACAAACAAAGCTTTTGGAGATTTCGACGTCCTTCTTCGTTCGTTGTAGCTTGCACGAAAAATACAAAGAGTCCACAACCGGATTTCTCTCTTAGAATGGTTCTTCTCAAGATCGGCGGCGGCAAGTGATTGCGGCATCGATACTTTGTAGATCCAAACTTCTTGACGAAGAAAGCAAGGTCTACGAATGATCTCAGTCGGATCAGTCATCTCAACCAATTCGTAATGGAGAACAAATCTCGTTCAACGAATCGGAAGACAAGAGAACTCAAGAGAGATGCGTGAGACGCTCGGCTTGCCTCGGTACTGTCATCGGAAGATCAAATAAGATCGGAGTTCAGCGTCGACGACGAGCTTGCGAGCGGCTACAGGCGATCGGCGGTTTTCGCGATCGGCTAGGGCACGGCGTCGGCTGCTTTCGTTTCTGCGTGAATGTCTGTGTGTAGAGGTTCAAAATACGTGTATATATATACTAGGAGCCAACCCTAAAGACCGTTGTAGGACCCACAAGGAGAAGCCCTAGCCCCGGCCAAAACAGCGCACGGCAAGTTTGTTCGGTCCAACGAACGGAGGAAATTTGCCTAAGGCAAAATCCGCGGGAATCGTTGGTGATTCCCATCGATGTCGGCGGGAATCACTCACGATTCTCGTCAATTCTGCCTTGGCAGAATCCCTATTTGAAAACTGTCAGCCAAAAGAAGTCGGCGGGAGAGGCTAACTGATTCTTGACGAACCAGCGGGAATCACTAACGATTCCCGTCAAAGTCGGCAGGAATCACTAGCGATTCCCATCGAAGTCGGCGGGAATCACTTAGCGATTCCCGTCAATTTTGACTTAGAAGAGTTTTCTCTCTTCCTTCTTTTGATGACTTGGTCTTTGACCCATCTTTGCTCCTTCTTCTGCTCTTGATCTACCTTGACCCTGTACTTGAAAATAATTACACTCCAATATAGAGAGCACACGCGAATCAACACACTGATCTACGCAATGAGGGATTATGTTGCACAGACCCGTGTATATTGACACACTGCACCCTGACATTGGTGTGTACTTAGCATGGAATAGCTGCAAGCACAACTTGATAGAATTGTCAAATACATTTTCAATTCAACTTAGCTTGACTGGATTCTTCTTCAAATCCAGGTAATTATGGATACAATACCCAACAATTCTCAATAGCAAGTTCTTCAAACTGGTTCTGCTTACTTGAATCAGTGTTGCAGGTTCAGAGGAAAATGATACCTGAGCACTTGTATCTCTCCTAGTCTCTTCATTTGACTCAGAAAGTTGAGGATCATGAGGCTCTTCCTCAGCCTGTTCTGATGAGCTATTGTCAGTTCTTTCTTCTGGAACTGGAACTGCTTTATTCTTCTTCTTAGCGACGGTCTGAGCATGTGGTAACCGAACTCTGTCCCATGTGTCAAGTATTTTCAAGTCCATCCTCATCATGTGATGGATTTTTGTTCCTAGCTTTATATTAAGGATCCCTAGAACACTCCTTAGTAGAAACAGAGAGAGAATCCTTCCCATGTTTGGCTCTGCCATACAGTCAAATATCCTTTGAAATAGTATCTTTCCCCAATCTGTTTTCTTGGATAGGATTATCCTTTCCATTATCTCGAACATTCTCTTAGAGATCTTGTCATGTGAGCCGGTCTTGCACAATAGGACTTTCCTAATTACATCAGCCAGGAATTTGCCCTTTAGATTCAACTCCTTCCTTAGAATCGATCAAGTGGTGTGATTAGAGAGTCCACACCACTTCAGTGTAATTTTGATATCAGTCTGATCCAGTTCATCTTTTTCATCTGACTTGTTGAACTTAGGCAGTTGTAGTGCCTTGCTCAATCTCTTAGAGCTTATCTTATTCTTATTACAACTATTGAAGGTGCTTACTTAGCTGGATGATGAGTCGACCTTAGCATTTGAGTATAACTCAAGTACCTCTCGCTTCCACAACAGACTAGGCTCAGATAGAACAAATTCTAGGTCAATGACCTGAAGTAGGTGGAGAACAAACTGTACTTCCTCAAGCATATCCTGGAATTCATTTCACACTTATACAACCCAGTGTTTTTTGCGTGGGTCTGCCAGGCAGGCGAGCGAGCTAGGACAGCAGTCCCGCGTCCGCCGGGAATGGCGGGCGAGCCACGCAAGCCATTCCCAATGGCCTCGAGTGAAGCTTGTTATCTCAGCGCCATCTTCTAAGGCATTGAGTAATGCTCGCCCTGTCGATGCCATCTTCTAAGGAATTGAGTGAAGCTCGCCCTATCGATGCCATCTTTTAAGGCATTGAGTGAAGCTCGCCCTATCGATGCCATCTTGTAAGGAGTTGAGTGAAGCTCGCCCTGTCGACGTCATCTTCTAAGGTATTGAGTGATGCTCTCCATGTCGACTCTTTCTGAACTTAGCAAGATTTCTTCTCTGTTTCTCTGGCTTTGATAGCTCCTCTGGGTCCATCGGGTAGACGAGCAAGCCGCGTGAGCCAGCTTGACAAGCCCGGCTCACGTTCACCTTTGTGAGCATCTTGCCAAGATCTTCGGTCCGCCTCCGCGCGGGGGGTAGGAGATTCGCAGGAGCGCGACATGCGCTCGCCTAAAAATAAAGGCGTGTTGCAAGAGCCAGGCTGCGTTCGCCCAGTTGAGTGGCGAGCTGGCCCCGATTTACCCCTATGAGTGTGGTACAGGAATCATGTGGTTAAACATAATTTGATCTATCAAGTGTGATTAGGTCTGCATTTAGCTCCTCAAAACAGTGGAGTTTCATTGTTAGCAGACCTCCTTTTAGCTGCATATAACCGTTCAGAACAACGGAGTTGCATTGTTGGCAGACCCATTTCAAAAATCTATAAATATACCCAAGGGGGTACCTCAGAAGGCAATCTTTTCACTTCTCTCACTCCCTTGTCTTATAGCATATTCTGAGGTGCCCTTAGCTCAGCATAGTCTAAGGAGGGAAAGCGCTCTAAGATCTTCCGGGTGTGTGGTGGGACCTTTGTGCTTGAGCCTTGGGTCAGTTTCAAGTTCTAAGTCTTCGGTCAGCCAAGCTTACTAGGCAAAGTAAGTGTGTGGTCACCCCTTCCCCAAGGGTTTGGACTCTAAGAGAAGCCAGTTTCCGGTTTCAACATCTTGGTACGGTGAGCGTGGAGAGTGATCAGTACTGAAAACCTTAACGATCTCAATGACTAAAGGCAAAGGCCAAGGTTCTGACCAGGCCGACTCGCCACCCCCTCCCCTTCTCGCCACTCTCGGAATGTTTGAGTATTTCTGACAAGAGATATGGAACCTCGTCATGTTCTCACTCGGCAATCGCTTCGAGTGCTCGACACTAGCAATCCCAATTATCGCAGCTCTAGCCCTACGCGAGAACGCTCCTATCATGCGACCTAGGAAGGAGGTAGCAGAGGAAAGCGGCGAGCAGGATCTATCGGTGCGAGCTTTACTCCCCAGCTCGTCAAGTGCATGACGAATCAGCGAGGTGGTGGCGCGAGATCGCCCGACTTGCCTAATAGGGGAAGGCAGCCCCTTCAGTCAGTTGGTCTCATTTGCCCCAGTTCTAGAGGGGTTTTGTGAGTTTGAGATGTCCTACAACACCGGGAGGGACGATCCGGTCCAACACATCCAGTGGTTTGAGGATGTGGTTTCAATCAGGCAGATGTCGGATGCCTTCAAGTTTCAGCTCTTCGCCATCACCCTCAAGGAGAAGGCGAGGGTTTGGTTCCATCAGTTCCCTACCAGCTCCATCAACTATTTTAAAGACCTACATCGAGGGTTCCTGCTGAGGTTTACAACCTCGAAGAAGAGGAAGAGGGATTCGGAGTCCCTGTTTCTAATCAAGCAAAGGGTAGATGAGACTCTGGGGAGCAACGTAGATAGGTTCCAAGAGGAGGTCTGAAATCCATGTATTGATAATTTAAAGGGTCTAATGAGCTATAAACCAACCAAACCTTTGGTGCCTGTCTCTTAGGGTCATGGCATGACTATGATAAAAATGTCAGCCCAATTGGGTTAGATTTGAATAGGTTTTGGTGAGACCAAAATGTGGCCCTTTAAGGGTTATTTAGGGCCAGAGTGAGCTTGGGACATGGAGCGGCCAATTCTCACCCAAAGGGGTTGGGACTTTGGCCAGATACCCATGGTTAGTTTAAACACCCTCACATGGAGTTTGGGCTGGATTAGGGTGGATTTGCCCTAGAACCCTAGTTCAAACCCTAAAATTGAACTTTGGGGTTTTGTGAAGGACATGGGGTTATATGTCCTTGTGTGGACTTGGTGTTTTGTCCATGTGATATTAGGGTAGTGAAATGCCCTAGGAAGGAATTTGGTGACACTTAGACTTAGGCACACAACATAAACCAATTAGGGATAGTTTAGGCATATGCCTTTTATGAAAATATAGGAGGGTCATATGATCTTGGATTTTCATGGGATTTTGGTAGAAGTAATTATATGGTGCTATTGACCCCTGAAAATTATTATTGGATGTTTAGAAACCATTAGCTCATACTTATGGGTATAATCTCCACCTTGCCCCTTTTTGATGATTTTGAAGTAACCATGGTCAGATTAACTTAGAATGATATGAAACTCTGGCAAGGTTAATTAAATATCATTTAGAGGCACTAGTAAATTATTTGGATCATTTGGGCATTTCCTCTTAGTACTTCATGTGTAAAGTAAACTAGTGCCCCATATTTTGATAAATGGATAATAAATAGTATACCTTAGTGTAAAATTGTGTTACTTGGCCAGAGAATATTTTAGGGCATAATAAAGCCTAGAAAAATTATTACATGTTATTTGATGAGTTTATAAGAATGTTTATTCACAAAGTGCACTTTAATGGAATTATTTGAAGTATTTTTATACATAACTCATTGACCTTGGAATTGCTTGAACTTAGTCAGTAGTGTTTCATGATCATTATAAGGCTCTGCTAATTTATATATAATTTTTGGACTATGATTTATGATACTCACTTCATTATCTAAGATTGTTTGAATTAACTTGAATTAATTATTTAGAGGTTATTACATTTATGAAAATCTGTGAAATTTGAAATTCACTAATATTTTGCTATCATACACGGTTCATAATTTTTGGGTGGCCATAACTTAAGAAAATCTAGTACTTTATGTTCAAAATTATCCATGGCCTAACTTTTGGGAAAATTTAATAAATGCCAATTTAATTAGTAAAATTACAAGTTTTTGGATTTAGGTTAAATGTGTCATGTGAGACCCACAATAATTATCTTAGGACATTTGAATGAAAATTTGGAGTACCTCCTATCATGTACATCATATAGCTTAGGTTGGTCAGCATTTAGTAAAACTGCGAAAATGGCGATAACTTGGGATATGGACATAGGGAGTTAAGTTAATGATATACTGATTTGTTAAAGTGAAATTGAGTTCATCATTGGGAGTTATGATGAGGAGAGTGTTGGGTTTGCTAGTGTTAAGTGGTGCTCGGGATCGACGAAAGGTCGTCTTTCCTGTGGAGAGAAAGACATTCAAAATACACTAGGGTTAGATCTAGTATAATATTAAAAGGGATCGGGAATTGGGTAATAACAAATAATAGTAAGTGCCTTGTGAAAGGGAACGATGGGCTTCAGATACCATCATAGTTCCTAGTGCCCTTTGAGAACCCTTCACCGGGTATGTCGGGGGCATTCCTGGGCTAACCTAAACCGTAAGAATAATCAATGTTTTAGAGTAACTAGGATTTCACGTACACTCACACTCCCCAGTGTTGTGGGAGTTAGGTTGGGTCTCACGAGCAGTAGGCTCGGTGGTTTTAGTGATGGGCAGGTTATCCTGGCGAGCCAATGGCTCGGTAGATATTTGTGATGGACGGGATAGTCTAGAGAGCTTTGGCTCGGTAGATATTAGTGACGGATGGGATAGTCCGGGGAGTTTTGGCTCGATAGGAAAACATAGTAATATTGCATATGCATAAGATAAAAGGTGGTGGGTCTTTGGTATTGGAGAGTCTTCACACCGACACCAATATATTGACTCAATTTGTGTGGTTTAGCACTTAGACAAATAAAGCCCGGTACGCCAGTCGGCAAGAGTACGTAGGAGCTCCGCTTAGTGCACCAGCATCGAGGCGTACGATAGGTCTGACTGGTAGTGTTGATATCAATTTAGAGGTGGGCGAGGCCCAACCCACCGCTTCTGTTTGCCACTACGGAGGTATCCTTGGAGGTTAGCCTCTAGAAAGGGGGAATGAAAGGTCTATGTGCACAGAGTCGAGTGTGTGTGTTGCACTTGCATGTTCACATCATAGCATACTCGTATGACATAGCATCATCATTATATATAACTCTTGATACCTATTGTATAAATTAGTATGGGAAATTTTATACAATAGGACTTGCAAAATGATCCCTTGGTCTATAGGTTTGTATGGGCATTCCTATAGGTCATGGTTACTTACTAGGTTTACTTTCTACTACTTTACTTGCTCACCTGTTCTTGCTTATATTTATGTTGCTTACTTACTACTGCTTACATATACTTGCTCTGATTATGAACTCATGATAGACTAGTTCCGCCGCCACCTGCTTACCTTTGTTACTCTCCACCTAGACTAGTTTCGCCGCCACCTGCTTACCTTTGTTACTCTCCACCTTCATTACCTTCCCTTTCCTTCTCCCCGCTCGGTGCCTAGGATCCATGGGGAGGCGTGGGGGATGATAGGACTTTGTCTTTTAGACTAACGGTCGTTGACCAAATCATTTTAGGGGATCGTGGAGCCGAACCAGGAGAGGCGGCCCTAAAGGTCGGTGCACTTGGAGACGGGACAGTCTAGCACGGGAGTTCAACCAGTAGGGACTGTGAGTCCCCATCATTAGTAGATTTTATAGATTTGCTTCCGCGATTGAGTGATTTGTAGTGAGGATTTGATGTACTGGGCAGGAGCCCTCTTTAGTACTTTACTTTATCATTTCTGTGGACTCTTCTTTCGTGGAGAATTATTTATATATATGTGATTCTAGTGGACTAGTTAAGTTTCATTTTTACTCATGTACTCTTATACTTTACTCTTCTCTTCTTCGATCGGTATGGCCGGTAGGATCGGCATTTTACAGTGATGACCTTCCCGGGTGCGTTGGTTTCACCGCAAAGCGGCGGTTCTGGGCATAAGACCCAGGTGGTTTAAAAGAAAAAATTGGGTCTTACAAACTGGTATCAGAGGAAACCTCAATCGAAAGAGAAAAAGTCCACTAACCCTGGGTCATACCCTCTCGAGTTTAGTTTGGGGACAAACTAAGCAGCGAAAGCTGTGGTGTGCCCATATGAGGGATCATATGTAATTGACCAGTTTTTAACTAGGTTCGGGTCAAATTTCTTAAAATTGGCCTTTGTTGTTAAGCCCCCGACACATTCTACACCGCAGGGCGGAGCTCAGCAAACTCTGAATGTTGCACCACCTCCACTGACTCTCACTCCATTCCTGTAGTCAGAGATGGGGCAGACTCTGACAGCCATTCTAGAGGTCTTCAGGGCCCAGCAGGCTCTGGCCCCGCAGCCGAACCCGGGGGCTAATTAGTTGAGCATCTTCCGAGGACTCTCTCTACCATCTTACATTGGGACGGAGTCGGTCGTACGAACTGAAGAGTGGTTGGATATCATGTTCAAGATGTTGATCGGGATATAGTGCCCGTGGGAGGAGAGGGTACCTTTGGTGGTCTCCAGCTTAGAGTCTCATGCCAAGAGATGGTGGAAGACACTTCTGGATACGACATTTACAGATCGGTAGGTTACCTATGTTACTTGGGAGGAGTTCAAGGCCGTATTTTTGGAGCACTTCATTCCACAGTCGGCAAGAGATGAGCTGGAAGATAGGTTCCTGTAGCTGAGACAGAGCAACAGGACGGTGGTGGAGTACCACCGGGAGTTCAATCACTTAGCTCGGTTTGCGGACTCCTATAAGCTAGACAAAGCAGGGTATACCAAGAGGTTCCATAAGGTCCTTCGAAAGGACCTGATATATGCTCTTCTGTTTGTATCTGACGGACACATACCTCGGATTCTGGAGATGGAAAAGAGGATGGAGGCTATTTGGCACACGACTCGAGACCATAAGAGGACAACTGAGGATCAGGGTCGGGGAGGCAGGAATGATCAGTGGAGGAGTCGCTTTGCTAATGAAAGAAGGGCAGAGGATCAACCCCGCCAAAAGGTGAGACAGGAGCCAAGGGTGCTGGTGGTATTGGCCCCTCAACCTCTTTAGATGAGGGAGATGCAGAGGCTCGGGGGTGTGGCACTTCCCCCGCCCGAGTGCTAAAACTGTCATTAGTTAGAACACATCTGGAAGAACTGTCCTATGAGTGGGGCACCTCTACTGGCACCACAGGATTCCTCGCCCGCTCAGCAGTTCTCAGGCCAAGGCCATGGAAGAGGACGTGGTTTCCATGGCGGAGATCAGAGGCAAGAGAGGGTGCAGGTGTATGCTCTATACTTGGCTCGACCTCAGGACCCGAGCAGGGTAATTGCAGGTATGCTGTTAATTTTATGTTGTTATTTACTTTTGCGATATTTTAAACAGCAAACAATAGTAGTATACTAGAAAAGGAAACCATAGGCTCAATTACCTAACCATAACTTAAATAAACAGGAGTAGTCATGGTGTGCCGAAAACCTGCCCACACCTTAGTGGATACAAGGGCGTTGCACAATTTCGTCTTCGAGGAGTTTGTAAAGGGACTAGAGGGAATCAGACACTATTCGGGAATCGCCAGGAGGGTGCGTCTCCCCAACGGTATGGAAGTCTTAGCTACTGCTAAGTGTCTCCTAACGGTGACTATTGATGGTTTGACACTCGAGGCCCCGGCTATGGTCTTGAGGATGCCGGACTTCGACATGGTTCTAGGTATGACATGGCTTACTTGGAACCATGCCTAGAGAGATTGCACGGCAAAGAAGGTTGTACTGAGTTACGACGGCACCTTCGCGACCTTCGAAGGTATTACTCCCATCTCCCGTAGGATGTTATCTTCTATTCAGGTCATCAAGGCCCACATATAGGGAGATGAGGTTTATCAGGTGTTTTTTGAGATGATCGAGGCCAAGATGGTGGTTGCTGATATATCGGTGGTGCAGGACTTTATGGATGTGTTCCCAGAGAATCTACCAGGATTGTCGTCGTATCGAGAGAAGGATTTACAGATTCAGTTGGTGCCTGAAGCTAAGCTGGTGTCTAGGTCTCCCTATCGGATGGCTCCAAAGGAGCTGGTGGAGTTCAGGAGTCAGTTGAAGGAACTGGTGGAGGCTAGGTTCGTTAGTCCAAGTTCCTCGCCTTGGGGAGCTCCGGTCTTGTTTGTAAAGAAGAAGGATGGGACCCTAAGGTTGTGCATCGACTATCATACACTAAACCAGTTTATAGTCCGGAACACATATCCACTGCCAAGGATCGATGAGTTATTTGATCAGCTAGAGGGAGCACATTGGTTCTCAAAGCTGGATCTGAGGTCGAGATACTATCAGTTACGGATTCAGGAAGAAGACATCCCGAAGACGGCATTTAGTAGTAGATATGGCCTGTACGAGTTTATCGTGATGCCCTTTGGGCTCACAAATGCGTCATCGGCTTTCATGAGCTTGATGAATTGGGTGTTCGAGCCATACCTCGACAGATTTGTCATTGTATTCATAGATGACATCCTTATTTATTCAAGGATGAAGGAGGAGCACACATAACATCTGGCCTTGACCCTGGAGAAGCTCAAGGAGCATCAGTTGTATGCCAAATTCAGCAAATGCAAGATTTGGATGATGGAGGTTGCCTTTTTAGGCCACATTATCAGTGGAGCAAGATTGGCGGTGGATCCCACAAAGATTCAGGCAGTGCGAGACTGGCATCAGTTGAAGACGGCCATAGATGTTAGAAGTTTTCTAGGATTGGCTGGGTATTACCGAAAGTTTGTGTATGGGTTCTCTCAGATAGCCCTTCCACTCACTTCTTTAACAAAGAAGGACAATCCGATCGTTTGGACGTCGCAGTGTGAGGCGGTCTTCCAGGAGTTGAAGTGTCGGCTTACATCGGCCCCTATCCTCGCTCTCCCATCTGGGAAAAAGGGCTTCCAGGTGTACACCGATGCGTCATTTTAGGGGATGGGCGCTATACTTATGCAGCATGGACATGTGATAGCACACGCCTTCCTCCAGCTGAAGAAGCACGAGCAGAACTACCTTGTGCATGACTTGGAGATGGGAGCAGTGGTGTTCTCTCTGAAGATTTGGCGGCATTACCTTTATGGGGTGCACTGCGAAATATTTTCGGACCACAAGAATCTGAAATATGTCGACATGCAGAAGGAGTTGAACATCCGCCAGAGACGATGGGTGGAGTTCTTATCTGATTATGAGTACACAATACACTATCACCCGGGGAAGGCGAATGTGGTGGCAGATGCACTGAGCCGGAGGGCTACCACTTCAGGTGCAGAGCCTTAGTTGATGTCTATGGAACTGATATAAATGATGGATGGAATGCAGATTACCTTTGTGTCCTCGGACGACTCAGAGCATTATGAGGAGTATCTGGCCGCGATGAGCACTACCGATGATATTTGAGATTGTATCAGGGATGTGCAGAGAAGGGATGATAAGCTAGATCCAGTATTCAGGACCTTGGAGGCAGGCATGGACGGGTAGTATACAGAGAGAGATGGGTTGATATGCTTTAGAGGATGGGTGTACATATAGGCTGGGGGAAAGATTCGAGATGACATTATGACTGAGACTCACTACAGCAGGTACTCGGTGCACCCGGGCATCACCAAGATGACGGACGACCTGAAGAGTACTATGTACTGGCCGGGTGTGAAGAGGGACATCACATACTTCGTGACCCATTGCGAGGCTTGTCAGTTAGTGAAGACCGAGTGTAAGAGTTCGGCCGGATTATTATAGCCACTTCCAGTACCGTAGTGGAAGTTTGACGATATCGCTATGGATTTCATACATGGTCTTCCTCGATCACATGCCGGGAGCGACTCGATATGGGTGATCGTCGATCGATTGACGAAGGTGGCCAGATTTTTACCGATCAAGAAGGATGCTCTGGTGGGTGACTTGGTGCGGAGGTTTGTTGAGCAGTTCGTCTGATACCATGGACAAAAAAGCTGGAATACGTAGCTATGTTCATGCTTTTTCTCCTTATTGTAACCCCTTGGCTGGTGATGAGTTGTAAATATACCTATATTTTCGTATTTTATTTAAGTTAATTTTGTTTATTTTTTTGTCATTTTTTATTAAGTTTTATTCAATAAATTGCTTATTTTTGTAAATATTATTTCTAACCTAGCTTTATTTTTATTCCAGAAAAATTCCAGAAAAAGTCAAAATGTTGACTGACACGCCCGTGTCACATGACCGACACGCCCGTGTCACGCCCTCGACGATCGCCGACCATAGTTGCCAGCTCGACGGTCGGCAATGATCAAACCAAGTTCGACACGCCCCAAGACACGCCCGTGTCAAGGTGTGACACGGGCGTGACTTAGCCACCTGGCCCGACGTGACACGCGCGACTTTGCGGCTGGACCGCGCCCAGATCGACCTCCCCGACACGCCCCAGTCACGCCCGTGACTGACACATGTCACGCCCGTGACCTAGGGCGTGACCGCCACGTTTTCAGCCGAAGTCAACTTTCCAGTCAAGTCACCCGATCAGCTCATGAATAGTGTCGACACGCCCCCCTGTCACGCCCTAGTCATGGGCGTGACACACCCGAAAATTTGCCTATAAATAAGAGCTTCCAGGAAGCTTATTTTGTCCACTTTTTTGGTCCATCTTACTTAGGGGAGGTGCTGCCCGTTTGGCTTCTAAGCTATGTAAGGAGAATTTCTCCCTATCTTTCTTAGTTTGTATTAGGTTGTTTGTTTTAGCTTTTCATGTAATAGCTTTTTTATTCAATAAAATGGTAGATTTTCTATCTTGCAAAGTTGAAATGTTCAATTGGAAGCGCCCTTCTTAAGTAATTTTTTCGTTCCCTTTTTGTGATTCTCTTTTTATGTTTTCTTTTTAGCTTTCATAACTTAGTTAGATTTAGGATTTATCGGTATTTCTAGCCGTTGTTATGCCCGTTTTATTTTCATTTTCCGCACTTTTTAGCTTTAGTTTTTTCTTCTTTATCATTTTCATTCATATAGGTTTTATAAAAACTCCCCTAAAAGTGTTCGTTTTTATTTTCTTTAACTTAGGCTCTTAGGAATGTAAAACTTCTCGTTCCTTTTTAGTTTTATTCTCACTTTTTTGGAGGTTTTATAAAAACTTATGAATAAAAATGTAGTAGTTATAATTTTTCGTCAACTTCATTTTAGCTTTTTATTTGCAAAACTTTTAGTCCCTTTAATCTTTATTTCATCTTTTTATGCATTTCTACCGCATTCTAGCGGTAGAAATGCAGTTGTTTTAATTTTTCGAGTACTTTCATTTTGCGTTTATTTGCAAAACAATTTCGCTCGGTTAATTTTTATTTTCACTTTTTATGCATTTCTACCGCATTCTAGCGGTAGAAATGCAGTTGTTTTAATTTTTCAGCAACCTTGTTTTTCTTATTTTTGCAAGTGTGCGTGCGTGTACGAGTTAAAATTTACAGCTTTGTTTTAATTTCTGTAGAGTGTGTGCGTATGCATTTATTTTCGCCTACTCGTTAAGAGTTAAATGGCGCTCTGCTTTCATTTTCCGCCCACTCATTTGAGTGAGACTTGTCTTTTTACTGTTTTCATTTTCTTCCTACTCACTTGAGTAGGAAAACTTCGTGTGTGTGTGTGTGTTTATTTTTCTGTAGAGTGTGTGTGTGTGTGTTTTACTTTCAAGTAGAGTGTGTGCGTGTATGAGATAAATTTACTCCCGCCCACTCATTTGAGCCGGGACTTGCAATTTTATCGCTTTCTCAATTATGTAGAGTGCGTGCGTGTAGGAGATAATTTTACCGCTTTATTTATCGCTTTCTTTAATTAAGAAGAGTGTGTGCGTGTGTGCATTTATTTCCCCCTACTCATTTGAGTAGGGTTTGCTTTATTTAATTTTCTTTATGGTTTTGAAGTGTGCCTGAGTGCCTGCATCAATTAGCCTTCAATTTATCTAATTGTCCTATTTTTCGTGTTTTCTCTTATAATTGTTCAGTGCTTAATTTAACACTCACGCTTCACCTAAAAACATAAAGTCGTCCCCATACCGATGAGTGGCTAATCTCTTTTAGCCTTCGGCATCGAAGAGCATTGGGACATATAAAATGATTTGAAATAATTAAAAAACTTTATTTTTATTTTAATTTAAGGACTTAAGGTTTACCCCGGGTTAACGACGCATAGGACCACATAATCGATGTGTGGGCTCTATTTCCGTTATCCATACGCGATGCCGAGAGGCTGCACGTATGGACCGATCCCCCTTGGGTAAAGAGAACTGCGTACGCCCCCTCGGAAGAGGAGAAGCGTAGTTCTGCCGGATTGGGTTCCCCACCCAATAGCGGGGTTCTTAGCGTAATGCGGGTATTAAGGGGAATCCTTCGTCGGACTAACGTTCGGTCGAATAGCCTTAGCGCCCAGGTGAGCGATATCCCTAGACCAAGGTGAGCTCATGTTCTTGGAACCTCCACGGCCAAGTGCCTTTTATTAAATTAAAAACAAAGTTCAATAATTGTTAAGAATTATTTTAGTCTTAATCCGATTCGATGCCGAGCGTTAACCCGTCATCGAACTAACTTAGCAAAATTCTGCTTTCTTTCTTTCCGTTTTAATTAAACTAAAAAAAACCCACCTTACTGATAGTAAGATAATAGTGTTCCTGGAAGAGTAGATATAACCAACGCGTCCCCAAGAATAATACGACCTCAGTATTTTCCCGAATACCGAGTACTACTTGCGATAGGTGCACTTGCCTCCTCTCGTTAGAAAACTCGATCTTCTAACCGGCCCGCGGAATCTGACCATTTCGAACCAACCACAGTAGGTCTCTGTTCCGCGGCCATCAGCTGGCATCTCCAATTATTTGATGTCTGGGATGATCTTTTAAATGTCTAACTGCTGGAGGCGATCTCTCTTCAGCATCATTGACTTCAATGGTTGGATCCTGCAGATCTTCATCCTAATCATGAGTGCCTTATCCTCTTCTTGAAATTCATATTCCCTCATCTTCATCATGGGCAGCAGAAGTAGCATCCTTGATGGTTAGTTTGTCCATCACCTATTCTATTCCAGTAGGTCTAGATGGGGAGCTAGGCAGCTTATTGTTAATTATAGAAGATTCATCAAAAACTATATTTACAGACTCTTCTATAACTTAATTTTTTAAGTTGTAGACTCTATATGCTTTGCTCTGGTGGTTGTACCCAACAAATATTCCTTCATAGGATTTGGCAGCAAACTTAGTCAGATATGACTTCTCATTGTTGAGCACAGAGCATTTGCTACCAAAGATCCTGAAATAGGCAATGTTTGGTTTTCTTCCTTTCATGATCTTATAGGGAGTCTTCTTGTGATATTTGTTAATAGAAGTCATATTCAGGACATGACATGCAGTATTTACTACCTCAGCTAGAAATATTATGGGAGAGATGTATCACTTAGAATTGTCCTTCCAGCTTGTATGAGAGTTCATTTTTTCCTCTCAGCTATCCCATTTTGCTGGGGTGTTCTTGGAGAAGAAAATTCTTGGAGAATCTCTTGTGCTTCACAGAATTTTTTCATGCCATCGACTGAAATTAAGTGTCATGGTCACTTCTTATTTTGACCACAGAACTGTCCAATTTATTCTAAATTTGCATGACAAAGGTCCTGAAGATGTCAAGGGTTTCAGACTTTTTCTTCAAGAAGAAGACCCAAGTAAACTTGGAGAAGTCATCAATTATTACAAGTGTGTAGACTTTCCTACCTAGACAATTAACTGGCATAGGACCAAACAAGTCCATATACAGGAGGCATAAATACCTCACAGAGTCCTTGTCCCAAATACTCTTAAAAGAAGCTTTGGTCTACTTGCTCTTTTGGCATGCAGAGAAAATACTCTCCTTGATGAATTTCATTTTGGGACCATTTTTGACTAGCTCTTCACTAAAGAGCTTACTAATGGTCTTATAGTTCAAGTGAGCAAGTCTCTTGTGCCATTGTACACAGTATGAGACTTTCTTAGTAGAAACTAGACATATAGGAGTGTTTTTACTTAAATATAGAAAGTTTAAACAATAAACATTTACACTCCTAGTGCCTGTCAAGATGACCTCTTGGTCACTTGACCTCTTAATTTGGCACTCATCCTTGTGGAATGCAATGACATAGCCAATATAACACAATTGTCTTAAGCTTATCAAGTTGTGTTGCAACCCTTCCATAAAAGCTACTTTTGAGATTGGGACTATGTTATTGGTAATCATACCATATCCCTTAGTGATTCCTCTATATGAACCTCCAAATATAACTTTTGGTCCATTCTTCACAGGAGTGTAGTCCTTCAAGTGACAACTTGTTCCAGTCATGTGCTTAGAACAACAATTGTCCAAGTACCATATAGGAGTATGGGTACTTAGACTAACCTGCAAAAGAAAATTTTGGCAACCTTAGGACCCAAAGAGGGTTTGGGTCCTTGGTGTATGTTATTCTGAAATTGAACATGTCTACCTGCAGCTTTTCCGACAGAATGACTAACTCTTACCCTAGGCATATTTGGATTGTGTTAGCAATCTATGGCAAAGTGACCCACTTTACTACAGCACTAGCACTCATGGATATTGTATCTCCTCTTCTGAACTACACTTGTGTACATGCCAACAATAATCTGTTCAGAAGAGAGAGCAGCATCCCTCTTCATGTTTCTCTTAGCAAGGATCTGACTGAAAGTAAGTTTGTCAGTAGATGTACTTAGCTTACTTTGTATACCACTAACAGTAGTTTTCTTTGCAGTAGACAAGTTGTTGATGGCATTAGAGATAGCCAAGTTAGGATTTCTGACTGACTTAACTTTGATCACAGGCCACTTCCTTATTTTTTAGTGAGGGGGTTGGGTACCAAAGACAAATGGTTCATGATGAGCAATCTGAATTTCCTCATGTGGGGCCTTAAAATCCCTCATCCCCTTTCCATGCCTTCCAATATAGTTGTGAACATTTTTGTTCACACTTGTGGATCTTTCATTCAACCAGTAACCATATATACTTTCTTGGTCATACATGTTTGATGGTAACACTACTTTCTCAAAAGATATGGGAGGCTGAATTGGATCTTTGTCTTTCCCTTTGGAATGGCCAACTCTAGGGTTCCCCTTGAATCCCAAACACCTCTTATCCTTTTGAGAGGTGAAGGAGTCTATCAGGGGCAACACTGTATTGGTCCTTGAATATTTAACCATGATCCTTTTCTCCCTTTGTTGCTTCTCTTCATGATCCATAATGATTGTGTTTTTGTGGTTGATGTTCCCAATCTGGATGATTGTGATGGCCTTTAGTTGGCTGACTTCCCTAATCTTCTGATGTAGTATAGAGGCTAAGTTAGACTGTAGGGAAGTAGTTAACTGTAGGGAGATAATCTCCTCAGCTTGTTTCTTGGCAAAGCTCTTGCTTCTCTTCAAAGAATCCAGAAGGGCATCATACTTGTCAATCAATGGATTGACATCTTCCTCAGATTCTGACCCATCTTCCTCACAGGATGAAGATGTATCAGAATTGGGACTAGTCTTATAGTCTGAACAAGAAGAGGAGCTGGACAGTGAATATACCTTATCTGAACCAGGCTGATCCTGGCTGGATTCTTCATCTATCATGGCCATGAGACCATAACTACTATCATCTTCTTTATCCTCCTTAGTGTCATTGTCTGAGTGTGACAGAGGGGCCCTAATGCCTATCCTTGCAGTAGGATAGTCATATTCCTCTTCATCAGCAGTAACTGCAAACAGACCAATATAGGCTTCTTCTTCAGAATCTGAAGAGGCTGAGTCACTCTGACTCTAGCTCTTCTCCTCTTTGGCAATGAAGGACCTTTCCTTCTTGCCCTTGTGTTGGTGGTAGTGCTTCTTCTACTCAGATTTCTTCTGTTCTTTCCTCTTGACTGGGAAATCAGCAATGACATGCCCAATCTTGCTACAGTACTAGCAAACAACATTAGAGGAAAACTATTTACTGGGTTTAGTGTCATACCTATCTCCCTTGGAGAACTTCTTTTCAAACTTGTGTGGTCCTTCTTGTGATGAGATGAGGAGGAAGGCCAGTTCCTCTATTGCTTCCTTTTCATCATCTTTTGGAACTGCCTTGAGAAGGCAGCAAACTCCCCATCTGACATGTTGCTGTCAGATGAACTTTACTCTGAAGTGTCTGAATTAGCAAGCCTCCTGGGGAGGAGAGGAAATCCTCTCCTTGCTCTTCATGGAGACCTCAGCCTTGAAGGCTACAGTCTTTTCCTTGGCTTGAGCTCTATTGGATGCCTCCTACTCTGTTCTTGCAGATAGTTGCATCTCATAGGAGAGCAGCTTTCCAAATAATGTGTATGGAGGAGTTTCAGCAAGCTTGTCCACCTCTCTGATGACACATATCTTGGTGTCCCAGTCTCTAGTTAGAGACCTGAGGAACTTGTCATTCAGATCATAGTTGTTGAATACCCTCTCATAGGTCCTCAGCTCATCCATCACTCTAAAGAATTTTTCATAGCATTCAGCTATGTTGTCTTTCTTGGTCTGCCTGAAGGCTTCATACTATTGATTAAGTAGGGATTTCCTATCATTCCTGAATTCTTCAGTGCCTTCCATTTAGACAACAAAAGTGTCTCACATTCCCTTGGAAGTCTTGCAATGTACAAGATTCTAGAATGTATAATCATCAATGGCACTAATAATTATGTTATGTGCCCTTTTGTCCATGGTAGCTAGATATTTCTTAGGTGTCTGGACAGTGGCATCCAGAACTAAAACCTTCATGGGGATTGTTGGAACACCCTATTACTAATTTGGGTAAGGATCACTATGCTTGTCTTAGGAATCCCAGTTGACCTAGTTGTATAGTTGAAAAGGTCAACATTAGAATGAGTCTAGGGCTTAGAACTTAGGTTTAGAGCTGCCCCCAGGACCATTCCAAGATCAAGGTTGAAGAGCTTAGTCTAAGGCAATTTACGTCGAGCTCAGGTCGACGAATCGTCGAACTCCGTTCGACGCTCTCTGAGCTCATCTTTAATAAAATGTCGAACTCCGGTCGACGATCTTCGAGCTCAGATCGACTATCTGCTTTTGGCTAGCTTCTGCTGAGTCGTCGAACTCCCCTCGACTATCTTCTAGCTCAGTTCGACGTTCCCTCCCTAAAGTTATTTCTCAGGTCTCTGAGCTCGGTTCGACGATCTTCGAGCTCAGATCGACGTTTTCTGTCTGCTTGTCTCTGTTCATCTCTGAGCTTAGTTCGACGCTCGTAGAGCTCAGATCGACGTTTTCTTTAGAGAGATCGACGCTTTCAGGAATTCAAATGCTGCTGTTCTTTGGAATGTTTTTGAATATTATCAGCATTTATGTCAAAAGATCTCCCAGCCGTTTATCTTTATTTTGGAGCAAGTTTCAAGGAATTATTCAGAGAATGTTTGCTGGACTTTCCTCTAGAAGACAAGACTATTTTTGGAAGACATTTATGACTCCCAACGGCTAATTTTGGACAAGGAAACATCAGAAAACTTTCATTCCTTTCTTCTGTGTTATTAAGATATACAGAATACACAAGAAGAAGACACACACAGATTGAAAAGAAAGAAAGTGAACACACAGATTGAAAAGAAAGAAAGTGAACACACAGAATAGAGAATACTGATAGCAGAAGAACAACAGAAGAACTGTGACTCCAAAAATCTTCTTGCTGACTGAAACGTGTTCACAATCTCATCTCAGAACTCCAGACACCTTATTTTCAGCCTTCTTGCTGAAACCATCCTGTGCTGGAGATCAAAGTTCTGAAGACCTATCACCCTAGAGCAAAGCTTCTTTTCCTGAACCTTTCTACATCTCAGGGGGAGATTTGACATCATCAATCCACTTGTGCTTCTCTCATTTGATTGAGAACAGAGAAGACACCCTTCACTCTTATTTTTCTTTTCCTGCTGTAAAAGGGTTCTTGAACTCCCTTCAAAAGTTCTGTCTGGTTCTGAGAGCCTTGTCAAAACTCAGTGGTGGCAAGACACCTTATCAAAAAATCTAGTTTTGATTTTTGGGCACCTTATCAAAAGCTCATTGGTGTCAGGACACCTGATCAACTCATCCTGAGTGGATTCCTACCAAGGGTGGTAGAAGAGTGGATGTACCCAGGTTTTTGGGGAACCACTATATTTCCTTGTGTCTTCTGGTTTGTTTGTGTGATTTGTTTGCTGTGTGTTGTGCTTTTTACTTCTTAGTTTTTAACTTCTTACTAGCACTCTACACTATATCATAAATTGAATTTTATATGTGCTGTTTATTTCAACTGTGAAAAATTATTTTAAAATACTCTATTCACCCCCCCTCTAGAGTTGAGATAGATCTTAGCCTCACTTTCAATTGGTATCAGAGGCAGGTTGGTTGCTCATACAGGCTAACACCTGAACCAAAAGATCATTGATAAGATCAATCTCTTAAGGGGATTATTTTCTATACATCTACTTTTTTATTTAAAGACATGGCACAGAACAAAGATTATGCAAGCACCAGACCACCAGTGTGCAACCTTTCTAAGTTTGCACTCTGGAAGGCAAGGATTAGATTATACATGAATTTTATTGATGAAGACATTTTCAATTCTGTCTTGACAGTTTGTCCAACTCCACCAGCAAGCTCAAGTACAAATGTTGTTCCACCTCCTTCTGGAACAGATGCAGATATAAAGAAGTGGAAGACTGCAGATGCTAAGGCTATGAACATCTTAGCCCAAACAATGTCTGATGAAATCTTTCAGAAGGTAGCTGAATGCCACTCAGCCAAAGAAATCTGGGACAAACTCTCTGAAATTGTCTCAGGATCTGCTGATGAAAGGAAAGATAGAAGATCTCATCTGATAAGCCAATATGAGAACTTCAAAAAGGGAGAAGCTGAATCAGTGGCTGACATGTACAATAGACTAAGTCTAATTGTCAATGAGCTAAAAACCCTAGACAAAGAAATCTCACTGACTGAGCTGAATGACAAAATCCTGATGTGCTTCCCCAGCACTTGGGATTCAAGAATCTGGCCAATCAAGGATGCCAGAAGTTTAAATGAGATTACTACTGAAGCTCTCCTGGGCAAGCTCAAATCCTATGAGCTGCTCATTAAAAATAGAGAAGAAGAACAAAAGGCTATCTCTCCAGCTACAAGGAAATAAAAGACCATAGCCTTCAAAGCTGTAGAAGAGGAGCCTGAAGATAAAGCTACAGGAAATGACGAGCTCATAAGTCTACTGGCCAAAAGATTCTTCAAGATGGCCAGAAAAGACTTCAGAAAGAGACCATACAAGGGTCATGATAAACCAAGGTATGATAAATCAAACAACAATAAAGAAATTATATGCTTTGGTTGCAGGAAACCAGGCCACATTGTCCCTGACTGTCCAGAAAACAAGAATAAGGACAAGAAGGAAAGAAGAGAAAGAAGAAAAGAAAAGGATTACAAGAAGAATATCTCAGACAAAGCCTCCTCCAGCAAGAACAAACATACAAGGAAGGGCTTTGTTGCTGAGACATGGAGTGAGACTGAAGAGGAATCTGAAGCCTCATCCAGCTCCAGTGATGATGAGGATGATGCAGATGAAAAAGAATTTTGCATGATGGCTATCAATGCATCACAGCAAAACTCTGATGAAGAATCAGATTCAGATTCAGAAAGTCAACCAGATGAGGATCAGGTAATCAACTCTTTTGATTTTAATTCTGAGGACTTCAAAGATGAATTTAAGACACTGTGTCTAGATTTATTAAAATCTGAGAAGGAGATAATCTCTCTCAGGAATCAATTATCTGAGCATAGTGTCCTAAACTCAAAGAACCTCAAACTCTCTGAGGAGTTAGAATGCTGTAGGGAGGAGATAGCTTCACTGAAAAATGAACTATCAAAGGCCATAAAGTTTGAAGAATCCCTAAATGGGAGAAGTATCAGACTGATGGACATCACAAGCACAGTGAACTCTAGATTTAATAGCACACTGGGCTTGGGTGCCTCATCCAGCCAACCTATAATTTTGACAACTCCAATCAAGTTTGTCTCTGACAAAGGAAAGGGAGTAATAGAGGTACCCAGGAAGAATGCAGATCTGTCAGAGAAGAACTCAGTTCAACAGATGGCGTCGAACAGAGCTCGACGATCTAACTACAGATCGTCGACCTCAGCTCGACGATATCCAAACTCTGAACCTCAGCATAATCGATCTTCGAACGGAGATCGACGATCTGACCCAAGATCGTCGACCTCAGTTCGACGATCGTCGAACAGAGTTCAGGCTTGTGAACACACCTTCAATGGCACATTCAGATTCAATCCTAGAAGCTCCACATCCCAAGGCTTTAATCCCTATACTGAATGGATAGTACCTCCTAGGAGATACCATCCTGAAGGTTATAAGGATCAACCTGGGATGTCCTTTATTTCAGAATTCAAGGGATATCAACCTAGGCCCAAGGTTAACTGGGTCAAAAATAAATAAGCTGTTTTTGTGTAGGTGAAGACCTATCCAGCATCAAACCATCAATGGTATCTGGATAGTGGGTGCTCAAAGCACATGACAGGGGACAAGGACAACTTCACTTCCTTCAAAGCCAAGCTTGGACCTAAAGTAATTTTTGGAGACTCAAGCTTTGGAACTACAAAAGGATATGGTGCAGTCAAAATTGGCCCAGTCACATTCAAGAAGGTGGCATATGTTGAAGGACTCAAGCACAACTTGATAAGTATCAGTCAACTGTGTGATGAAGGATATCAAGTGACCTTCAACAAAGCCATATGCAAAGTCAAGTCAGTGGACAACACAACTGTGTTGACAGGTAACAGAAGAGGTAACATTTACTTAGTGGATTTTCATTCACCAGTGGTAGATATTTGCCTGTTTAATTCCATTTCAAAATCTAATGTTTTATGGCATAAGAGACTAGGGCATATTAACCTTAGAACCATTGCTAAGCTATCTAAAGACAACCTTGTTAAAGGACTACCTTCTGGTCCCTACAAGAAGGAAGGACTTTGCAAGGCTTGTCAATTAGGCAAGCAAACTAAAAGTAGTTTTAAATCAATTAATAAGAGTGATTCACCTAGGATTTTGTACCTATTGCACATGGATCTTTTTGGACCCATATCTGTGCAAAGCCTAGGAGGGAAGTCCTATACTTTAGTGGTTGTAGATGACTTCTCAAGATTCACTTGGGTATTCTTTCTGAGGAAGAAGTCTGATAACTTCAAGTGTTTGACAGATTTTCTCAAATGCATTCAGATTGAGTTCAACACTCACATTTCCCTGATCAGAAGTGATCATGGGACAGAGTTTGATTCTCTTCTCATGCAAGAGTTCTGTCAGAGTGAAGGGATCAGGCACACTTTCTCAGCTCCTAGAACTCCTCAACAAAATGGGGTAGCTGAAAGGAAAAATAGAACACTCATTGAATCTGCAACTACATTATTGGCAGATGCTCACTTACCTCTGTCCTTTTGGGCTGAGGCAGTGAACACCTCCAACTATGTGTTGAACAGAAGCCTGATACACAAGCTGAAGGGCAAGACTCCTTATGAATTGCTCAAAGGGAAGAAACCTAAAATAGGCTATTTCAAAGTTTTTGGTTGCACTTGTTTTATTCATAATAATGACAAGAAATATCTAGCAAAATTCCAAGCTAAAGCTGATGAAGGAGTGTTTCTGGGATACTCCATGATCAGTAAGGCCTATAGGGTTTATAATAAATCTTCCTGTAAAATTGAAGAATATGTTCATATTATTTTTGATGAAGCTAACATATCTTTCAAGGAGAAGAATGCTTCTACCATAGAACCTTTGCAGGTATATTCTCTAGCTGAAGACTTGAACAAACTGCAAGTTGCTGAAAAGAATGAGAGCAGTGATGATGAAGAAGAAGTTCAACATCTTGAAGAAAATCATCCTGAAGAGCCAGTTGCTGTTCCACTAGAGGAGACAACAACACAGGCTGGTGAACAATCAACACTCCCTGTTGACTTAGTAACAACAAGAGATCATCCAATCACCCAGGTAATTGGAGAGATCTCAGCTGGTGTGCAAACTAGAAGTCAGGTCAACCAAAACCTGATGCACACTTGCTTCCTATCTCAAATTGAGCCTCAATCCATTCAAGATGCAGAGCAAGATCCACACTGGATCATTGCAATGCAAGAGGAGTTGCATCAATTTGAAAGGAACAAGGTTTGGGAACTAGTGCCTAAGCCAAAGGATCATCCCATTGTTGGAACAAAGTGGGTATTCAGGAACAAGCTGGATGATCAAGGAGTTATAGTCAGAAACAAGGCAAGGCTAGTTGCTCAAGGGTACTCTCAACAAGAAGGAATAGACTATGATCAGACATTTGCACCAGTTGCAAGGTTGGAAGCCATCAGGATATTCCTAGCCTATGCTGCTCACAAAGGTTTCAAAGTGTATCAAATGGATGTAAAGAGTGCATTTCTCAATGGGGACATCAAAGAGGAAGTCTATGTTAGACAACCTCCAGGTTTTATCTCTCTAACTCACCCTGATTATGTTTTCAAATTGCATAAAGCATTATATGGTCTCAAGCAAGCTCCTAGAGCATGGTATGAGACAATAGCATGCTTTCTTCTGGAAAATGATTTTGTTATGGGGAGAGTAGACCAAACTCTTTTTATTAGAACCCATAAGTCCCATACCCTACTAGTGCAAATTTATGTAGATGACATTATTTTTGGTTCTACTGATTCAAAATTGTGCAAAAAGTTTTCCAAGCTTATGCACTCTAAATTTGAAATGAGTAGCATGGGTGAGCTGTCCTTCTTCTTAGGACTGCAAGTCAAGCAACATGCTGAAGGCATATTTATTTCTCAAACCAAGTATGCAAAAGAATTGGTTAAGAAATTTAGTATGTCTGATGCATCATGTATGAAAACACCCATGCCCTCAAATGCTATAGTAGATGCTGATGAACATGGGAAACCTGTTGATCAGACAACATATAGAGCAATAATTGGCTCTTTATTGTACCTTACAGCTAGTAGGCCTGATATAATGTTTGCCACATGTATTTGTGCTAGATTCCAAGTTAGCCCTAGAGAGTCACATTTAATCTTAGTTAAGAGAATTCTTAGGTATGTAAAAAGTTGTCCAAATCTAGGTCTCTGGTATCCAAAAGATTCAGCATTTGATTTAACTGGATTCTCAGATGCTGATTATGCTGGATGCAGAATAGACAGGAAAAGCACCAGTGGAACATGTCAGTTCCTTGGTGACAGACTTGTCTCCTGGTTCTGTAAGAAGCAAACATCTGTGTCAACCTCAACTGCTGAAGCTGAGTATATGGCTGCAGGCAGTTGCTGTTCACAAATATTGTGGATACAGAATCAGCTCTTAGACTATGGCTACAACTTAGAGAAGTCAAAAATTTCCTGTGACAATACTAGTGCTATCTCTATAGCACAAAATCCAGTCCTCCATAGTAGGACAAAACACATAGAAATTAGGCATCACTTTCTAAGAGATAATGTAGAGAAAAATAAAATTGAACTTAAATATATTCCTACTGATTTGCAAAGGGGAGATATTTTCACCAAGCCTTTGGATGAAAAGAAACACACTTTCTTCCTAAATCAGTTAGGCATGTTAGATGGAGGAAGCCTTAATTAAATTACAAGATTTTGAAAAGCTAAAACAGACCAAGACTAGGCCAAAAATTTCCTCTCTTTTTGTGTCTGTAGAATAAGTTCTGTCTCTGAACTGAGCTCGACGTTTTCCCAGAAAACGTCGAACGGAGATCGACGGTTCTTGAGGCGTCGATCTGAGTTCAGCGCCGCCGTTGAATCTAGGCTTTCCCTCTGTCTGATCCTTGGTCGTCGAGCGGAGCTCGACGCTCTCAATAACGTCGAACGGAGTTCGACGCTATTGGCGTCTTTTCATTTCCCTCTGTAGCCCAAATCGTCGAGCTGAGTTCGACGCTTCTTCGAACTGAGCTCCACGATTTTCCTTTTTCGCGTCGAACCCTAATATAAAATCTTTCTTTCAGCCGTCGTTCTCCCTTTGCGCTTTCATACTCTGCAACTCTCTTTCTTTTCCCTCCAAATTCTCTATGCTTGGTCGTTTTTGGTTTTCTGTTGCAGGTGAATATGGCTGAATCAAGTGCTGCTATTGCTAAGATGAAGTTCGACACAGGCTTTGACATCGACATAAACTCCTTCGACGGAAGCGACCAGCGCTTCAAGGACATCCTAAACTTATTTAGAGAACAACAGCTGACTCCAATAATGACTACAAGGATGAAGATCGCCTCAGAAGAAATTAAAGAGTGGTGTTTTACCGCAACAGACGAGACTGAGAATTCTGTTGTCGGCACCATTAAGGGGACTCAGGTATTTCTATCCCCGGCTCTTTTAACAGAAGTCTTTCAACTCAGTACTGGAGAAGACTCCATTGAACTGTCTGGAGAGGAGTTTGACTCCATGCTGGATAGGATGGGTCACAATGCAGTCAACCCTAATAAGCTACTGAAGAAAAATCTGGCTATAGAATTTCAATTCTTGGCTGATGTAGTTGGGAAGGTGCTGTTGGCCAAGCATTCAGCCCATGACACCATTTCCAGATATCAGTTCTGCCTGATGGGAGCTTTATTAGATAAGAAACACCTGGACTGGGGCTCCATCTTCTTCACCCTGATTAAGAAGAAGATCAACAAGAATGCAGTTAGTTATGGGAGAATCTTAGGGGTCTTTCTGCACAACAGGTGCCCTGACCTATTAACCTCCTCTGGCATGTTCATCAATACATCCAAGAGGCTTTCCTGTGCCCTCTTCAGTAAATGGGACAGGCAGATCATAAACCCCTCCAGGGCTGCTGCAACACTTCATTCAGGCATAAGGACTATTTCATTCACTCCTCCAGCAGAAGAGATGCCTGCTTCTTCTCCTCCTCCAGCCATATCCACCCAAGTCGTCACCTCCTCACCACCAGTCTCCACCTTAATCATCTCATCCCCAATTACCATTTCCTTACCTATGTCATCCCCTCCTCTATCCACCTCAGAGGAATTCCATCCTCTCTTTTCCTATTCAACCTTCACCCTACCATCCTTCTCACTTACAGATGATTCCTTCATGGATGATTCACCCTCTACTCCTCCTGAGCCACCCTCAACTTCCTCCTTTCAACAAATGCTCCATGACATTCTCTCTCAACCCTCCTTCACACCCTCTCTTACTTCCCCTATCTCCACCTCAACCTCCTCTATCTCCATAATTCCATCTTCTGAACCAACCATTCCCTCTCCACCTTTCTCCACATTTTTAGTTTCAGCCACCATCCCTCCATCCACCTTTGCCTCTACCTCTGCTCAAGCCCCACTTGAGCATGTGGATCTTCCTAGTTTGGCAGACAGGCTGTATGAGTTGTTAGCTCCCAAGCTGACATCTCTACTAGAGTCTTCCCTGGCTCCACTCCTGAAGCAAGTACAGGAGCTGTCTACCAAGCTTGCCTCCCTTTCCTCCTCCCTGGCTATCCCATCTTCTGTGTGCCTTGATTCACCTCTCTCTGAACCAAGGCAGGGGGAGATGCCTTATGAAGAAGTGGATGTGCCAGCTGCTGATATTATGTCTGCTCCAGCTCCAGCTCTTTGATGTGCTTTTGCACTGAATCTGCAGAGGCTGCTATCTATATTTGATACAGTCCATTTCAGCTGTCTGCCTGCAACTTCTACTGAAGAATTGTCTAAGGCCATTGTGCCTGTATCTACCTGTGATCCCAGCCATATTGATTCCTACATCAAGTCCTGGAAGGCTGTTGATATCTCTGATGCTGCTACTAAGGCCACTGTGCCTCCTTCTGTTCAAATTGCTGCTGCTGCTACTGCTGACATAGAAATGATTCCAGCAACTGATGCTGATGAAATTGCTGCTCCTGCTCTAGTGTCTGCTCCTGTTTCTGCCTGCTCTGCTGCTGCTCTCTCTCCTCCTGCTCCTGCTGTTTTTGCAAACCTTAAAGCTCAAGAAGAGCTTATCAGAAGAATTGATGATCTGTATGATCGACCTCAAAGCTCTGAGAGTGACCAATACAGGACTGATTCTGATGATTCTGCTAGCACTATTGCCAAAAAGAGAAAAGCCAGAAGTAAAGCAATGATGTCAGTCCCTCCTGCCAAAGCAAAGACTCCAATGATATTCCATACTACATCCTGCATGACTGCCCCATCTCTGAGCCTTGGATGCAATATTCCAAAAATCAACTGAAAGCTATGAAGAAGAAGAGGAAGCTTGACAAATATGAAAAAGGATCTTCTCAATATCAGCCTCCTCCTCCTCCTCCTCCAGATTCTGGCTCAGGTTCAGCCCCTCAAGCTCCAGTCTCCAGACACAGTTCTTCCCAGTATTATCAAAGATCATATCAAAGGGGACAGCATCAAAGAGGATATCAACCCAGAAGGGGTAATTACAGAGGAAATCAAAGAGGACAAAGATCCTATCAAAGGAAAGGACAAGGCCACTCTGACTCTTCTTCAGGTCCTTTCCCTTACAAGCTGAAAGACACAATTGTCTTCAGGACTCCTTCTACTGTTTCTGAAATCATCAACAGATATGAACCTCCTATTCCTTTTGAAGATCCTGAGAACAACCATGTATCCTGGACAGCCAGAATGAAAGAATTGGCTGCCCTTGATCAAATAAAAAAGGCCAGAGAACAAGGCAAGGATACTTCAAACATAACTACCTTATCAGAGCAGAGAAAGAAAGAACTGGAAAGATATGCATCAAGGAAATTTTTCAATCCAGAAGACTATATGAAGCTGCACCCTGAGGATGTTGTTCCAAGGCCCAAATATCAAACTTCTCTAGGTGCAGAGGATGACAGAAGGTCAAAGAGAGAAAGTCAGAATCCAAATAGAGAAATTTTATTTAAAAAGGGATCTGAAAGGAAGTGAACTGTGTAAGCTAAACATTTCATCCACCTTTGGATATCTGCTGCTATTTATCTGTGATCTGCTTTGTTCTGTAATTTTGTATTAGCTTATGTATTGTTGTATGCTTTTCGTTTCCTATGATTGTCTGTAAATAGTAATCCTAACCCAAATAGGGGGAGATTGTTGGAACACCCTATTACTAATTTGGGTAAGGATCACTATGCTTGTCTTAGGAATCCCAGTTGACCTAGTTGTATAGTTGAAAAGGTCAACATTAGAATGAGTCTAGGGCTTAGAACTTAGGTTTGGAGCTGCCCCCAGGACCATTCCAAGATCAAGGTTGAAGAGCTTAGTCTAAGGCAATTTACGTCGAGCTCAGGTCGACGAATCGTCGAACTCCGTTCGACGCTCTTTGAGCTCATCTTTAATAAAACGTCGAACTCCGGTCGACGATCTTCGAGCTCAGATCGACTATCTGCTTTTGGCTAGCTTCTGCTGATTCGTCGAACTCCCCTCGACTATCTTCTAGCTCAATTCGACGTTCCCTCCCTAAAGTTATTTCTCAGGTCTCTGAGCTCGGTTCGACGATCTTCGAGCTCAGATCGACGTTTTCTGTCTGCTTGTCTCTGTTCATCTCTGAGCTTAGTTCGACGCTCGTAGAGCTCAGATCGACGTTTTCTTTAGAGAGATCGACGCTTTCAGGAATTCAAATGCTGCTGTTCTTTGGAATGTTTTTGAATATTATCAGCATTTATGTCAGAAGATCTCCCAGCCGTTTGTCTTTTTTTTGGAGCAAGTTTCAAGGAATTATTCAGAGAATGTTTGCTAGACTTTCCTCTAGAAGACAAGACTATTTTTGGAAGACATTTATGACTCCCAACGGCTAATTTTGGACAAGGAAACGTCAGAAAACTTTCATTCCTTTCTTCTGTGTTATTAAGATATACAGAATACACAAGAAGAAGACACACACAGATTGAAAAGAAAGAAAGTGAACACACAGATTGAAAAGAAAGAAAGTGAACACACAGAATAGAGAATACTGATAGCAGAAGAACAACAGAAGAACTGTGACTCCAAAAATCTTCTTGCTGACTGAAACGTGTTCACAATCTCATCTCAGAACTCCAGACACCTTATTTTCAGCCTTCTTGCTGAAACCATCCTGTACTGGAGATCAAAGTTCTGAAGACCTATCACCCTAGAGCAAAGCTTCTTTTCCTGAACCTTTCTACATCTCAGGGGGAGCTTTGACATCATCAATCCACTTGTGCTTCTCTCATTTGATTGAGAACAGAGAAGACACCCTTCACTCTTATTTTTCTTTTCCTGCTGTAAAAGGGTTCTTGAACTCCCTTCAAAAGTTCTGTCTGGTTCTGAGAGCCTTGTCAAAACTCAGTGGTGGCAAGACACCTTATCAAAAAATCTATTTTTGGTTTTTGGGCACCTTATCAAAAGCTCATTGGTGTCAGGACACCTGATCAACTCATCCTGAGTGGATTCCTACCAAGGGTGGTAGAAGAGTGGATGTACCCAGGTTTTTGGGGAACCACTATATTTCCTTGTGTCTTCTGGTTTGTTTGTGTGATTTGTTTGCTGTGTGCTGTGCTTTTTACTTCTTAGTTTTTAACTTCTTACTAGCACTCTACACTATATCATAAATTGAATTTTATATGTGCTGTTTATTTCAACTGTGAAAAATTATTTTAAAATACTCTATTCACCCCCCTCTAGAGTTGAGATAGATCTTAGCCTCACTTTCAGGGATGAAGAGTCCTTCTTGCACAGTGATGAAGATCCTGGGGTCTAATGCCTCCATAAATAATCTGACCCTTTACTTCTAGATACCAAAGTTCTCCTCCTACAGATTGGAAGCTTCATGGAGCCCAAATCCTTATGATTCTCTCCTAAACTCATAAATTTATTCTTAGCTACCCTTGGAGATCAACTCGGACTGTTAAGTCCTTTTTGAGCACCCTCCCTCTAATATCACTTGAAAGTCTTTATTTTCAAGAGTAGCTAATCACCTAGAGGGGGGTTGAATAGGTTTTTGATCTTTTTAAAGTTTTTCTGTTCTTTGGTGTGTTGTGATTTATTTTAACTTAGCTTTCAAGATTGTAAAACTAGCACACAAGAATTTTATAGTGGTTCCCCAAATTATGGGTACATCCATTGTCCCTCCCACCTCTCTAATAGATTGTCAGATAAGGCAACTTCTCCAAACTCGGCTTAATGAGCTTACAACTCAGATCCCTCAGGATCTCTCAGACTTCTCCAAGTCCTACCTAAGGCTCAAGGCCCTACTACTCAGAGCAAGCAATGCTCCTACATCTAAGTGATCCACAAATCACCTACCTCAGACTTTTCTCAAATTCCAACAGCTCAGGCAAGGAGGATAGCCCTACAACTCAGAGAGAATGACTCTCCTACCTCAAATTTGAATCAGATACTACAACTCAGGCACAAAGGCCATACAGCTCACATTCACACAAGGATCCTACCTCAAGCACACAGTCCCTACCACTAAGCCTTTATGATTTAGGCTTACAACTCAGATCTGTTAAGATCTTATAGAATGAAATGGTTGTTGTTGATGTAAGACACCAGAGAAATAAAATTTGTGTCTTTCTCTTCCTGAACTGAGATGGCTGAGTCCTTCTTTCTTCACAGCTCCATGAATGTATCTTCAGGAGTAGTTCTGCTTGGGTTATGAAGACACTATAGCTAGAGTTTGTTTGTGCTGCAACTTTTAACTCATAGAGAAAGCTCTCTGAACTTGGTGTTGAAGATCAGAATATCAGCAACTATCTTTCTTGAACTTTTAGATCATAAGGATGAACTTCTCCTGCAAGCTCTGTAATTCAATCGAGAGGAAGAAGATGAAGTTTATCTTTTTTCATAAGTTAATTTCTCCTTCTATGATCTCCTCCTTTTCTATCTCGCCGTCCTACGACTCTTTGAGCATTGGGACCACCAGGAGTTGGTAGTTATAGCTCTACTTTTGCATTAAATGTTGTACAACAGGAAAACAGTGCTATTTGTCATGTATTGTTCACTTCCCACAAAATTTGAATTTCTGTCGATGTCAGCACCGATGGACTTAGTCAAATTCAGACAATTCAGCATAGGCGTTGAGTGAAGGCTTGTCACTCAATTCCAAAATACTTAGTCAATTTTTTGCAACACCAGGCGTTGAGTGATCAGTCATCACTCAATGAATATCGACTTTAATAGTCTAACTAATTAGGCATTGAGTGAGCCTTCCTCACTCAATGCATCTGGACTTAGCAGACTTTCTCTATATAAAGGCGTTGAGTGAGTTTGTAAGACCCCCTTTTTTTTCTTTTTCAACCATCGGGGTCTTAGGCCCAGAATCGCCGCTTTGCGGTGACACCTTCACGTCCTGAAGGATCATCACCACAAGGCGCCGATTCTGCTGGCCAATTCGATCACAGAAAAGTAGCACAATAATTGAAGTAAGAACAATGCAGTCCACAATAATATATCACATGTATATAAGATAAAATCTCCACGAAGGGAGTGTCCACAGAATATCAATAATCAGAGTACTATAAATGCGGGCTTATGCCCGATACATCATGTCCTCACTACAACATCACTCATGCGGAAGCGAAAACAGAAACTACTCAAGGTCGAGACTCACGGTCCCGGCTGTATGAACTCCGGAGCTAGACTGCCCCATCTCTAGGCGCACCGATCTCTGGGGCTGCTCCTCCATGCTGGGCTCCACGATCCCCTAAATGATGCGGTTCGAAAACCGTTAGTCATAAAGACTAAGCCCTATCATCCCCCACCCCTTCCCCCATGGCTCTTAAGTACCGAGTGGAGAGGAAGAAAGGGAAGGACATGACGGTAGAGATTAACTAAGAAATAGATGGCAGCGGAACTAATCTAACAAGTTGTATTCGGTGAGCAGTTAATATAATTGTTATAATAGGTCTAGCAGTAAGAAAAGCAAATATATGAATTTAACCTTCACTTATGCGAGAACACATAAGCAAAAGGGATCTTTTGCAAGGCTCCCATCGTATAAGTGTCCCATACCACTTATACCTTGGGGTGTCGGTTATCAAACAGCAATGGTTGTTATATATTGAAATTAACCTTTGATTTATAAACTTGCCCACACAAGCCTATAGACCAAGGGGTCGTTTAGCAGGTCCTAATATATAAGCGTCACATACCACTTATACTTTAGGTGTCAGGGTTTAATGAATCGATATGCTATGACATGCGTGTGGGTATGATGAAACATGCAAGTGCAACTCACACACCCGACTCTGTGCACACAGGCCTTTAGTTCCCCCTTTCGGAGCCGTTACCTCCCAGGATACCTCCGTAGTGGCGGACGGAAGCGGTGGGTTGGGACTCGCCCACCTCAAAACCAGTAAAAGCACCACTGGTCTGACCTATCGTACACCTCAACGCTTGGTGCACTAAGCGGACGCCTGCGTACTCTTGCCGGCTGGCGCACCGGACTTCTGTTGGCGAAGTGCTAATCACCTCGCTGAGTCAACGATATCGGTGTCGGTGCAATCGAACTCCCCGATATCGAAAAACCCACCACCTTAACTTTTCCTATCTTATGCACATGCAAGTTTATTCGTAAACACACAAAACCGAGCCGAAGCTCCCCGGACCAAAATGTCCGTCTCCAAACCAACCGAGCCGAAACTCCCCGGACCATCCCGTCCGTCTCTTAACCAACCGAGCCGAAGCTCCTCGGACCAAAACGTCCGTCTCCAAACCAACCGAGCCGAAGCTCTCATCAATCTTCCTGTGCCAACCGTGTTTGTGAAAGGTGCAGCCCTAGTTACTAAGTTACTCTTGTCGGTTTGTTATTACAGTTTACGTTAGCCCAGGACTGCCCCCGGTATTCCCCGTGAAGGGCTCTCAAGGGGCACTAGGAACCAAGACGGCGGCATTACGGCCCGAAGTTCCCTTTCGCAAGGCACTTATTGTTATTGGTTGATTTCCCTTAACCCGATTACCTTCTCATATTACGTTAGACTATCCTAGGGAGATTTTTAACCTTCCTCTCTTCGGGAAAAGCGATCTTTCGCCGAACCCGAGCACCTCTTAACTCTAGCTATCACCACTTCTCGCTACTCTTTATATCTTCCTATTGCGTTTTCCTCCACTATTGCCCACCCAAACAAAATAATTAACTCCAATGTCTTCCTCAGATCATGTCTTATTGCAATTCAAAAATTTGTTATATGCTGACCGATCTAGACTATATGTTGAACCGGTTATGCCATGATCTAATACTCATCCAAATGCCCTAAATTATTTATTGGGGACTTATCATGATATAATTAGCCTAAATCTAGAAAATGGTAATTTTCCTAATTTATCTGATGTTTAATTAAATTCCCCGAGAGTCCCAAGGGCTACCGGTTTGAACATGAACTACCCTAAGCAATCATGCAAGATGTCCAGCAAATTTATGATAAATAGAAGGTTTTCTCAAAAGGTTAAATCCTAAGTATCATAATTTTTCTACCATCAAAAGGGCATGAAAACTATTTTAGAAATAATCTCTAACTTCTGTTGTTTATGAATCAAGTACATAAAATATTCTTCCAAAAATTATAAATAATTTATGCCATGCAGATAACGTCCTAAAATTAGCACTGGCCAAGTTTCATAATTTTCCAGCAAGTAATTTATCCATAATTAATTTTTAAACAACAAAACCCCTTTCTAATATCTGTGAACAAAGTACTAGATTTACTCAACATAAAATTCTATAAAAATTCAGGTATCAATGTTCTACTAGTCAAGATCTAAATCCAGAATTTTAACTGATTATAATTAATTTAAAACCTCCAAATATTTGAAACAACAAATCGGGCTAATGATCCTTTAACACATGAAGTATAATATTTATTAATCATAAAATTCCAGGAAAATTACCATAAGTCTAAAACATCCTAAAACTCCCTCCTCCCGAGTGTCATAATTTTTGGATTAGATTTAGTGCTTAAAATAACTAAATTACATTTCTATCCTAATTCAAAATCTCAACTTTCGAGGTACCTAATTACCTCCAATTCCTTCACTATTTCAACCAGAGGGTTTTCAGCATATCATGCCACTCTTCTCCAAATTTCAAGGGCATACAAGAGCTTTTGCTCCTATGTCCTTCACAAACCTCAAAACCCTTCATTTAGGGTTTGAGCTTGGATCCTACGGTGAGTCAACCCTAAACCACTCCATTTTTCTCCAAGCAGGTTATAACACCCTTCTAAGTCAGAGGTCGGAATATCAGCCTCTGTTGAGGTGATTTGACCTCTCCGAACTCTTAGTGCACTTTCTACTAAAAGTCGTCTCACTAATGCCTAGATAAGGGTATAAGATTTCTCACCCAAAACTCCTCCAATTCAATTGGAATTTTGTACAGACCTAGGTTGTATAGCCAGGGACCACTCACCAAAATTTGGGAGGGTTGGAGGTCATTTGACCACCTAAATAAATTCCTCTAAGTTTATTAAATTAAAACAAAAACTTTAGGCAAAGTATCTCCAAAAATTCCCATTTTGGGTCTGCCTTTAGGTATAACCAAGGTTAACCCCCTGCCCAAATTTCAGGTCATTTGGACAAGGGACGAAGAGTGGGCATTCGTTTTAATTTCTGCGCAACTCTAGGTACAGCCCCCACTAAAACGGGTGCTGCGGTCGAACCGCTTACCCAAACGAGTTGAAACTAATTTTAAATTAATCTAGACTCGAAGGGCTACGACTTTTGTGTCTTGTCACTTTTCCTAAAATGGCCTCTAAGAGCCTCGTTTTGCAGCATTAAAATATGCCCATCCAAGTATAATTTCCTTACAAAATTATTTACATAGTTTATATAATTAAAACAGTTTTTACTGTTCATCTTCTACAGAACCCGAAAACCAGAACTCAGGAAGTCATTTTTCCTGTAACATTTCCGTGATCCGTCGCCGGCCGTCCGGTCACTTCCCTGGCCAGCCACCACCACCCCCACCTCCGTTGAGGCGATGGCTAGCGGTCGGCGGTGGTTTGGCCGCCGGAGGTGGCAGTTTCCGGCGAACTCAAAAATACCTTTTTCATGGTTTTCCCATGAAAACGAGAGACGGGTCCGGCTCCGTTGAGCGTGAACTTCCTTTCTAAGAATCCTAAGATCTACCCATGAAAGAGAAGGAGCAGAGAAGGACCTTGTTCGCGGTTTGAAGGCGAGATGAACGACGGGGTGCCATGGCGCAGTGGTGGCGTAGCCGAACTTCTCCTACAGCAAGAACAAAGATCTGATCCGTTTACTTGACCGTGTAAACTTCTCTTCTTGCCCCAAGTGGGCTTTTATAAGTCAGAAAGTGGGGAGGTGAAAGGGTAAAGCCGTAATGGCCATGAAGGCTCCTCTTAATAGCCTTTCGGTTACAGTGAATGGATAAGAAACGGTGGAAAATGAACAGGTGTGTCCGGTTGGCGGTTTCCTATTGGACCACTTCTTCCTCCTTTATTATATAATTAAAGAAGGAAAAACGGCCTCTAATTATTCCTGGTGTAACTTCCCACACCAGCATTTATTTCCACGCGTGTTAGAATAATTTCGGCCCTGAACCGTCGTTTCGGCCAATGTCACGGGCGTGACACATAGGTCACGGGCGTGACAGGCCCGGATAGCCAATTCTGGGCTCGACGATCGCCGAACTGAGATCGACGATCGTCGAAGGATGGTCACGGGCATGACACTTGGGTCACGGGCGTGACAGGCCCGGGTGGTTAATTCTGGGTCGACGATCGTCGATTTGAGATCGACGGTCATCGAATGGTGGTCACGCCCTAGGTCACGGGCGTGATACCTAGGTCACGAGCGTGACAGGCCCGAACGGCAAATTCTAGTGTCGACGAGCGTCGAACTGAGATCGACGGTCGTCGAAGGCTGGTCACGCCCTAGGTCACGGGCATGACACTTAGGTCAAGGGCGTGACATGTCCGGGCTGCAAGGTCGACGATCGTCTCGCAGAGATCGACGATCGTCGAAGGAGCCACTCCCTTGGTCACGGGCGTGACACCTTGGTCACGGGCGTGACATGCCCCGGCAGCATGTTCGACGATCGTCTCACTGAGATCGACGATCGTCGAAGGAGTCACGCCCTAGGTCACGGGCGTGACGGGTCGGTCACGGGCGTGACCAACCCGTGACCCGAAGTCTCGGTCGATTTATTTCAATTTTTGGGCTCCCTAGGGTTCTGTCACGACCAACCGACTCCTAGGGGTCTAGCCGGAAATGGGATGTTACAAATCCCAATAAACAAAACAAAAATTTCGTCCCCGAAATTGAGGTTGAGCCTACGGGGATTTCTATCGGAATAAATTAAACTTGTAACATCCCATACGATCTTCCTATTGGGTTCAGGCGACTATTAGTTCGATAAACGAAGACAATCTCCCCAATAAACAAAAGATTAGCCCCTACCTTTCTGATTGGGTGCGCATACCTAGGTCTTGAATTTTCCTTATCTAGTCTTAACTTTCCAAAACAAGAAGGCAATCTATAGTATACCGAGAGGTGGTGAGATGTACCTGACTGAACAACTCCGGGTATCTTTGCCTCATCAGATCCTGCGGTTCCCAGGTGTGCTCCTCCTGACCGTGGTTTCTCCACAGAACCTTGACTAAGGGGATCTTTTTGCGGCGCAAGATCCGTACTCCTTTGTCGTCGATCCGAACCGGCTCCAAGTGAACAGATCGGTCTGAAGCTACCGGCCCTTCGGTGGTCGAAATCCGCTGCTCCGGGCGTAGTAGAGCCCTTCTCAGTGAAGAAATGTGGAAGACATCGTGTAGAGCTGCCAGCTCTGGCGGCAACTCTAGCCTGTAGGCTAGGGGTCTGATCCGCTCCAGGATCCGGTAAGGGCCCAAATACCTAGGGCTGAGCTTCTTCCTCCGACCGCGCACCCGTGAGACTCCGTGCATGGGCCGGATCTTTAAGAACACTCGATCTCCTACCCGAAACTCCACCTGACGATGCCGGGCATCATAGTACTTAGCCTGTCTGCTCTGCGCCTCCAACATCCTATCTCTGATCAGTCTCACCTGAGCCTCGGTGTCTTCAACAAAATCCGATCCCAACACCTTCGGATCCTCATCTTGAACCCAAGAAAGCAGGGTCCTACATTTTCTTCCATACAAGGCTTCATAAGGCGTCATCCTGATGCTGGACTGGTAGCTATTATTATAGGAGAACTCGACCAACGGTAACATCTTCTCCCACGGCTCCCCTCGGTCCAATATACACAGTTGTAGTAAATCCTCCAAGATCCGATTGGTGCGCTCGGTCTGCCCGTCCGTCTGAGGGTGGAAGGCCGTGCTAAAAGTCAACCGGGTGCCCAAATATGCCTGCACTGACCGCCACTCCCTGGATGTAAACCGTCCATCGCGGTCCGACACTATCGTCCGAGGCACGCCATGATATCGGATATATTGCTCCACGAACTTCCGTACCAGCACTCCCACCGAGTCATCCTTCTTGATCGGTACAAAGCGGGTCACCTTCGTCAACCGATCGACAATCACCCAGATCGAGTCGTTCCCCGTCCGAGACCGGGGAAGACCATGTATAAAATCCATAGCTATATCGTCGAACTTCCACTCCGGCACTGGGAGTGGCTGCAACAATCCTGCGGGGTTCTTGCACTCCGCCTTCACCAACTGACATGCCTCGCAATGGGTCACGAAGTACGTAATGTCCTTCTTCATGCCCGGCCAAAACATCATCTTCTTCAGATCAGCGGTCATCTTTGTGATCCCCGGGTGCACAGAGTACCGGCTGCAATGCGCCTCTGTCATAATATCCTCTCGGATCTGGCCTCCTGCGGGTATATATACTCTGCCTCTGAAATGTAGCAGACCATCTCTCAGGGAATAATCTCCTGTCGAACCCTCCTCCAAGGCTCGAAACATCGGCTCTGCCCACGCATCTGTCCTCTGTCCGTCCCGAATGCGATCCCGAATATCGTCTATGGCCACCATCGATGTCAGATACTCCCTATACAGCTCTGGATCATCCTCGGACACTAGGGATATCCGCATATCTCTGAATGACCAGACTAGCTCCATGGACATAACTTGGGGCCCGTCTTCGGAAGTGGCTGCTCTCCGACTCAATGCGTCGGCCACCACGTTTGCCTTCCCTGGATGGTAGTGCATCTCATACTGATAATCTACTAAGAACTCCACCCAGCGCCTCTGCCTGATATTCAGCTCCTTCTGCATGTCCACATATTTCAAGTTCTTGTGGTCGGAGTAGATGTCGCAGTGGACTCCATAAAGATAATGGCGCCAGACCTTCAGAGAAAAAACGACCGCTCCCATCTCAAGGTCGTGCACTGGGTAGTTCTTCTCATGGGTCTTCAGCTGGCGAGAGGCATATGCTATGACGTGTCCGTTCTGCATCAGCACTGCTCCCATCCCCTGGTATGATGCGTTGGTGTACACCTGGAATCCTTCCTTTCCCGATGGAAGGGCCAGAATAGGGGCTGAGATGAGTCGGTCCTTCAGCTCCTGGAAAGCCGCCTGGCACTGCGGGGTCCAAACGAAAGGTGCCTCCTTCTTTGTCAAAGATGTGAGGGGGAGGGCAATCTGAGAGAACCCCTCCACGAACTTCCGGTAGTAATCGGCAAGTCCCAAGAAACTTCATACATCGGTGGCTGTCTTCAACTGCGGCCAATCTCGAACTGCCCGAATCTTTGCCGGATCCACTGCCAACCCGACTCCGCTGATAATGTGGCCTAGGAAGGCCACCTCTTTCAACCAAAACTGACACTTGCTGAATTTTGCATAAAGACGATGCTCCCGCAACCTCTCCAGAGTGAGTGCCAGATGCCGAGTGTGCTCCTCCTCCATCCTAGAGTAGATCAGGATGTCGTCTATGAATACTATGACGAACACATCCAAGTAGGCCTCGAAAACCCGGTTCATGAGACTCATGAACGCTGACGGAGCATTCGTGAGCCCGAAGGGCATCACGGTAAACTCATACAGGCCATATCTGCTACTGAAGGCCTTCTTCGGGATATCCTCCTCCTGGATCCATAGCTGGTAGTATCCTGACCTCAAGTCCAGCTTCGAGAAATAATGGGCTCCCTCCAGCTGGTCAAACAATTCGTCTATCCGTGGGAGCGGATAGGTATTCCGGACGGTCAGCATGTTCAGTGCTCGATAATCGATGCACAGGCGGAGTGTCCCATCCTTCTTCTTCACGAATAGGACCGGTGCTCCCCATGGCGAGGAACTCGGTCTAACAAAGCCTGCCTCAACCAATTCCTGCAACTGAGTACGAAACTCTGCCAACTCCTTTGGGGCCATTCGATAAGGGGCCCTAGATGCCGGCTTGGCCCCCGGCACAAGCTGTATCTGAAAATCCTGCTCTCGGTGTGGAGTTAATCCTGGTAGTTTCTCTGGAAAGATGTCAGCGAAATCTCGCACCACCGGGATGTCTGTCACCGACTCCTTAACTTCCGCCATCTCAAATAGAATCTGATAGACCTCCTCTCCCTGCAGATGGGCCTTAACGGCCTGTACCGAAGATAAGAGTATACGAGAGACAGGTCTTATACCTTCGATGGTAATGAAAGTTTCCTCGTATCTCACGGTGATCCTCTTCGCCTGACAGTCAATCTGGGCATGGTTCCAGTATAGCCATACCATGCCCAGGATTAGGTCGTAGTCTGTCAGCTTCAAAATCATCGCTGGAGCCTCGAATGCCTTTCCACCAATTTCTGCCTCCATATTGCAGTGATCCGTGGTAAGGAGCTCAGATCCATCCGGTAGTCGCACCCTCATCCTTGAGCCTGTGAACCGCTCCACGCCTTCTAGTCCTTCTACGAACGTCTCCGACACAAAGGAGTGAGTAGCTCCAGTATCAAAAAGCGTGCGGGCAGGCTTGCCGCTGATGAAGACTATACCTGGGGTGATTAAATATCTTAGGGTTCTATAAAGAACTTTATTTCCTTGTTAATCTATCTAGTGTGGTTCTAATTTTTAACAACTTAAAGGAAAATTCTATGAAAATGAAGAAGCATAGCAGCGTACCTGCGATGACCTGCTCCGGATTCCGAGGCTGCGCAAGGTCCAAGGCATATACCTGCTCCCTTTCCTGTCTACGATCTCCCCCCTGGTATCCACGACCGCGGTCGCGTCCTCGACCTCCGTAATGCTGAGCAGGTGGGCCGCCCTGTGGTGCTGGAGGTGGTACCCCCCTCATAGGGCAATTCCTCCGAATGTGCCCAATCTGATGACAAAGAAAACACTCTGGTGGGGGATACGCCATTCCCCCGGGTCTCGGCATCTCCTGCATCCGAAGAGGTGGAGGGGCCAATATCACCTGTTCCCTCGGCTCCTGCCTCACGTCCTGACGAGGCTGGTCCTCTGTCCTCCTCCCCTCTGGTACAGCACCTCGCCGCTGGTCATTTCTACCTCTCCGTCCCTGATCCTCTGCTGGCCGTTTCCGGCCCCGGGTGGCGTGCCAATCTGCCTCAATCCTTTTTTCCATCTCCAAAATCCGGGAGATGGGCCTGTCAGATACGAATAACAGAGCCTCCCTCAAGTCCTCCTGCAGGCCCTTATAGAACCTCCTGATATACCCTGCCTCGTCCAGCTAGTAGGAATCTGCGTATCGAGCCAGATGGTCGAACTCTCGATGGTACTCCACCACGGTCCGGGTGCCCTACTTCAGCTGTAAGAACCGCTCCTCCAAATCATCCCTAGCCGACTGCGGAACGAAATGCTCCAGCAGTGCGGCCCTGAACTCCTCCCAAGTAACCTCCGCAACCTCCCTATCGGCAAATGTCGTGTCCAACAGCGTCTTCCACCACCTCTTTGCATGGGACTCCAGGCAGGAGACAACCAGAGCCACCCTCTCCTCCCAGGGACACCGTATCCCGGTCAGCATCTCGTACATGATATCCAGCCACTCTTCCGTCCGAACTGCCGACTCTGTCCCCAAGTAGGACGGGGGAGACAGTCCTCGAAAGATCCTTAGCCAGTTGGCCCCCGGATTTGGCTGCGGGGCCGGAACTTGCTGGGCCCTGAAGGCCTCCAGGATGGCAGTCAGGGTCTGTCCCATGTCTGACTGAAGGAAAGGAGTGGGGGCCGGTGGGGGTGGTGCAACATCCTGAGCCTGTTGAACTCCACCTTGTGGCGTAGTCCGTGCTGGAGGCTGCGTAACAAAAACACACGCTGAGAAAACGTTCAAATATTATATAAAGGTGGACAATTTATATGTGATCCCCATATGGGCACACCACTGCTTCCGCTGCTTAGTTTGTCCCCAAACTAAACTCGAGCGGGGGTGACACAGGGTTAGTGGACTGCTGCTTTTCCGATCGAGGTTTCCCTCTGATACCACTTGTAAGACCCCCTTTTTTTCTTTTTCAACCACCGGGGTCTTAGGCCCAGAATCGCTGCTTTGCGGTGACACCTTCACGTCCTGAAGGATCATCACCACAAGGCGCCGATTCTGCCGGCCAATTCGATCACAGAAAAGTAGCACAATAATTGAAGTAAGAACAATGCAGTCCACAATAATATATCACATGTATATAAGATAAAATCTCCACGAAGGGAGTGTCCACAGAATATCAATAATCAGAGTACTATAAATGCGGGCTTATGCCCGATACATCATGTCCTCACTACAACATCACTCATGCGGAAGCGAAAACAGAAACTACTCAAGGTCGAGACTCACGGTCCCGGTTGTATGAACTCCGGAGCTAGACTGCCCCATCTCTAGGCGCACTGATCTCTGGGGCTGCTCCTCCATGCTGGGCTCCACGATCCCCTAAATGATGCGGTTCGAAAACTGTTAGTCATAAAGACTAAGCCCTATCATCCCCCACCCCTTCCCCCATGGCTCCTAAGTACCGAGCGGAGAGGAAGAAAGGGAAGGACATGACGGTAGAGATTAACCAAGAAACAGATGGCAGCGGAACTAATCTAACAAGTTGTATTCGGTGAGCAGTTAATATAATTGTTATAATAGGTCTAGCAGTAAGAAAAGTAAATATATGAATTTAACCTTCACTTATGCGAGAACACATAAGCAAAAGGGATCTTTTGCAAGGCTCCCATCGTATAAGTGTCCCATACCACTTATACCTTGGGGTGTCGGTTATCAAACAGCAATGGTTGTTATATATTGAAATTAACCTTTGATTTATAAACTTGCCCACACAAGCCTATAGACCAAGGGGTCGTTTAGCAGGTCCTAATGTATAAGCGTCCCATACCACTTATACTTTAGGTGTCAGGGTTTAATGAATCGATATGCTATGACATGCGTGTGGGTATGATGAAACATGCAAGTGCAACTCACACACCCGACTCTGTGCACATAGACCTTTAGTTCCCCCTTTCGGAGCCGTTACCTCCCAGGATACCTCCGTAGTGGCGGACGGAAGCGGTGGGTTGGGCCTCGCCCACCTCAAAACCAATAAAAGCACCACTGGTCTGACCTATCGTACGCCTCAACGCTTGGTGCACTAAGCGGACGCCTGCGTACTCTTGCCGGCTGGCGCACCGGACTTCTGTTGGCGAAGTGCTAATCACCTCACCGAGTCAACGATATCGGTGTCGGTGCAATCGAACTCCCCGATATCAAAAAACCCACCACCTTAACTTTTCCTATCTTATGCACATGCAAGTTTATTCGTAAACACACAAAACCGAGCCGAAGCTCCCCGGACCAAAACGTCCGTCTCCAAACCAACCGAGCTGAAACTCCCCGAACCATCCCGTCCGTCTCTTAACCAACCGAGCCGAAGCTCCCCGGACCAAAACGTCCGTCTCCAAACCAACCGAGCCGAAGCTCTCATCAATCTTCCTGTGCCAACCGTGTTTGTGAAAGGTGCAGCCCTAGTTACTAAGTTACTCTTGTCGGTTTGTTATTACAGTTTACGTTAGCCCAGGACTGCCCCCGGGATTCCCCGTGAAGGGCTCTCAAGGGGCACTAGGAACCAAAACGGCGGCATTACGGCCCGAAGTTCCCTTTCGCAAGGCACTTATTGTTATTGGTTGATTTCCCTTAACCCGATTACCTTCTCATATTACGCTAGACTATCCTAGGGTGATTTTTAACCTTCATCTCTTCGGGAAAAGCGATCTTTCGCCAAACCCGAGCACCTCTTAACTCTAGCTATCACCACTTCTCGCTACTCTTTATATCTTCCTATTGCGTTTTCCTCCACTATTGCCCACCCAAACAAAATAATTAACTCCAATGTCTTCCTCAGATCATGTCTTATTGCAATTCACAAATTTGTTATATGCTGACCGATCTAGACTATATGTTGAACCGGTTATGCCATGATCTAATACTCATCCAAATGCCCTAAATTATTTATTGGGGACTTATCATGATATAATTAGCCTAAATCCAGAAAATGGTAATTTTCCTAATTTATCTGATGTTTAATTAAATTCCCCGAGAGTCCCAAGGGCTACCGGTTTGAACATGAACTACCCTAAGCAATCATGCAAGATGTCCAGCAAATTTATGATAAATAGTAGGTTTTCTCAAAAGGTTGAATCCTAAGTATCATAATTTTTCTACCATCAAAAGGGCATGAAAACTATTTTAGAAATAATCTCTAACTTCTATTGTTTATGAATCAAGTACAGAAAATATTCTTCCAAAAATTATAAATAATTTATGCCATGCAGATAAAGGCCTAAAATTAGCACTGGCCAAGTTTCATAATTTTCCAGCAAGTAATTTATCCATAATTAATTTTTAAACAATAAAACCCCTTTCTAATATCTGTGAACAAAGTACTAGATTTACTCAACATAAAATTCTATAAAAATTCAGGGATCAATGTTCTACTAGTCAAGATCTAAATCCAGAATTTTAACTGATTATAATTAATTTAAAACCTCCAAATATTTGAAACAACAAATCGGGCTAATAATCCTTTAACACATAAAGTATAATATTTATTAATCATAAAATTCCAGGAAAATTACCATAAGTCTAAAACATCCTAAAACTCCCTCCTCCCGAGTTTCATAATTTTTGGATTAGATTTAGTGCTTAAAATAACTAAATTACATTTCTATCCTAATTCAAAATCTCAACTTTCGAGGTACCTAATTACCTCCAATTCCTTCACTGTTTCAACCAGAGGGTTTTCAGCATATCATGCCACTCTCCTCCAAATTTCAAGGGCATACAAGAGCTTTTGCTCCTATGTCCTTCACAAACCTCAAAACCCTTCATTTAGGGTTTGAGCTTGGATCCTAGGGTGAGTCAACCCTAAACCACTCCATTTTTCTCCAAGCAGGTTATAACACCCTTCTAAGTCAGAGGTCGGAATATCAGCCTCTGTTGAGGTGATTTGACCTCTCCGAACTCTTAGTGCACTTTCTACTAAAAGTCGTCTCACTAATGCCTAGATAAGGGTAGAAGATTTCTCACCCAAAACTCCTCCAATTCAATTGGAATTTTGTACAGACCTAGGTTTTATAGCCAGGGACCACTCACCAAAATTTGGGAAGGTTTGGAGGTCATTTGACCACCTAAATAAATTCCTCTAAGTTTATTAAATTAAAACAAAAACTTTAGGCAAAGTATCTCCAAAAATTCCCATTTTTATTCTGCCTTTAGGTATAACCAAGGTTAACCCCCTGCCCAAATTTCAGGTCATTTGGACAAGGGACGAAGAGTGGGCATTCGTTTTAATTTCTGCCCAACTCTAGGTACAGCCCTCACTAAAACGGGTGCTCCGGTCGAACCGCTTACCCAAACGAGTTGAAACCAATTTTAAATTAATCTAGACTCGAAGGGCTACGACTTTCGTGTCTGGTCACTTTTCTTAAAATGGCCTCTAAGAGCCTCGTTTTGCAGCATTAAAATATGCCCATCCAAGTATAATTTCCATACAAAATTATTTACATAGTTTATATAATTAAAACAGTTTTTACTGTTCATCTTCTACAGAACCCGAAAACCAGAACTCAGGAAGTCATTTTTCCTGTAACATTTCCGTGATCCGTCGCCGGCCGTCCGGTCACTTCCCTGGCCAGCCACCACCACCACCACCTCCGTTGAGGCGATGGCTAGCGGTCGGCGGTGGTTTGGCCGTCGGAGGTGGCGGTTTCCGGCGAACTCAAAAATACCTTTTTCATGGTTTTCCCATGAAAACGAGAGACGGGTCCGGCTCCGTTGAGCGCGAACTTCCTTTCTAAGAATCCTAAGATCTACCCATGAAAGAGAAGGAGCAGAGGAGGACCTTGTTCGCGGTTTGAAGGCGAGATGAACGACGGGGTGCCATGGCGCAGTGGTGGCGTAGCCGAACTTCTCCTACAGCAAGAACAAAGATCTGATCCGTTTACTTGAGCGTGTAAACTTCTCCTCTTGCCCCAAGTGGGCTTTTATAAGTCAGAAAGTGGGGAGGTGAAAGGGTAAAGCCGTAATGGCCATGAAGGCTCCTCTTAATAGCCTTTCGGTTACAGTGAAGGGATAATAAACGGTGGAAAATGAACAGGTGTGTCCGGTTGGAGGTTTCCTATTGGACCACATCTTCCTCCTTTATTATATAATTACAGAAGGAAAAACGGCCTCTAATTATTCCTGGTGTAACTTTCCACACCAGCATTTATTTCCACGCGTGTTAGAATAATTTCAGCCCTGAACCGTCGTTTCGGCCAATGTCACGGGCGTGACACATAGGTCACGGGCGTGACAGGCCCGGATAGCCAATTCTGGGCTCGACGATCGTCGAACTGAGATCGACGATCGTCGAAGGATGGTCACGGGCGTGACACTTGGGTCACGGGCGTGACAGGCCCGGGTGGTTAATTCTGGTTCGACGATCGTCGATTTGAGATCGACAGTCATCGAATGGTGGTCATGCCCTAGGTCACGGGCGTGACACCTAGGTCACGGGCGTGACAGGCCCGAACGGCAAATTCTGGTGTCGACGAGCGTCGAACTGAGATCGACGGTCGTCGAAGGCTGGTCACTCCCTAGGTCACGGGCGTGACACTTAGGTCACGGGCGTGACATGTCCGGGCTGCAAGGTCGACGATCGTCTCACGGAGATCGACGATCGTCGAAGGAGTCACGCCCTTGGTCACGGGCGTGACACCTTGGTCACGGGCGTGACATGCCCCGGCAGCATGTTCGACGATCGTCTCACTGAGATCGACGATCGTCGAAGGAGTCACGCCCTAGGTCACGGGCGTGACGGGTCGGTCACGGGCGTAACCAACCCGTGACCCGAAGTCTCGGTCGATTTATTTCAATTTTTGGGCTTCCTAGGGTTCTGTCACGACCAACCGATTCCTAGGGGTCTAGCCGGAAATGGGATGTTACAGAGTTGGCTTCACTCAACGCTTTCTGCCTTTGTTTGTTTTGTTGAAGAGGCGTTAAGTGAACGACCTCCACTCAACGCTTTTGTTTTAGACAGATTTCCTATTGAATAGGCATTGAGTGAGTTGACATCACTCAACGCTTCTATCCTAGGACAGAATTTTGTATCAAATAATGCAGTAGCTCTGACTAAACTATGTTCTGTCGACGCGTTTTCTGCATGGCGTTGAGTGAACTACCTTCACTCAATGCTTCTGAACTTAGTCATATTTCTTGACAGATTCTCTGCGGCTTTGACTACTTGAGCTTTACTCAACGCTTCTGGCTCTAGGAGTTGAGTGAACTGACTTCACTCAATGCTTTTGGACTTAATCAGATTTCTACCTTGGCAATGTTGAGGCTTTGTCTGTCTAGTCTTTACTCAACTCTTAAGGCCATCTGGCATTGAGTGAACTGTCTTCACTCAATGCATATGGACTCACATAGATTTCTTACTTTTTAACATTCTTCCATGTGTCCACCTATCATTATTACTTAGACAACCTGTCTTATCAGTGTAATCAAGTAACCACCGTCATATATAGAACTTAGGGTATGCATCAAATACAAACATGTGTATGTCATTGTCCTGTAGGCCTTCTTCAAATCTGGGACATTGTGATCAATGGACCCAACAACTACCCACCTTGTCTCGTGTAAACAGGCTTCACAACCACTATCATCAGCTCTCTAGGAGCTACCGCAAGCGGTATCTCTATCGTTGTGCGATAGGGGACAAAATATCACTTCTTTCCCCCATTTGGGTGTTTTCCTAAATACCAACTACGGTAATCTCACTACAGCAACCTGCACACCCCATAACTCTGTAAACTACATGTTTAACCACGGAGTCTTCTTCGGCAAGCAAATCAATCAATCATCACCAATCCAGACAAACTTGTCTAGATGGACTTCACACAGTACGCTTATTCCATACTTTGATTCTGGATTCTTTATATAAGTTACATAATAGGGATATCAACGATCAACCCGTTGGAAATCTCTCATTCTTTACCAATTGGTGAGGATTTTCATGTACATACCAAATAAGTACTTCACTTATCTAAGGAGAAAGGTCGTTACCCTTGTCGATTGTTTAGGAGCCATGATATTGCACTTGATCCGAATAGGGATGACCACAGTGCTTTCCTCTCCACGGATCTAAAGAAATTCCATCTCAAGCTTTTATTCAAAATGCTACCATCGTGTTACCTCTATCACCGGGTGGTACTATCCAGAGATAAAGGTCAAATTAATTGGCTACAACTGTGCGGTATCGCACTACAATCGCGCGATACCTACCTGAGATGGTCTATTAAAATCAGCTAGATACCGCCAAAAAGCTAACTCTACCGCCTGGCAGTAACCAACAAAAGGTTTTTTTCAAGAAATTTGAGGCATTACAGGGGCTCCTCCTGCGTAGAGCGACCATTACACGGCTGCCCCTCCCCATAGTCGCGGGGTTCCACCTATGTAGGGCGGCGGCGCCACATCCACCCCTCTATGCGGCAGCCTCCCGCGGTCGTGGGGCTCCACCAACATAGGGCAGCCATGTCTCGGCCGCCCCTCCCCGCGGCTGCCTCCTGTGTCCACAGTCTCTGCCTCCGCGATCGTCCTCCTTACCGGTTGTGGTTCCTCCTCTTCGCTCGATGGAGACTATCTACCACCAAGGTCGCCGCCCATTCATGGTGGAACTTCCCCACTAAAAGTGAAGGGATCGATCACACTAACTCTAGAGGGGGGTGAATAGAGTATCAAAAATCTTTTGATTAATTTTTATAGTGGATTAATAAAATAAGTTATATCTATATGTAAGAAGAAATAAAATAGAAAATCACAGCACAAAAAAAAACAAATAGAGCAACCAGATGACACAAAGATTTTATAGTGGTTCCCCTAAAGTTGGGTACATCCACTATTCTACCACCCTGGTAGGAATCCACTGCAAGTTTTTGTTCAGGTGCCCTGTCACCACACATTTTTTCTCAGGTGCCCTGTCACCACAAGATCTATTTTTAAGGGAGATCTAGCAACCCTTTGAGCTTTTGACCAGGTGCCCAAAAACCAAACTAAGTCTTTTGATCATGATACTTAATAACTAAAGGATAACTTTTGAAGGGAGTTAAAACCCTATATACAGGAAATGGAAAAAGAAAAATGATATTGTCTTCTCTTTCTCAATATTCTAAGAAGACTAGTGGATTGTTGTTGTTGTCAAAGCTCCCCCTGAGATATAGAATAGTTCAGGAGAATGAAAGTTTTGCTCAGGGTGTAGGCCTTCAGAATTCTTGTAGATCTTCAGGAAGCTTTTAAACAGATATTGATTGATTGTCTCTTGAAAAGTCCTAAAGCAAAACTGATGAAGAACTTGAGTTGTATGAGAGCTGTTCTTCTTTTAGTTTTCTGTAGAATATTCTTTCTGTCAAGGCTTACTAACTTTCTTCTATCTTGTTAATGCTATCTTGAAAAGATAAACCTTATATATTCCTTGTAGAATTTAGCCTTTGAATTTGAATTTCTTTCCTTAACTGACTGTAGACATTCTGTGATTCGAACGGCTAGAATTTTTCTTTAATGAATTTCCCTAACTGTCTCATTGAAATAAGCCAAGTAATAACTCTGTGAAGACCATAATTAATGTTGCCATGGAACGGCTAAATTCTTGAGAATATAAGCATTAATTATCAGAGTATTACTGCCTTAAAATAATCGAATTTGAAATCAAATTGATAGTCGATCTGATAAACTATAGAGTAAAAATGTCAAACAGAACCTGGAAGGAAATAGTCAAACTCAGGAATAATTTTGTTGACCTGAACTCCAAGTTCATCGAGCTGAGAAATTCTTCTTCGTCGAGCTGAGAAATTCTGCTTCGTCGAGCTGAGCTCAGCGATCATCGATCTGAAAATGAACAGTCAATCTGAGCTCCAAGTTCGTCGACCAGAGAAAGTCTTTCGTCGAGCTGAACTTCTGATATGAGATATGAGATCGTCGATCTCAGCTGGACTTTCGTCAATATCAACTCAGAGAAGGAACTCTGAGTTCGTCGATCTGAGATCGACGATCGTCGAGCTGAGTTCAGCTATCGTCGAGCAGAACTTCTTAAATCTTTATAACTGCATTTCCTTGAAGTCTTTTGTCTCTAAAATCTTGAGTCTCTAAAGTCTTCTGAAGGCAGGTTAACCTAATATGACTAACCTTAACCCTAGAACTAATAAATGACCCTAGGCTATACAAGTTGGGTCAACAAACCTAATAGTGAACCTAGCCCAAATCCAAACTAGGGTTCAAACAATCTCTCCCTATTTGGGTGAAGTCACTATACAAGATGGAAAACAGAAAATTACAAAACAATAGAAATATCTGACAGAATTTTAAATCATTAGGCAGATATGAACAATGTGCCTTGGATATAATACAATAATAAGAAAGTTCAACAAGCAAAAAATCAGAATATTAAGAGTTCTTCTTTGAATCATCAGTAGAGGGATCTGAAGCAGGTTTTGTGAAAACCATTATCCTTTTTGGGTCTTCTGCTTCTCTTTGGGTCATCTTCATGTCTTGAGCCCCAAGAATCTTTACTGTTGCAGCTCTGGGCACTACAGCTTCTAGATCTAAATGTATATAAGAATCAACATTGAAAAGTTTTTGTACCTTATATTTATCCAATTCTTTCTTTTTATAAGAAAACATGGTTGTGAATTGAGAAATATCTTCTCCTTCTTCCCTGGCTTTTCTGATCTGAGAGAGAGCTATAATTTCCTTGAATCTGGCCATTATAGATTTGGGATCCATTTCTGGATCACAAACTGGAGACAGTGGCCTTTTAGGGCTTGCTTTATCTTGCTGATTTGTTTCAGATGACTTCTATTATCTGCTTTGCTTCTGATACTGTTATTGTTTGCTGTTGCTGGAGCTGTGTTGCAGTCTGTTGTAAGATGGTTTGGAATGATGAGAAGATATAGACTTTTGAACTTGAGAAACACTTCCTGCTAAACCTATTGTAGGAGGAGGAAGAGGACCTCTCCTGAATTGAGGTGGTGGAGAGTATCTCCTACTCTTCTTCCTTGCTTTCATTTCATTCTTAAAATATCTTATCCAGTTGGGCATGTCTGGAGTGAGTGGAATGTTGTGCATAATATAATAGGGAGTTTCAGTAGTGGGAGAGGGTTTTGGAGCAGCCTTGGGTGGAACTTTCTTCTTGAATTTTCTCTTCTTATAACTAGAATCTTCTGAGTCATCTGATTCTTCTTCTTCTTCATCATCAGATTCATTTGCAGGATTATCATAAATAGCATTGATCTGTTTAAGTATTTCATCAGAAAATATAGGATGAGATCTTGGCTGTATGGCTTCAGCCAGAGGCTGTGCTTGAACTTCTAGCTCTGTAATATCTGTGTCCATATCTTGAAACAAAAGATCATCAAAATTGGGCATGGGAGATTCAGTCCAGCCAAAAGTTGGAGGAGAGAGAGCCTTTGGCTCTGAGTTTTCTGATTCTATAACATTTTCACTAACTGAAAAACTTGTCCTTAATTATTCCAAAACTACAGGACTAATAGGTGTTGTGTAGCAGACTATGGCTTTAGAATAATCATAAATTGTACCAACAACTTGTATATTTCTACTATAAATTATATCAAATGAATGAAGCAAATAAAGAATAGCAACTGAGAGATTTATAATGAAATCACCAACAGTATTTATTGTTGCATCAACTGGCTCTTCTTCAAAAGAAGTCATTTCTGTATCATCATCAAGAATTTCAAATATCTCTTGAATTTCTGGAATATCTGTTGTTGTTGCTGCTATTGCTGCTGGAACTGTTGGAGGAGCTTCTTCATAGAACATCTCCCCCTGTCTGGTTTCAGAGAGTCCTGAACCCAGGCCCCCAGAAGAAGAAGGGACAGAGGAGGAAGAAGCAAGTTGAGTAGATTGAAGAGAGATAGAAGCAGCAGGAGGGGCAATGGCCTCATCTATTAGCTTCTTTAGAAAGGGAGTGATGAATTTGAGAGGATCAGTAGCAATGTCAGAGTAGTTTAGATACAGTGGCTCAGGAGTAGAAGGGGTATAGGTGGATTGATGACTGATGAGTCCAAGTTATATACATATTTTTGGACTCATCTGGGCTAGTTTTCTCGTTGATACACTACACTTTAGAGCCATAATTGTTCATATTTGTTATTATGTCCATTCCATTTTAAGTGCACTTTAGGCCCGTTTTTAATGTGATTTCATAGTTTTTATACTTTTGCCCTACTTGGTGTTTCTCTGTGTATGGAGAATGTGGTATGCTTGTTTCGGTGGCTCTTCTGTTTTCGTTGTAGGTACAAAGATCATGTGCGTATCTCGGGATTGTTTGGGAATGTTTTCTGCCTAAGGGTCATTGATCGTGCGTTTTTACACGTACACGGTCAGTGGACTCCTTAGCGCACGATTGATGGTCATGCACGGCCTATTCGTCGAACCCCAAATAGTACAGGATCTATAGTGCACGATCATTGAAACTATAGCGCACGACCACTAGTCGTGATCCACTAATCGTGCGCACTATTATCCATTTTTCCAAGTTCTGTCTGGGGAAATCGCACGAGCATTGGACATAGTGCACACGACCACTGATCGTGTGCCACTGCTCATGCGTGTTATCCTAGTTTTTCTTGAGTTCGGTCTTTGCTAATCGCACGATTAAGCGATCAAGTGCGCACGAATATCAGTCGTGCGCCACTGATCGTGCGCATATATATTATTTTTTCTGTCTGCTGCAGGTTTCTCTAGAGCAGAGCGCACAATCATCAACCATCAGTGCCCACGACAACTATTCGTGCGCCACTGATCGTGCGCCACTAATCATGCGCTCTGATTTTCTAATGTTGCATTTAAGACAATGCTCCGCGATTTAGGTCAACAACTTTCATTTTTCCACCCCGCTGCTGCGCGCGAAGCGCCGATTTTCACCCCCACAGGTCCTCCACTTATCTCCATCATCCGGGAAGCTTTATCCGGCGATCTGAAGCCATCTTCAACTCTTTGGAGAGTTTCCGACCACCAGCAGTGTGCAACAAGGATCTTTCGATACAACTCATTTGGGCAACAGGAGAGAAGATTGAAGGAAGGGGAAGAAGGTGAAGGAAGACAAGTGGATTGAAAACCTATTTACCTCCGGAAGCAATCACGGTCCGGATCGTGAAGTGGATTGACAACCCACCACTCCGGCCATGAACCACGGCTAGGCTTTCCTCTTATCGGTTTATTCTACCTTTTTTTCTCATAGTGAAGTGTATTCTTAAGCTTGTAATGAACTTAAACTTACTTTAATTGTCTACGAATGAATTTTGTTTTGGCTAGTTGCATTCTTTGTTGTTAGCTGTGTTGCACTCGCTTCCATCCACATCCACTCCACTCGAGCACTAAAACCACACTAGCAAAGGCTAGTGTTGGTAGTTGAAGAGGTGATTGCGACCCTCACTTTCCGCACTTGTGATCATTCCATCCATTTGCTCTCCGTCCATCCACCCAACGAAGCATTGCATAGTGGCCTACACTAATTCCATCCACCAAGCGAAGCGGTTGTTGGGTACACTAGAAGTACGTACCAGATTTGGAGAAGATTAATCCTAGTCAATGATATACATCAATATGTATTTGATGTATGTTTAAGTTTCCTTGTGCAGGGTTAAGGAGTGGAAGAAAAATATTCTAAGTACAAGTGTTGACACTTGTGAAGAATTGTGTCGACACCAGCAGCAAAGCATTGTGTCGACACCTAAGAATTGTGTTGACACCAGAACTAGAAGTTGTGTTGACACCAGAAGCCAAATTTGTGTCGACACCTAGAAATTGTGTCGACACCTAGGAACTGTGTCGACACCCAGAAGCTATGTCGACACCAAAGGCAGGAAATGTGTCGACACTTAAAGCAGGACTTATGTTGACACCAAAAGCAGGAATTGTGTCGACACTTAAAGCAGGACTTATGTCGACACCTGAGGCAATGATTGTGTCGACACCTAAAGCAAAGGATGTGTCGACACCCAGCAGTTATGTTGAAACCAAGAGAAGTTGTGTCGACACACTGGACTTGTGTCGACACATATAAATAGATGATGTGTAGAGAAGCAGAAGAATGCATGTGTCGACACTTGGAGTATGTTGTCGACATACTGGACTTGTGTCTACTTGTGTCGACACATGAGAAGAAGATTGCTGAGTGGATCATGTCGTGTTGTTGAATCTCTAAGGAATCAATTGTCATGACTGGTGGGTCGACAGCTGTCATTACCAACAAGTCTGACACCTTTGTCAGAACTAACAGAAGGTTGTTATAAACCAGATCAGCCGGTAACCATGAGGAATCTCTATATAAAGGGCTGATCCTTAACAACCAACAAGAAGAACAACTCAGTGAAGGGCAGAAAAGCCATCAACTAAGAGAGAGAAAATTCACAATAAGAAAAGGGGAAACCCTTTAAGAAGGCAGATCTAGAACAGTCAGCAGAGAAGATTCAGATCTCATTTTGAATTCAAGGAAGGAGCTTACAGTGGATCAACTTCTACATCAAGAACAGTCCAACCTTATTTTGTTCTATCAAGAAGCTTTGAAACAGCTAAGTCTGGTTGGGACTGAAGATCAAGAACTGATCAAGAAGAACATCAATAGAGGGATCTATCTGGTGATATCTTTTATATATCTTTTATTACACAGTTACTTGTAGGATCTGTTATAGATCTGAGTTGTAAGCCTATATTTATAAAGGCTGAGGTAGGGCTGTGAGCCTGAGTGGTAGGACTTGCAAAAGTCTGAGTTGTAAGCCTAGAGATAAGGGCTGAGGTAGGGCTGAGGCCTTAGGTAGGATTCTGGGAAGGATCTGAGGTAGGACTTGTAAAAGTCTGAGGTGTAGGAACCTTTTTGGTTCTGAGTTGTAGGATCTTTGGATCTGAGAAAGAGGAAAGAAGTTAGGCTGAATCCAGTACTCTACTAGATAGGTGAAGGGCGAAAGTGAATGTACACATATCTTGGGGAACCACTATAAATCTGGTGTTCTCGGTGTTGTGAATGTTCTGTGTTGTGTTTTATTTTGTTTGTGCAAAGTAAGATATGTTTAATTTTCTAAAATATTAAAGTAAAAATTAGAACCTATTCACCTCCCCCCCACCCCTCTAGGTGTTTAGCCTCTTGAATCAAGTCTTTCAAGTGGTATCAGAGGGAGGTTACTCAAGGATTGACTTAACAGTCTGAGTAATTCTCCTAGGCAATTTCCAGAATTAAAGAATGGGTTCAAGTGAGAACCAAAAAGAGTTTGGATCAATGAAACTACCTATCTGCAAGAAGGAATGTTTTGGCATATGGAAGGAGAGGGTCAGATTGTTTATGGAAGCTTCTGATCCAAGAATTAACATCACAGTACATGAAGGACCCTTCATTCCAATGAAGGTATCAGCACTGGATGCAAATATAAAGACTCCTAAGAGTTATTCAGAAATGACAAAGGATGATATCATCCTGGAAACTCTAGACAAAAGGGCACAGAATATAATTGTAAGTGTCATAGATGATGCCACCTTTCAAAATCTGGTGCATTGCAAAACCTCTAAAGAAATGTGGGACACTCTTATTGTCTACATGGAGGGAACAAAAGAAGTCAGAGAAGACAGAAAATCTATGCTTAATCAGGAGTATGAAAGCTTCAGGCAAGCCAAGAATGACAGCATAACTGAATGCTACAAGAAATTCTTCAGGATTGTAAATGAGCCGATTACTTATGGAAGAGTCTTCAGTCCTTATGAACTGAATGACAAATTTCTGAGATCTCTAACAAAGGATTGAGACACCAAGATTTATGCCATCAGAGAAGTAGCCAAGTTGGAAGACACACCTCCTCCCACACTATTTGGGAAGCTGCTTTCATATTAAATACAGCTTACAGCCAAGAAGGAGGAAGAGAAGAGCAGCAGATCTGAATACAAGGAAAAGTTAGTTGCCTTCAAAGCTGAAGGCACAAGAAAGGGCAGGAGTAAATCTCCTTCTCCTCCCCCAGAAGGAGTGTTGAGGCAGAAGAAGGGATTCCTGACAACACTTCATCAGACAGCCACACCTCAGATGAGGACTTTGCAGCCATCACAAGGCAGTTCCAAAGATTCATGAAGAAGAAGAAGTGGAGAACCAGACCTTCTTCATCCTTTTCAAAGGATGAGTACTACAAGAAAAAGAAAACTCCTAAGGAAGACAGGTATGCTTCTAAACCTAGTAAACAATCTAATTCTAAGATTGTGTGTTATTGTTGCAACAGGCAAGGACTTGTCATAGCAGACTGTCCAAACAAGAGGGATGAATCAAAAGACAAGAAGAAGCAACAAATGAAGGGCAAGAAAGAAAAATCTTTTGTTGCCCAAAAGCCGAAAAGCTGGACAGATTCTTCATTATCTGAATCAGGAGAAGAAGAAGAGGTTGAAGCATATGTTGGGTTATTCTCAACTGAAGAGGATTATAAGAAGATAGAATTTCTACAAATACTGGACTCCATAAATTGAGTGGAATAATACTGCTGCAGAGGGCTGATGGCCCTAATAGAAAATGATTAGTGCCTAGATCAAGATAGTCCTAGTAAGGTATATAACTCTCCTACATCATCTGATTATTTTACTGGATCAGAATCAGAAGCATCAGCATCAAGAGATGGGGATAGTTCTGAGTCTGAAGGGGATGTACACCAACTCATTGATGAGTATGGTGGATTGTTGCAAGCTCTAAAGAGAAGCAAACTTCTTGTCAAAGAGCAGGCCAAGGAGATTGAGTCTCTTAAGCTGGCTGCAGCAGATTCAGCAAAGCTATTGGATCTAAAATTGAATGAGGTCGCCAAACTTAAAAACATCACTGTTATTCAAATGGGCACAATCTCTTTTAAGGAGAATCATATCAAGAAACTGGAGGAAAAACTTTAGCATGAAAGATAGCTAGTGGCTAAATTCTCCAAACCAAAATCTGTCTTACCCTTAATTGACAATTTCATCTCACAAAAAGGAAAGACTGGTCTAGGTTTTAAGGGAAGAACTAGGGTAACCTATTCACAAAGAAAAGGTAAGGCCCCAGTTCAGCCTCTAGCTGCAAAATCACCTATCTTCTTTAGGAAGGTGATGAATCCTACAAATAGGTATAATCATGAAACTACTCATGGTCACTGTGAGTATGGAGTTCACCTTGGCAAGTGTGCAAATGCCAAGAGGCCACTCTGTAGGCAAGCCCATCAGATTCAAAAGGAATTCATGGAGGTTGTTGCTCCAGCACCCACACTCAAAAAGACAGTTGGCAACATGAATGTGAAGTCTGTACCTAAGAAAAGGTATAACAGATTTGAGTGTTGGTGTTGTGGAAAGGTATGCCACTTTGCCTTGGACTATTGGTTTAACACAAGTGTTAAAACCAAGAGTAGTTTACCTATCAGAAAATCTGTAGGTAAACCTATTGTTTCCAAGATTAATAAGAACCTAGGACCCAAAAATAACTTGGGTTCTAAGGATAAGTAATCCTTTATTTTTTGCAGGTGAATCCAAGTGACCATACCCCTATATGATACTTGGATAGTGGTTGTTCTAGACATATGGATGGAACAAGAAGAATGCTGAGGGACTTTGTACCCATAGAGAATGGTCCCAAAGTCATCTTTGGTGGATCAGAAAAAGGAGTCATCAAAGGATTTGGTAACATCTCTAGTGACCCAATTACTATCACTAAAGTGGCTTATGTGAAGGGTCTAAAACACAACCTGATAAGCATAAGTCAACTTAGTGATCTAGGTTATGACATCTCCTTTCACAAAGGGGAGTGCCAAATTAAAAGTTCAAGTGATCAAGAGATCATTTTGACTGGCACTAGGAAAGGAAATGTTTATTGTCTTAACCTAGATTGTGAGTTAAACAACTCACCTATTTGCTTAGTTGCAGATGAGACAGCCTCACTATGTGTCAAATGGCACAAGAGGCTAGCTCATCTGAACTATAAGTCCATAGGACTGCTGTTCAGCATGGAGTTAGTGAGGAATGGTCCTCATGTCAAGTGCATGAAAGAGGGAGTGTGTTCAGCTTACCAAAAGGGCAAACAGACCAAGTCCTCTTTTCCAGCACTAGATACCAAAGATTAAGTGAGATGTTTATATCTCTTATATTTGGAATTGTTTGATCCTATGCCAGTTCAAAGTCTTGGTAGGAAAGCATACACATTAGTTGTTGTGGATGACTATTCTAGATACACATGGGTGTTCTTCTTAAGGCAGAAATCTGAAACCCCTAGTATTTTCCAGACTTTTGTTAGACAAGTTCAGAATGAATTTAACAATTCTGTGGTCAAAATTAGAAGTGACCATGGAACTAAATTTCAGTCTGAATGTATGACAAAATTCTGTGAAGAACTTGGGATTCATCAGGAGTTCTCCTCACCTAGAACACCTCAGGAAAATGGGATTGCTGAAAGAAAGAATAGAACTCTCATTAAGGCTGGTAGAACTCTACTCAGTGACACTACTCTCCCTGAATATTTCTTGGCTGAGGCAGTAAATAATGCTTGTCATGTTCTCAATAGAGCATCCATCAATAAGAAACTTAAGTTGACTCCATATCAGATTTTGAAAGACAGAAAACCAAACATTTCTTATTTCAGAATCTTTAGTAGCAAGTGTTATGTCCTAGTGAATGGTAAGCACTACCAAACAAAGTTTGCTGCCAAATCCCTAGAAGGGATATTTGTTGGGAACAGCAACAACAGTAGGGCATACAATATCTACAACTTGACTACCCAAGTTGTAGAAGAGTCATGTTGGTACCCTAGTTTGATTTGAGTTTAGTCTTGCCTTTTTAGTCCCTTGACCCAAGAATTATCTATGGTCATTGGTTAGTGGTCTAGCTGTAGAGTCCTCACTTTTCCAGATGAAGAATTTGGTTAAGTAAGTTTTTCGTTCGACTATAGTCGAACGCCGCTCGACTATCGTCTATCGGCTGATCGACGATCGTCTATCAGTTGGTCGACGCTCTATCTGCGTTGATAGTTCGACTATCTGTTGATAGGTCGACTATCTGCTTGGCGTGGTAGTTCGACTATCTGTCCTGATAGATCGACTATTTGATAGGTCGACTATCTGTTGATAGGTCGACTATCTGTTCCGCTTTGATAGGTCGACTATCTGTTGATAGGTCGACTATCTGTTCCGCTTTGATAGGTCGACTATCTATTGATAGGTCGACTATCTGTTCCGCTTTGATAGGTCGACTATCTGTTGATAGGTCGACTATCTGTTCCGCTTTGATAGGTCGACTATCTGTTGATAGGTCGACTATCTGTTCTGTTTTGATAGGTCGACTATCTGTTGATAGGTCGACTATCTGTTGATAGGTCGACTATCTGTTGATAGGTCGACTATCTGTTTTCTGAGGTAGGTCGACTATCTGCTTGATAGGTCGACTATCTGTTTGCGCTTGATAGTTCGACTATCTGTCCAGATAGATCGACTATCTGATAGTTCGACTATCTGCTCTGATAGGTCGACTATCTGCCGGGGTAGTTCGACTATCTTCTTCGATAGGTCGACTATCTGGATCGTTCAACTATCTGCCCGATAGTTCGACGATCTCCGTGCGTCGGTCGACGATCTCCGAGGGTCGTTCGACGTTTTCTGTCTGCCTTTATATTTTGTATTTTGTATTATATTTAATTAATTAATACATTTTCTGGCACGTTGCTTTAGTTGTTTTATGATAAAATTACCAGGCAATATTTGCTCCATCCCTTTTGCCTGAGTCAAATCTTTTTAGATAAAGTTGTTTGTCTTATTAGCTAACATTGTATTTTACTTTATCTGCTGACAGTCCTTTATAGCCGTTAGACTGAAATGTCTTCCTTCTGCTATAAAGAGTATTTCTCTGATGTGACTTTATTTAGCCCTTCTGTTATTTGATTTGATCCTGCAGCTTCTTAGAAAGAGGTTCATTCCTTTTATAGGATGTCCTGCTGCAGAGTTTGTTTTGCTGTGTGTTATTTGCAGCCCAGGTCTCAAGTTTCAGAAGAAGACAAGTAATTCAAATTGAAGAGAGCCGTTGCTTGCTGCTGTTATAAAAAGGACCCTTTGAAGAAGGATTGAAGCTAGCTAACTAGTTACCCAGTTGTTCACTTAAGCATTCAAGCCTTCATCAAGATCAAGTCTTCTGCTCTCAGCAATACTTATCTAACTGAGAAGTGTTAAGCTCTTCTACTCATCTTCAACCTGAGTTCTCCTGCTTCCAGGAAGTTCAAACTTAGAGTCCTTTTGAAGAAGAAGAAGAAGAAGATAGCTGCTTGAAGATCTTTAATTTTATTATTTATTATCTTCTTGTAGTTTTTCCTTCAGAGCTTTCTGAAGAGTTTTCTGCACTGAAGCAAGACTTCACCTGGACATCTTTGAGCCAGGGGGAGCCTTGATTCTTTAGAGCTTTCTAGCTCAGTGCAAGTTTTTGTGCTTCTCTAATCTATTGTAAAATAGAGAAGACATCTTAACCTTCTTCCCCCTCCTGTACAGGGTTATTACTCCCTTCAAAAGTATCCCTTGGTGGCAGGGCACCTGATCAAAAACCTGTGCTTGGTTTTTAGACACCTGATCAAAAGTCTAAAGGGTTTCTGGATCTACCTGAAGCAGATCCTGTTGGTGGCAGGGCACCTGATCAAAAACCTGAGTGGATTCCTACCGTGTGGGTAGAAGAGTGGACGTACCCAAGTTGTTTGGGGAACCACTATAAATTTCCTTGTGTCGTCTGGATTCCCTTGTTTAATTCCTGCATTGTGGCTGTGAATAGATATAACTAGGATTGCTAGTTGTTGATTAGGTTTTCCAAGACTTAACTGTAATTACAGTTAGCTTGAGTTTGTGCACATCACTTGTGTTAGGCTATAGGGTTAATTCTATATCTATAATCTTTTCATTCCGCACTTCACTCCAAGGGAGTTGGGTAGACCATTAAGTTTTGTCTAGTGCAAAATTTGATAACTCTATTCACCCCCCCCCCCTCTAGAGTAGTATCTATCCCTTCACTTTCAATTGGTATCAGAGGGAGGTTGACTGACTGAATAGGCTAACACCTAAGTCACAAGATCCTGATAGATACCAAAGCTTATAGATATTCACTATCATGGCCCAGTCCAAGGATTATTCTAGCACCAGACCTCCAGCATGCAACTTAGCTAAGTTTGGCATCTGGAAGGCAAGGATAAAATTATATATGAATTCTATTGATGAAAGCATCTTTGCTTCTATTTTGTTAGGACCCCCAAGAGCACCTGCTGCTGCTACTACCTCATCATCTGATATGAGTGCAGTGCCTCCTCCAGATTACAACGATGAGTACAAGAAGGCAAAGATTGCAGATGCCAAGGCAATGAACATTCTGGCTCAGACAATGTCTGATGAGGTATTCCAGAAGGTTGCTGACTGCTCCTCAGCAAAAGCCATGTGGGATACACTGAACCAGATTGTAGCTGGTTCAGCTGATGAAAGGAAGGACAGAAGGTCCAACCTGATCTCACAGTATGAGAACTTCAAGAAAACTGATGCTGAATCAGTTGAAGCCATGTACACCAGGCTCAGCTCAATCATCAATGAGCTGAGGACCCTGGACAAGGACATATCATTGACAGAGGTCAATGATAAGATTCTTATGTGCTTCCCTAGCACATGGGATCTAAGGATCTGGCCCATCAAGGAAGCCAGAAGTACAAATGAGATTTCAACAGAGGCCCTTCTCGGCAAGCTCAAGTCTTTTGAGCAAGTGCTGAAGACAAGGGAAGCAGAAGCTGAAGCAAAGACCCCCACTCCAACAAGAAAAGAGCAATCTCTAGCTCTTAAGGCTGCTGATGCTTCTGAAGGCAGCCAATCAAATGAGGAACTAATGGCACTGTTTGCTAAGAGGTTTCTCAAGATGGGGAGAAAGGAGTTCAGAAAGAAGTCTTCACGCTATGAAGACAAACCAAGGTATGATCGTTCTCCTGCTAAAGAAATTATTTGTTATGGATGCAGGAAGCCTGGACATATCTTGCCAGAGTGTCCAGAGGAGAAAAACAAAGACAAGAGGAAAGAAAAAGAACAACACAGGAAGCACTCCAAGCCATCTTCCTACAAGAACAAGAAAAAGGAGAGAGGTTTCATTGCTGAAACCTGGAGTGATTCTGATGAAGAATCTTCCTCCTCAAGCTCCAGTGAGGATGAGGAAGAGAAGAAGGCAAAAGAAGTTTGCCTCATGGCAATAGATGCCTGCAGCAACCACTCAACTGCAGAGAGTTCAGATTCAGATGAAGAGATGCCAACAGAAGATGAGGTACTCTCTTCTTATGACTTCACTTCAGAAGAATTTAAATTAGATTTTAAATCCTTATGCTTAGATTTGATTAGCTCAGAAAAGGAGATAAAAGAACTTAGAAATAAGTTAGCTGACTCAGAAGTAATTGCTACAGAAAATATTAGGTTAAAGGAAGATCTCACTACTTGTAGTGAAGAAATTAAATTTCTTAAAATGGAATTAGCTAAGTCTAAGAGGTTAGAAGAATCACTTAATGGTAGAAGCCTTAAGTTGTTAGAAATTACCAGCATGACTAACACTAGGTCAGCTAATAACAAAATAGGCTTAGGAGCTTCTCCCAGTGAACCCCCAGTTCTTCTTAAAAACAATCTTTCAACTCCAGTGAACTTCATTTCAGCTAGTGGAATGAAGAACACTGAGCAAGTAAATCTAGTTAATAAAACCTTAAATAAAGCTAAGAGAGAAAAGAGAAAGAAATTTTTTAAAGAAATGCAAAGAGCGTCGAACGCCGCTCGACGATCGGAAGCTCAATGGTCGAACGAAGGTCGACGTCTGAGCACCCATCGTCGAACGTCGATCGACGTTTTCAATATGATTTTCAAAATCATAATCAGTACCATAGAAACCTAAATGAAAATAGAAACCCTAGGTTTGTTGACCCATCATCTGCATGGAGAATCCCACCTAGGAGATCTCACCCACTAGGTTATCACCCTCAGCCTGCATTTTCATATATTTCTAGTTTTTCTTATGTGAAAAACAAGGGACCCAAGGTTACCTGGGTCCACACTGTCTAAATAAATGTCTTGCAGGTGAAGGCCTATCCAATCACTCAAAATAAGTGGTATTTGGATAGTGGATGCTCCAAGCATATGACAGGAAATAAAAATCATCTGTCAAAATTCAAAGCTAAGCTCGGCCCAAAGGTTATCTTTGGAGATTCCAGCTGTGGTCAGACAGAAGGCTATGGCAGGATCACAATTGGAGATATCACTTTCAAGAGAGTTGCATATGTGACAGGACTGAAGCACAATTTAATCTCAGTCAGCCAGCTATGTGATGCTGGCTACCAGGTTTCATTTTCTAACTTCTCTTGCAATATTACTTTAAATAATAATATTGTTTTAGTAGGCATTAGAATAGGTAACATTTATTTAGTAGATTTCAATTCATCTCATTCTAAAATCTGTCTGTTTAATGAAGTAACACTTAATAATAATTCTTTGTGGCATAAGAGGCTTAGTCATGTTAACCTTAAAAATATATCTAGGTTATCCAAACACAACCTTGTTAGAGGTTTACCTTCTTGCCCCTACAAGAAGGAGAGCCTATGCAAGGCTTGTCAGCTAGGCAAGCAAACTAAAAATTCTTTTAAATCTGTAAATAAAAGTGATTCTCCTAGAATCCTGTATCTATTACATTTGGACCTTTTTGGCCCAATAAATGTACAGAGTTTAGGAGGGAAGTATTACACCTTAGTAATTGTAGATGACTTCTCTAGGTTCAGTTGGGTTTTCTTTTTGAGAACTAAGTCTGATAACTTCAAAGCCCTTACAGACTTTCTACTATGTGTGCAGACTGAGTACTCTACTCATGTGGCCTTGATCAGAAGTGATCATGGTACTGAGTTTGACTCTCTTCTCATGCAAGAATTCTGTGAGAGAGAAGGTATCAAACATAGTTTCTCAGCTCCTAGAACTCCCCAACAAAATGGGGTAGTTGAAAGGAAGAATAGAACACTCATTGAAGCTGCCAGTACATTGTTGGAAGATGCTAACATGCCTCTCTCCTACTGGGCAGAAGCTGTTAGTACAGCCAATTATGTCTTGAATAGAAGTTTGATACACAAGCTTAAGTGTAAAACTCCTTATGAGTTGCTTAAGGGAAAGAAACCTAAAATTAATTATTTTAGAGTATTTGGTTGTATTGTTTATATTCATAATAATAATAAAGAATATATTAGAAAATTTGAAGCAAAAGCTTCAATGGGAAACATGCTTGGATATTCCCAAGTAAGCAAAGCTTATAGGGTTTATAACAAATCAACCTGTAAAATTGAAGAATCTGTGCATGTATCTTTTGATGAGTCTCATATGTTTTACAAGGAGAAGGAAAATTCTCCTTCCTCAAGTTCATTGCAGGTACCTGATGCCCCTCAAGAAATTCTTCAACTATCAACTCTTCAGATCACTGAATCAGACAGTGATGAAGACATTGCTGAAGCTATTGTTGTACCACCAACAGTAGATCAAATTCCTCCTGAGGAATTAATCCCAACTGTTGCTGAAGATCACATCCCACCTGCTGATATTGTCACACTTAGAGATCACCCAACATCTCAAGTGATTGGAGACATATCAGCTGGTGTGCAAACAAGACATCAATTAAGACAGGATGTGATGCACGCTTGTTTCCTCTCACAGGTTGAGCCCCTCACCTTTAAAGATGCAGAGCTAGATCCCCACTGGATCATTGCAATGCAAGAGGAACTCAATCAGTTTGAGAGATGTAAAGTTTGGACTTTGGTTCCAAGACCTAAAGGCCAACTGATCATAGGCACCAAGTGGGTGTATAGAAACAAGTTGGATGCAAATGGAATTATAGTAAGGAATAAAGCTAGGCTTGTAGCTCAGGGCTACAGACAGGAGGAAGGTATAGACTATGACCAAACCTTTGCTCCTGTTGCAAGGCTAGAAGCAATAAGGATCTTCTTGGCCTATGCAGCCTTCATGAAGTTTAAGGTGTTCCAAATGGATGTCAAAAGTGCATTCCTAAATGGTGAGCTTAAGGAAGAGGTGTTTGTTGAACAACCACCAGGGTTTGTTTCTTCAACTCAGCCTTCTCATGTGTTTAAGTTGCAGAAAGCTCTTTATGGACTAAAGCAAGCTCCTAGAGCCTGGTATGAGACCTTAGCTAGTTTCCTGTTAGAGCACAACTTTACTAGGGGAGTAGTTGATAGAACACTTTTCGTCAAGCATCACAAGGACACAATCCTGTTAGTTCAGGTGTATGTAGATGATATTATTTTTGGCTCCACTGATCCCAAACTTTGCAAAAAGTTTTCCAACTTAATGCATTCCAAGTTTGAGATGAGTAGTATGGGTGTGCTGTCTTACTTTCTTGGTCTCCAAGTTAAGAAAGATGCTGATGGTATCTTCATCTCCCAATCCAAATATGCCAAGGAATTGGTAAAGAAATTTGGGATGGCTGATGCTTCAGCAATGCCTACACCCATGGCTACTAATGTAGTTATTGATTCTGATGATCACGGCAAGCCAGTTGATCAAAAGAATTATAGGGCCATTGTTGGTTCCCTATTGTATCTAACTGCAAGTAGGCTAGATATAATGTTTGCTACATGCCTTTGTGCTAGATTCCAGGTCAACCCCAAGGAATCTCATCTGATTCTTCTAAAGAGAATCCTGAGATACCTGAAGGGATGCCCAAATCTAGGACTTTGGTACCCAGCTGAGTCAGAGTTTGAATTAATTGGATATTCTGATTCTGATTATGCTGGTTGCAGAGTTGACAGGAAGAGCACCTCAGGAACTTGCCAGTTCCTGGGAGAGAGATTGGTCTCTTGGTTCTGTAAGAAGCAGGCTTCTGTATCAACCTCAACTGCAGAGGCTGAATATATAGCAGCTGCCAGTTGTTGTTCACAGATCCTGTGGATTCAAAACCAGCTTGTGGATTATGGTTACTCACACAAGAACACCAAAATCATGTGTGATAGTACTAGTGCTATCTCAATTGCACAAAATCCAGTGCACCACTCTAGAACGAAGCACATTGAGATTCGGCACCATTTCCTGAGAGATTGTGTGGAAAAGAACAAGATTTGTCTTGAGTTCATATCCACTGAGTTTCAGAGAGGTGATATATTCACCAAGCCCTTAGATGAACAGAAGCATCTGTTCTTTTTAGTTCAACTAGGCATGATCAATGGACGAGACTAAGTGTGATTATATCTGCCAATGTTGAAACTTGTTTGAAGATAGTCGAACGACGTTCGAAGATAGTCGATCGGGTCAAGCCCATCGTCGACCTATGGTTGATGGAAGTTTGTCTGATTGAAGATCGTCGACCGGCGTTCGACCATAGTCGAACAAGTCGAGCTCATCGTCGATCTCTGGATGACGACAGCTTGTTGTTTGAGAAGCCAGAAATAGTCGAACGATGGTTCGACTACTCTGCTTCTGGACCGATCGTCGAACGACCGTTCGACCATCGGGTCTAGTATCTTTTTAATAGATCGACTATCTCCGGTCTAATATAAAGCCGATAGTCGATCTAGGTTAAAAGATCTTTTGTTTTATCGTCGACGGAGCGTGCCTTTCCGCATTCTGTCTTCCCGCTTGCGATTTTCTGCCGCTTCGTCTCCTTCGTCTTCTCTGTCTTTCTCGTGCTTTCTCCAGCAATTCCATGGCAGTCTCTCCAGCAGTACTAGCAGTTGTGAAGTTCGATGCAAGCTTCAGCGTTGATTTTGACGCCTTCAGTAGCTGCGAAGCAGGGATCGTGGAAGTTCTTCAGTTGTGCCGGGATCAAGGACTAGAGAGATTAATGTCATCAAGGATTAAGTTGAATATACCCGAGATCAAGGAATGGGCTTTCACGTCGTCCTCCACCGACGATTTGATGACTGGCACCATCGGCGGAGAAGAGGTAATTTTAACTCCGGCCATTTTGACTGATATTTTTGGATTAGTTAATGGTGAAGAAGATTATGAGCAAGATGCTCAAGAATTTGGAAGAATGTTAGTTGAGCTGGGACATGCAGAGGGCATTCCCACAAAGCTGCTCAAAGTAAATTTCCCTTTCAAGATTAAGTTTCTTGCTGAGTTGGTCGGAAAAGTGCTCCTCGGTAAGCACTCTGCTCATGACAATATAACAAGGCAACAATTTGCACTGATGTGTGCAATTGTAAATCGGAAAAAGATTGATTGGGCAGGAGTAATGTTTGATTTGATAAGGAAAAAGAATGGTAAGAAGGAAGTTACCCTCGGAAGGGTCATTGGAATTTTCCTAAAGGAAAAGTATCCTCAGCTGCTGGTCTCCGTTGCAACAACCATAAATGCAAGCAAGAAGATGGACCCAAACCTGTTCTCCAAGTGGAAGAGAACCTTTGTGAAACCCGCTCTCACAGGGGTTGCTCCAGCGACATCAGAGAGCACCAGGACTGATTCGGTCGCTCCTCACCCTGTTGAAGCTGGCTCAGCTCTTTCCCTTCCTTCTTCTTCTGCTATGCAGTCTGCCTCAGTTGAAGTTCCATCAACTTCAGCTGAAGTACGACTTTCCCCTTCTCCTGTTAGAGAAACAACCACGGTTGTTCTTCCTTCCCCTCCAGCATCTCCTCTTCCTTCTCATCAGGCTAGGATATCTGCTCCTAGTTTTGATTTGTTAGGATCTGAGAGGATTCCAACACCTCCTCTGTCTCCCATTCATTCTCCAGTTAACACTCCTGTTAACTCTCCAGCTCCATCTCCTATTCAATCTCCAGTCCACACCATTCTTCATCCCAGCACTACAACCATATCTGCTGCAGCTCCATCCACTACACTTCCATCATCTTTTGAGATCACCCCAGCATTCATCTCCAGCATTCTGGAGTTGATTACCCCTTCAATCAAAATTATGATTGAAGAGGCAATTGCTCCACTTGCCTCCTCCATTGATACCTTAACCGCTACCATCAAATCACTTTCCAAATCTGCTGAGCCCTCTTCCTCAAGGGGCCTGGTTTCAGTTGCCACTGAAATCAGGCAGGGGGAGATGTTCTGTGAAGATGCCTCAGAGCCTCCTGCCTCCCTTCCAGCAGTAACAGATACTGTGATGACAGTTCAAGTAGTGTCTGCTCCAGCTGAAAAAGAATCAGCCTCTGTGTTATCGGAAAAGGATATATCTGATGCTATTATGCTTTCTGAATTTGCTGTGAAAGTTTGCCTAGAAGATCTCACCACTCCCGTGGTTGCAAATTTCCTAGAAGGGATTATTACATCCTACCTAGATGAGTCTTGGGAGTTGGTCAAGTATGAAGGTAACTCTTTCATCCGCTTTGTTGATGAGTCAATTAATTTGCTAGCTTGTGAATTCCTGGAAGGAATGATTTTTGCTTATTTAGCAGATCTGTATTCATAATTCTACAGATTATATTAGAGAAGATTTAGCTGCTCAGATCATAGTAATTGTTTCAGAAGCTGCCCCAAATGTTCCTGATATTCAAGTAGACCCAGAATTGGATTCATTTTTAGATGATAGAGAAGATGAGTCTGAAAATCAAGATGAAATCAAAGATGACACTCCTATTCTGAGTATGGAAGAAGAAAAAGCAAGAGCTGCCTGGAATCAAAGAGTACAAGATTCTTTAAAAGAGAAAGAAAAAGAGTTGTAAGTTGAAAAGTCAACTATTTGGGATGATTCCCCAGGTCTTGATTTAGACCTCCTTCTAGCTCAGGATGCCATAGAAGAGGAAAGAGAGAAATCTGATCTGAAGTTAAAAGAAAAGGCTGTTTCTGAAGCCTATGATCCTTATGATAATCCTCCATCATCTCACTCTGATGATGAAGATGATTCTGATATGTCTGAAAATTCAAAGAAAAAGAAAGCTGCTCAAAAGAAAAGGAAAGCAATTGCTCCTCCTCCCCCCAGCCGAGATAATGATACTCCATACTACATTATTAAAGGAATTGACCCCAAATCGAAATAATTTCAGCATTAGATGTGGTTCTCCAAGAACCAGTAGAAAGAAAGAAAGAGAACTAAGAGATATGACTCTCCTGCTCCTAGATGGACACCCAGAGGTCCTCCTCCACCTCCCAGTGCAGGAGCCTCTGGCAACCTCTCTGCGAATCCTTCATCTTCTGAAAAATCTGCTTCTTTTCAGCCTCAACCAAGGAAAAGCTATCAAAGTTCGCAAGGCAGATCGTATTCTGGTTCCCAAAGACAAGTGAAGGAGGTTGTGCTTCAAAGACCAACTTTTTCCCCTCCTCCTTCTCCAAAGAAAAGAGTTCCATCTCTAATACCAGTTCAGTCTGAGAAAGCTGTTTCAAAAGGTAAGTAGTTTACTTTGTTTTAAAATTATAGCAAGAACCTTTTGCTAAGTCTGCTCCCATGTCTTATCTAGATAATCAAGATAAAGAATCAGATGCTGCTCCTCCTGAGTCTGTTTATGAAAGTCCTGAGCTTGATCCTAATTTTAGGATGGCTCGTTTTCACGAACTGGTTGGAGCAGCTCAAATAAGAAAAGCAAAGGCAGAAGGAAAAGATACTACTGGTTTAACCACCATGTCTGCATTCAGAAAGAAAGAGTTTGAAAAGTTCAAGGTTAATCCTGATGTTTTTGACCCCTCAAAATATATGGAAAAGCACCCTGAAGCAGTTGTTCCTAGGGTTGTAGAATTGAAGATCATTGGTGTGCAGGACTTGATGCTATCAAAGAAAGAAGCTGATGATCCTCTAAGGAAAATTTCTTTTGTTCCTAGTTCCTCTGAACCTTTGCCAGATTCTGTAGACTCTTAATAGTTTGATTGACTGTTGTGTTATATTTGTCTATTATCTATCTGTTTGATAACTGCTAGTTAATTGTTAACTATTTCCTGTATTAATTTTATTGCTCTTTAGCTAGCTGCATTTTTTTTGTTTTTGAGAGACTTAACTCAAATAGGGGGAGATTGTTGGTACCCTAGTTTGATTTGAGTTTAGTCTTGCCTTTTTAGTCCCTTGACCCAAGAATTATCTATGGTCATTGGTTAGTGGTCTAGCTGTAGAGTCCTCACTTTTCCAGATGAAGAATTTGGTTAAGTAAGTTTTTCGTTCGACTATAGTCGAACACCGCTCGACTATCGTCTATCGGCTGATCGACGATCGTCTATCAGTTGGTCGACACTCTGTCTGCGTTGATAGTTCGACTATCTGTTGATAGGTCGACTATCTGCTTGGCGTGGTAGTTCGACTATCTGTCCTAATAGATCGACTATTTGATAGGTCGACTATCTGTTGATAGGTCGACTATCTGTTCCGCTTTGATAGGTTGACTATCTGTTGATAGGTCGACTATCTGTTCCGCTTTGATAGGTCGACTATCTGTTGATAGGTCGACTATCTGTTCCGCTTTGATAGGTCGACTATTTGTTGATAGGTCGACTATCTGTTCCGTTTTGATAGGTCGACTATCTGTTGATAGGTCGACTATCTGTTCCGTTTTGATAGGTCGACTATCTGTTGATAGGTCGACTATCTGTTGATAGGTCGACTATCTGTTGATAGGTCGACTATCTGTTTTCTGAGGTAGGTCGACTATCTGCTTGATAGGTCGACTATCTGTTTGCGCTTGATAGTTCGACTATCTGTCCAGATAGATCGACTATCTGATAGTTCGACTATCTGCTCTGATAGGTCGACTATCTGCCGGGGTAGTTCGACTATCTTCTTCGATAGGTCGACTATCTGGATCGTTCAACTATCTGCCCGATAGTTCGACGATCTCCGTGCGTCGGTCGACGATCTCCGAGGGTCGTTTGACGTTTTCTGTCTGCCTTTATATTTTGTATTTTGTATTATATTTAATTAATTAATACATTTTCTGGCACGTTGCTTTAGTTGTTTTATGATAAAATTACCAGGCAATATTTGCTCCATCCCTTTTGCCTGAGTCAAATCTTTTTAGATAAAGTTGTTTGTCTTATTAGCTGACATTGCATTTTACTTTATCTGCTGACAGTCCTTTATAGCCGTTAGACTGAAATGTCTTCCTTCTGCTATAAAGAGTATTTCTCTGATGTGACTTTATTTAGTCCTTCTGTTATTTGATTTGATCCTGCAGCTTCTTAGAAAGAGGTTCATTCCTTTTATAGGATGTCCTGCTGCAGAGTTTGTTTTGCTGTGTGTTATTTGCAGCCCAAGTCTCAAGTTTCAGAAGAAGACAAGTAATTCAAATTGAAGAGAGCCGTTGCTTGCTGCTGTTATAAAAAGGACCCTTTGAAGAAGGATTGAAGCTAGCTAACTAGTTACCCAGTTGTTCACTTAAGCATTCAAGCCTTCATCATGATCAAGTCTTCTGCTCTCAGCAATACTTATCTAACTGAGAAGTGTTAAGCTCTTCTACTCATCTTCAACCTGAGTTCTCCTGCTTCCAGGAAGTTCAAACTTAGAGTCCTTTTGAAGAAGAAGAAGAAGAAGATAGCTGCTTGAAGATCTTTAATTTTATTATTTATTATCTTCTTGTAGTTTTTCCTTCAGAGCTTTCTGAAGAGTTTTCTGCACTGAAGCAAGACTTCACCTGGACATCTTTGAGCCAGGGGGAGCCTTGATTCTTTAGAGCTTTCTAGCTCAGTGCAAGTTTTTGTGCTTCTCTAATCTATTGTAAAATAGAGAAGACATCTTAACCTTCTTCCCCCTCCTGTACAGGGTTATTACTCCCTTCAAAAGTATCCCTTGGTGGCAGGGCACCTGATCAAAAACCTGTGCTTGGTTTTTAGACACCTGATCAAAAGTCTAAAGGGTTTCTGGATCTACCTGAAGCAGATCCTGTTGGTGGCAGGGCACCTGATCAAAAACCTGAGTGGATTCCTACCGTGTGGGTAGAAGAGTGGACGTACCCAAGTTGTTTGGGGAACCACTATAAATTTCCTTGTGTCGTCTGGATTCCCTTGTTTAATTCCTGCATTGTGGCTATGAATAGATATAACTAGGATTGCTAGTTGCTGATTAGGTTTTCCAAGCCTTAACTGTAATTACAGTTAGCTTGAGTTTGTGCACATCACTTGTGTTAGGCTATAGGGTTAATTCTATATCTATAATCTTTTCATTCCGCACTTCACTCCAAGGGAGTTGGGTAGACCATTAAGTTTTGTCTAGTGCAAAATTTGATAACTCTATTCACCCCCCCCCCCTCTAGAGTAGTATCTATCCCTTCACTTTCAAGTCAGTTCATGTTGTATTCGATGAGTCTAAATTGATTAACAATGAATTGTCTAGTGTTTCAATTAGTTTTACAGGTCTAACAGATAGGCTGGACAAGATGACCATCAATGATGAAGCTCCTGCTAGGATGGATGATGCATGTTGTCCAGGGGGAGAACAAAACACACTGGAAGCAGAAGAGAATTAGGAGCATTAGGTGGAGGAAAATAAAAAAGGTCATGAGGTAGACAGGTTTCCTCCAGCAAAAAGACACCTAAAGGATCATCCAGCTCACCAGATAATTAGAGATGGAAGTCAAGGTGTTCTAACAAGGATCAAGAGCATGAACACAGTTTTGTGTTCTATCTTTTTGTCTCAAATAGAACCAAAAAAGTTTGAAGAAGCAATGTTTGATGCTAACTGGGTTGATATAATGCAAGAAGAGCTGAACCAATTCAGGAGATGCAAAGTCTGGAAACTGGTTCCTAAACCTAAGGATCACAATAGCATAGGAACCAAGTGGATCTACAGAAACAAACTTAATAAAAATGGAACAATCATCAAGAACAAGGTCAGGCTGGTAGTAAAATGCTATAAACAAGAGGAAGGAATAGACTTTGATCAACCCTTTTCCCCAGTAGTAAGACTGGAAGCTATAAGGATATTCCTGGCCTATGCCCCAGTAGCAAGAAGAGCTTATCAAGGGTTCAATGTATTTCAGATGGATGTGAAGTCAGCATTTCTAAATGGTGACTTGAAAGAGGAAGTCTATGTTGAACAACCCTCAGGTTTTGTAGATCCTCACTATCCTAATTATGTATATAGGCTTAGGAAAGCCCTATATGGTTTCAAACAAGCCCCCAGGGCTTGGTATGAAACTTTGTCTGCTTTCCTTATTGAGAATAAATTCTCTAGGGGAAAGATAGATCAAACTCTATTCTATAGGGAATCTAAAGGCAAGATAATCTTAGTCCAGATATATGTTGATGACATTATCTTTGGATCTATTGAGAATAACCTTTGCAGGAAGTTTGCCAAACTTATGCAAGAGAAGTTTGAAATAAGCAGTATGGGTGAACTGAAGTTCTTTTTGGGACTTCAAGTCAGACAGACTGATAATGGACTATCCATATCTCAGTCTAAGTTCACTAAGGAGTTGATTAAAAAGTATGGAATGGACTCAGCTTCCACCATGAAAACTCCAATGGGAACAAGTATGCCTATAGGAAAAGATGAAGCAGAGAAACCTGTTGATGAGTCTTTGTATAGAGGGATAATTGGCTCCCTACTTTACTTGACTGCTAGTAGACCTGACATCATGTATGCAACATGTGTCTGTGCTAGGTACCAAGCATGCCCAAAGGAATCTCATTATACTGCAGTTAAAAGGATTTTGAGATATCTCAAGGGCACACCTAATCTAGGTGTTTGGTACCCTAAGAATAGAGATTTCACACTAACTGGTTTCTCAGATGCAGATTTTGCAGGATGCAAAGAAGATAGGAAAAGTACTACAGGAACCTGTCAATTCCTAGAAGGAAGACTGGTGTCTTGGTGCAGCAAGAAGCAGACCAGTGTAGCTATATCAATAGCTGAGTCAGAATATGTAGCTGCAGGCAGCTATTGTGCACAACTATTGTGGATAAAGCACCAACTAGAAGATTATGACATCAAGGTTAGTAGAATTCCACTGTTCTGTGATTCTACTAGTGTTATTTCTATTACTAAGAATCTTGTATCACACAGTAGAACAAAGCATATAGAAATTATATTCCATTTCATCAGAGAACATGTAGAAAAAGAAAATATTAGTCTAGAGTTTGTGAATACAAATAATCAAATTGCTGATATTTTTACAAAACCTCTTGATGAAACTAAATTCAATTATTTTAAAATTGAATAAGGTATATTGAATCTAGATTAGATTAGCACAAGCTATCTTTAGTAGAACATGTAAGCTCAAGTTTTAATAGGAAATTTGACTAAGTACCAAGTTTGTGTCAACACAAGCAGACCTTGTGTCGACACTCTCGGTATGTTGTGTCGACAAATAAAACGGATGTGTCGACACAGAAATAATATCTGTGTCGACTAAAGAATAGGTGTCGACATAACTATGTCGAGACCATATAACTAGAGGACTTTTGTGTCGACACACAAGAGTTGGTATCGACACAACTGTGTCGAGACTTTCAATTAGCTGATTTTTGTGTCGACAAATAAAAATCAAAGTCGACACTCTGTGTCGAGACATGTCGACATCTATGTCAACACTGACATAAGTATGTCGACATATACATGTGTCGACTAAACCTCAGTATTGTCGATACCTAGACCTATTCTGTCGACACATATAAGATTTTGTCGATTAGTCCTAGTACTAAGGCGCGTCTTTTGAACTCCCCTTTACACTTAGACTATAAATAGGTGAAGCAAAAATCTGGTCGACTACACTTTCTTATTTCCTGGCTCTGCACCCTCTGTCGACGAGAATCATCTTTCCTTTTTCACCTCCATCTCTCTCTTCCGGTAATGGCACCTCATCCAGAATAAAAGGTGAACGAAGGATATGAGCTAGTCCATGGTGGGTTCACAACAGCATCACCGGAGATTCAGGGAGTAATTTCCCTAATCTCAAACATCGGTTTGGAATTCTTGGTCTCTGAACCAACCAAGATATGGAAGAAAGAAGTTCTGGAATTTTATTCTTCTGCAACAACAGACGTAGATGGGAAGAAGATGAAAGCTACTGTTCAAGATACCCGGGTAAAGATTACCTTGAAAACAATCTGAAACGCACTCCAACTCCCAAAGGTTAAGGAAGAAGATCACGTACAACCATCTATGATCAAGGAGGCCTTACAATGGTGTGGGTTAAACCCAAAAACTAAGATAGGATCATCTATTAACCGAAAAGGGATGAATTTATAAGGGAAGTTCCTTTTTAAGATTGTAGGGAAGGTCATACTGTGTAAAACAGGTGGACATGACAGAATCTCAGCCACCATGTTCCACTTGATGACCAGGATAATTTTCAAGCTCAAGACTGATCGGACAACCATAGTATTTAACAAGTTACGTGAAGGTATCAAGAAACCAAACCCTGGGAGAATTCTGAGTCTATGCCTATAATCTGTAATACAAAAAGTAATGAGCCAACTTCCTGGTACAAAAATCAATCATATGAGAAGAATGGACACCAGGATTCTGTCAAGATGGGATAGGATGGTTACTAAGGAAGTTACTACTTCTCAAAAATAGACCAAAACAATACAGAAGAAGAAGAAAGTCGTTCAACAGGAAGAATCATCTAGTGATTCAGAATAAGAAGTGGTCTTCAGTTCTGATGAAGACAGGAAAAAATAGCAAGATGCACAAGGACAAGTGGACTGTAGTATGCTCCCAGAGCAACAAAGAATCTCTACTATAGGAGGAGAAGACCCTGCACCAGCTATACAAGACATTGTACTTACTTATCTGCCTGATCAAGGGGGAGTAAATGATGCTGCTACACTAAACAGTGAATTTGTAGCTGATACTGTGATGGATATAGTTTTTGATATAAATAAGGAAGCACTACTGCATGTAGAGGAAGAGGCACCTGAGGTGCATATGAAGGATACTGCTCAGATTGGGCAAGTAAGTATCTCCTTCCTAGAAAGGTCACTGGACAAGGACATGGAAGTCCAGGGAAAACCATGTATTTTACCAACTAATCTTATTCCTCCTATTCAAATGTTGCAGGAAGTAACCTTGGAGGAGTTGTTCCCTGACTCCCCAGCAGTAAGAACTGAGGGGGAGCAACAACCACAAGACAAAGAACTTCCAGAGACTGAGGGGGAGGAATTGCTGAAGGATACTGTAGACAAAGATACTGTTGACATAGAAAGTTCATCTTCTGATGATGAAGAAGCCGACTTGGCTAAGAAAAGGAAACTTGCTGTAATGAAGAAGAAAAGCTCTGGCTATAAGAGGGCCTTAAAAACAGCCACACCACCTCCAGCTCCAAGTATGGACTTAAATTCTTTAATGGTCCAAATGCAACTAAAACTGGATGCACAAAGGACTGCTCTTGAAAAGTATGTTGATTAATCTCATAAGGAGCTGCAAAACCAGCTAGCTCAGGAAATCAAGTCAATCAGATTTGAAGTGAGTCTGCACAAGAAAGAAATGACAGACTGCTTTGAGAAAGGAGGCCATGCAGTTGTGTATCTGGCCACTCAGCAACAGGAACTGAAAACTCAAGCAGCTGATTTGGCAGAGAAACAGGCCTATATCTTAGAAAATCAATTTAGAACATATGAGAATCTCACGGATTCTCATAAGGAAATTCTCACAAAGATTGTAGCACTATCTGTTGCTGTCAAAACAAAAGTTACAAAACTAATTGAGACTGATCTAGATGCGGTCAAAACGGCGATAGCGGCTACCCAAACAGCTATTACCACTCAAATTCATAAATTTGGGGTCTACTACAGAGATGGGATTGATCATCTTGAAGTTCAAGTTAGGTTTCACAAGAATGATCTCAGAGATCATATTGAAAGAGAAGTCCTAAAGGGGGAGAGAGTGTTAGTCCAAGCTAGTTCTGAGCATGCCAAATGGGTTTCCAATACCATCAGAGCTACTCTTGGCTTCCCTCCTTTATGTGATGATGATAATATGGCTGAATCTGGAATACAACCTGCATATGTAGGGGAGATTAGCCAGAAGTTGCTCAGGTTATATATCCTCCTGCTAATTTTGAAATGGTTCATGACCAAGTGCAGAAAATGTACAGCCCTCCACAAGAGGCACAGAATGTGGTCTTTGAGAAAGTTGAAATGTCAGAGGTTGCCAAAGAAGCTCAAAGGGAAGAATTGCTATCTAAGAAGAGATTCAGAGAACAGGCTGAGTTAAAGCCAGACTTTGAACAATGGAGCCCTACATCAAGGAACATCATTCTGACTGCATGGAAGGTTGTTAAGGACAATACCTATGATAGGGGTAAGTGGTACTCAGAGCAGGAGTGGAATAAATATCAAGCTAGACAGGAAGCCATTCTTCAGCATAGGAGGAGTGCAAAAGTTGGGAAGCTACCTGCAAATGCTATAGAGCCCAGCAAGTATTTTCCTAAGCTCTTTCACTACTTTGAAAGACAAAGAATAAAAGCTGAAGAACTAAAGAAAAAGGATCTTAAAGGAAAGAAGTCTGCTGAAGATTCAGAACCAGCTATGAAAGCAAAGATAAAGTCTGGTCAAGGCATTTTCATAAGGGAGCCTAACAAATCTTAGGATAGTTAGGCTTATGATAAGAAACAATATAACTTTTTGATTTTTGCTCTAAGAGAAAACATGTAAAACAAAAATTTTCTGCTTATTAAAATCAGTTTTACTGTTTATTTTAGATTGTTTACAATGTTTGAATGTTTACTTGCACTGGAATGAATGTACATCTATGTCTTATGTGTTTTATCTTGACTGGTGTATATCTTTGACTAAGGTTTATGACTTCTCCAAATAGGGGGAGATTGTTGGGTACACTAGAAGTATGTACTAGATTTGGAGAAGATTCATCCTAGTCAATGATATACATCAATATGTATTTGATGTATGTTTAAGTTTCCTTGTGCAGGGTTAAGGAGTGGAAGAAAAATATTCTAAGTACAAGTGTCGACACTTGTGAAGAATTGTGTCGACACACGGGACTTGTGTTGACACCAGCAGTAAAGCATTGTGTCGACACCTAAGAATTATGTCGACACCAGAACCAGAAGTTGTGTCGACACCAGAAGCAAGATTTGTGTCGATACCCAGAAATTGTGTCGACACCCAGGAACTGTGTCGACACCCAGAAGCTATGTCGCCACCAAAGGCAGGAATTGTGTCGACACTTAAAGCAGGACTTATGTCGACACCAAAAGAAGGAATTGTGTCGACACTTAAAGCAGGACTTATGTCGACACCTGAGGCAAGTATTGTGTCGACATCTAAAGAAGAGGCTGTGTCGACACCCAGCAGTTATGTTGAGACCAAGAGCAGTTGTGTCGACACACTGGACTTGTGTCGACATATACAAATAGAAGATGTGTCGAGAAACAGAAGAATGCATGTGTTGACACTTGGAGTATTGTGTTGACATCATCAAGACTTGTGTCCACACTTTATCTACTTGTGTCGACACATGAGAAGCAGATTGCTGAGTGGATCATGTTGTGCTGTTGAATCTCTAAGGAATCAACTGTCATGACTGGTGGGTCGACAGTTGTCATTACCAACAGGTCTGACACCTTTGTCAGAACTAACAGAAGGTTGTTACAAACAAGATCAGTCGGTAACCATGAGGAATCTCTATATAAAGGGCTGATCCTTAACAACCAACAAGAAGAATAACTCAGTGAAGGGCAGAAAAGCCATCAACTAAGAGAGAGAAGATTCATAACAAGAAAAGGGGAAACCCTTTAAGAAGTCAGATCTAGAACAGTCAGCAGAGAAGATTCAGATCTTATTTTGAATTTAAGGAAGGAGCTGACAGTGGATCAACTTCTACATCAAGAACAGCCCAACCTTATTTTGTTCTATCAAGAGGCTTTGAAACAGCTAAGTCTGGTTGGGACTGAAGATCAAGAACTGATCAAGAAGAACATCAATAGAGGGATCTATCTGGTGATATCTTTTGTATATCTTTTATCACATAATTACTTGTAGGATCTATTGTAGATCTGAGTTGTAAGCCTATATTTATAAAGTCTGAGGTAGGGTTGTGAGCCTTAGTGGTAGGACTTGCAAAAGTATGAGTTGTAAGCCTAGAGATAAGGGCTGAGGTAGGTATGAGGCCTGAGGTAGGATTCTGTGAAGGATCTGAGGTAGGACTTGCAAAAGTCTGAGGTGTAGGAACCTTTTTGGTTCTGAGTTGTAGGATCTTTGGATCTGAGAAAGAGGAAAGAAGTCAGGCTGAATCCAGTACTCTACTGGATAGGCCAAGGGGGAAAGTGTACGTACCCATATCTTGGGGAACCACTATAAATCTAGTGTTCTCTGTACTGTGAATGTTCTGTGATGTGTTTTATTTTGTTTGTGCAAAGAAAGATCTGTTTATTTGCCTAAAATATTAAAGGAAAAATTAGAACCTATTCACCCCCCTCCCCCCTTTAGGTGTTTAGGCTCTTGAATCAAGTCTTTCAACAGTGCTTACAACCCGCATTAGTTTTCTTTTTGTTTTGTATCATTATGAATCAAAAGCCAACCCCCCCCCCCCTGTTATTTCGTTTAACTCTTAGTAATGATCCTTCAACAACGCTATCACGACACCCTTCCTGCATTCCCTCAAGATCGATATTAGGGGAAGCTATTCCCAAAATTTATTACTTGACAGTGACCGGTGCACTTGCCGACACATCAATGACCACAGTTCTGTCAGATGGAGAGTGCTTGAGGTAGGTCAGATTGTTGGAAATGTGGGAATGTTGGTGGAAGATTTGATGTATGGATGGTATCAGGAAGTTCATCTTGAAGAGGAGAATGTTGTGGAGATGGAGATGAGAGTAGATTGAATGTGGGGAATGACATAGGTTGATCTGGATGAGTAGATGAGGATGGGAGATCATCAATATGTGATGGATGAGGAGATTGAGGAGGTGGAGATGGTGCATCCTCAGAGATATGGATTGGTGATGATGGTTGAGATGGTGATACTAAAGGAATGGAGATAGAAGGTTGTTGAAGTGGAGTTGATGAAGGAAATATAGAATGAGGTGGAGATGGAGGAGGAGCAGGAGCTTCTTCTGGGGTTGGAGAAGTGGCTATTTCAGCCCTTGTGTCCTCTGAAGCAATCCTGGAGGAGGAGGCCCTAGAGGGCTTGGCGATAATCCTCTCCCATATACCAAAAAGGACAGAGGTAAGCCTCTTAGAGGCATTAATGAAAATGGTCTGGGAGACCAATAACTCTAGAGCCTTTGCCTGGAAAAAAATTCCCAAAATCTTTCCAAAACTTACATCCTTCTTACTAATTTTCTTTTTAATCAAATCAAACAGAATTCCTCTCCAGTTCACTGATTTCTTATTAACCAAGGCACACATCAGTTGAAATTGTTGCCTGGTAATATGATCATGAGCAGAGTGTTTTCCTAACAACACTTTGCCAACAACATCGGCCAAGAATCTATATTCTATAGATAGATTTTTCTTAAGGAGGTGGTTAGGGTTTCCTACAGTATGACCTAACCTTTCTAGCATTTCAATAAATTCACTGCTAGATAAATCTATTTCATCTACACCATTAACAAACTCAAAACTTCAGTCAAAAGTTCTGGAGAAAGAGGAACCCGGTGTCCTGAAATCGTTCCAACAAGAACTGGAGTTTCCTGAATCTTTGCTGTAAATACTCATTCTTTGATCTCTGTTACTGGTAGTTTAATCCTGGTTGTCATAAGTTTCCTTAACTGCTAAGTCTCAAATAGCTGTAGGATGTTCTAGAAGACTTGATCAAAGTGGCTGAAAGAATCAATGTCAATATCTAAGCCGGCATCGAATTTCATTCTGTAGAGAGTTGCCGTCGAAATTGCCATTACCTGCAAGAGCAAAATATCAAGTGCAAAAGAACTGGAAAGCACGGGATGGAGTTCGATGAAAACCCTATTATAAGTTTTCAGAAGGTGAAATGGCAAACTCCGTCCGACGCAAAAGGACAACTTCGAACTCAAGTCGACAAAAAATTTCATGATGAAATAATAGCATCGATCTCAGTTTGAAGAGGGGGAAAATAGTTCATCATTCTCAGGTCGACGAAATAATTTCTGAAGCAAGATCGTCGATCTCCATTCGACGAAAATGACTTCACAAAGAGATTTCGTCGATCTCAGGTCGACGAAAATTCTCATGAAGAGTTCACATATCGTCGATCTCCATTCGACGAAATATGATCAATTCTTCGACCTCAGACAGAAATCAAATTAAACTTCTTCATTAATTATACCTAGCTGATTCAATAAGAACAGATATTTCTTTTCATCCAAAGGTTTGGTGAAGATGTCTGCTCTTTGTAAATCAGTAGAGATAAAGACAAGATTAATTTTATTTATGTCTACATAATCTCTAATGAAATGATGTCTAATTTCTATATACTTGGTCCTACTATGATGCACTGGATTTTGTGCAATGTAAATTGCACTGGTACTATCATAAAATATAATTGAATTATTTAGATTGAAACCATAATCCAGGAGTTAGCTTTGAATTCACATTATTTATGAACAATAGCTGTCAGCTGCTATATATTCACCTTCAGCCGTTGAAGTTTACACAGATGTTTGTTTCTTACAAAACCAAGACACAAGCCTATCACCATGGAACTGGCATGTTCCTGATGTGCTTTTCTTGTCAACTCTACATCCAACAAAGTCAGCATTTGAGAATCCAGTTAATTCAAATTCTGACTCAGTTGGATACCAGAGTCCTATATTTGGACAACCCTTTATATATCTCAAAATTATTTTAAGTAAAATAAGGTGAGATTTTTTATGGTTCACTTGGAACCTAGCACAAAGACATATATCAAATATAATATCTGACTACTAGTTGTGAGATACAACACGGACCCAACAATAGCCCTATATGTTTTCTGATCAACTGGCTGGCCCTGTTCATTAGAATCAATCACAGCATTGGAAGTCATGGGTGTTTTCATAACTGAGGCATCAGATATCCCAAATCTCTTAATTAGCTCCTTAGCATATTTGGATTGGGAGATGAAAATGTTATCATGGGATTTCTTCACTTGAATACCAAGGAAGTAGGAAAGCTCACCCATGCTACTCATTTCAAACTTGGAATGCATCAGGTCAGAAAACCTTTTGCATAGTTTGGAATCAGTAGAGCCAAAAATGATGTCATCTACATATATTTGTACTAGCAAAATTTTATCTTTATGATGCCTAAAAAACAAAGTCCTATCTATAATACCCCTAGTGAACTTATGCTCTAAAAGAAAGCTAGCTATAGTCTCATACCAAGCTCTTGGAGCTTGCTTTGAACCATAGAGAGTTTTATGCAACTTAAAAACAAAAGAGGGATGAGTTGGAGAGATAAAACCTGGTGGTTGCTCCACATAGACTCCCTCTTTGAGTTCACCATTAAGGAATGCACTTTTGATATCAATTTGATAGACTTTGAATTTCTTGTATGCTGCATATGCAAGAAATATTCTGATAGACTCCAGCCTTGCAACAGGGGCAAAGGTATGGTCATAATCAATTCCTTCCTCCTGTGAATAGCCTTGAGCTACCAATCTTGCTTTGTTCCTTACAATAGATCCTTGAGCATCTAACTTATTCCTGAAACCCCATTTAGTTTCAATGACTGGGTAGTCTTTGGGTCTTATAACTAAATCCCAAACTCTGCATCTCTCAAATTGATTAAGCTCTTCTTGCATTGTAATAATCCATGGGGGATCTTGCTCTACATCTTGTATGGATTAAGGTTCAATCTAAGATATGAAGCAAGCATGCATCAAATCTTGGTTGATTTGATGTCTTGTTTGCATACCAATTGATATGTCTCCAATCACTTGAGATATGGGATGATCTCTAAGTGTGACAAGATCAGTAGGAGGAGTTGGTTCATCAATAGCTTGGGGAATTAATTCCTCTTGTGGAATTATGTTAGCTATTATTGGTTCAACTATTCCAACAATTTCTTCTTCACTCTCTTCATCAATCTATGGAGAGGGATGCAATGTAACTTCTTGGGTGAGGTTTAAGTCATCCAATTTCTCACACAGAAGGGGTACTTGTAAATTATCTCTTGTAGAAGAATCCTTCTCCTTATAAAACATGTTAGCTTCATCAAAAGATATATGTACAGATTCTTCCATTTTTAATGATGATTTTTTAAATACCCTATAAGCCTTGCTGACTTGGGAATATCCAAGAAAAATTCCCTCTGCAGCTTTTGCTTCAAACTTTCTAAGATGTTTCTTGTTATTATTGTGAATGTAACATCTACAACCAAATACTCTAAAATAATCTATTTTAGGTTGCTTCCCTTTAAGCAATTCATAGGGAGTCTTACCCTTAAGTTTATGTATTAAACTTCTATTCAGAACATAATTTGTTGTGCTTACAGCCTCTGCCCAAAAGGATAGGGGCACATAAGCATATGCAAGCAATGTCACAACAGCTTTAATAAGGGTTCTATTTTTCTTTTCCTCTACCCCATTTTGTTGAGGAGTTCTAGAGCAGAAAAGCAATGTCTGATACCTTCCTTCTCACAGAATTCTTACATAATAAGAGATTCAAACTCAGTACCATGATCACTTCTAATCAATGCAACTGGAGTAGAGTACTCAATCTTTATGCTCCTAAGAAAATTTGTAAGAACTTTAAAATTATCTGATTTGTTTCTCAGAAAGAACACCCAAGTGAATCTAGAGAAATCATATACAATAACTAGAGTGTAAGATTTCCCTCCCAAACTTTGTACAGCAATGGGTCCAAAAAGATCCATGTGTAGTAAATACAAGATTCTGGGTGAATCACTCTTATTAATTGATTTAAAACTATTTTTAGTTTATTTTCCTAATTGGCAAGCCCTGCAGAGACTTTCCTTCTTGTAGGGGCCAGAAGGCAATCCTCTAACAAGGTTGTCCCTAGATAGTTTAGCAATATTTCTTAAATTTACATGTCCTAGTCTTTTATGCCATAAATCATTAGAATTACTAATCTGATTAAATAAACAATTTTCTGAACTAGTAGACTTAAAATTTACTACATATATGTTGCCTTGTCTAAGTCCAGTTAAAATAGTTTTGTTATTATCAAAAGTAATAGTACAACAGGATTGATTAAATGATACCTGATAACCTTCATCACATAATTGGCTTATGCATATCAGGTTATGCTTGAGGCCACTCACATAAGCTACCTTCCTTAAGGTGACAGCTCCAACTTTGACATTCCAATATCCTTTTGTTTGGCCATAGTTAGAATCTCCAAAGATCATATTTAGTCCAAGCTTTAACTTGTAATCAGTTAGATTTCCCTTGCTGCCTATCATATGCTTTGAACAACCACTATCCAAGTACCACTGTTGCTCCGTGGTAGGATAGTCCATCACCTACATGAAAATAGATTAGGTGTTCTTGACCCAGGTAACCTTGGATCCTTGATTCTTCTCAAATTTATAACTGGAAATGTAAGAACAATCAGATTGGTCTTTATATCCTAAGGGGTGAAATCTTCTAGGTGGAATTATCCACTAGGTAAAGGGATTAACAAGTTTTTGTTTCTGATATTTAGTTTGATAGAAATTAAAATTTTTGTTTTCAAAATTTGAGGTCGACGAATTTAGTTGAGCTCGTCGAGCTGAGGTCGACGAAAAGTATTGATGTCGTCGATCTTGGTTCACAGAATGATAATACTCATTTTCTGCGTTCCACGATCGTCGATCTCTGTTTGACGAAACATGTTGATTTCATCAAGCACCCTCTCTTGAGTAATCATACCCAAAATCTGGGTTCAGTGTTCATTGATCTCCGTTCGATGCAAAATATTGATTTCGTCGATCTGAGTTCGACGAATTTTGTTGAAAATGATTTTTATGTGAATTTTTATTTTTCTTTGATTTAGGTTTTTGAAACACTTCATTTTGTTGGTTGTTATCTTCTATTTTCTCTTTACCTTTTTGAGATATGAATTTAATAGGTTTAGAAAGAATGTTTTTCTTAAGAAGAGGAGGCTGACTTGATGAAGCTCCTAAGCCCAGTTTTCCATTAAGCCTTGCATTGACTATACTTGTGATGTTCATCAATTTGATGTTTCTCTCATTGAGGGATTCTTCAAATTCTTTAGCCTCATTTAATTTAGTTTTTAAAAGAAATAATTTGTTCAGAAGCTAAGTCTAATTCATCTTTTAGTTTGATGTTTTCAGAAAAAAGATTGTCATATTCAATTTGTTTTTCTCTGAGAAGTTTGATTTCCTTCTCAAATTTAATTAAATAATTACATAGAAGTTTGAATCCAGCTTTAAAATGATCAGAAGTGAAATCAAAACAAGCTATTACCTGGTCCTCTTTGGATTCAGATTCTTCTTTTGATTCTTCAGTTGCTGAGTGACTGCATGATGCATCAATTGCCATCAAGCAAATCTCTCTGGCTTTTGCCTCTTCTTCATCCTCACTAGAACTGGATAAAGTTTCTTATTCTGAGTCACTCTAGGTCTCAGCCACAAATCCCTTCTCCTTCTTCTTGTATTTGTTGGAGGAGGGCTTGCTGGAGTGCTTCTTATACTCTTTCTCTTTTTTCTTATCCTTCTTTTGAGCCTCTGGACATTCTGGGAGAATGTGTCCTAGCTTCCTACATCCATAGCAAACCACTTCCTAAGTAGGAGTCTTGTCATACATTGGCTTGTCCTCATTTTTGGTTGACCTTCTTCTGAAGTCCTTATTAGCCATTTTGTAGAATATTTTGGCCAATAGACTCATTAGCTCTTCATTGGTAGGTAGTGCTTCTGAATCCTCAAATGCCTTGAAGGCAATACTTTGCTCCTTCCTTCTTGAGGTAAAAGTCTTTGGTTCAGCTGCTTCCCTGGTTTTGATAAGCTGCTCATAAGACTTGAGCTTGCCTAACAATGACTCAGTAGAAACCTAATTTAGGCTTCTGGCCTCCTTGATTGGCCAGATCCTAGAATCCCATGTACTGGGGAAGCACATAAGAATCTTATCATTAATTTCTGTTAATGAGATGTTCTTGTCCAAGTTCTTCAGCTCATTGATAATCAGGTTGAGTCTGTTGTACATATCTGCAACTGACTCTGACTCTTCCTTCTCGAAGTTCTCATATTGTGAAATGAGAAGGGATCTCCTATCTTTCCTTTCATCAGTAGATCCTGCTACTATTTGGTTGAGGGAATCCCAAATGGCTTTTGCTGATGTGCATTCAGCAATCTTCTGAAATATGTCATCAAACATAGTTTGGGCTAGAATATTCATTGTCTTAGCATCAGCAATCTTGGCTTTCTTTTGTGCTTCAGTCCACTCAGGTGGTGGAACTGCACTGGTACTTGTAGTTGCCACTGGTAGTAGGGGACCTGTCAAAATAGAATTATATATGTCTTCATCACTGGAATTCATATAGAGCTTAATCCTTGCCTTCCAAAGTGCAAATTTATTAAGATTGCACACTGGAGGTCTGGTGCTTGAGTACTCCTTATTTTGTGCCATAATATAGAAGGACACTAGAGTAAGTAGGATCTATCAAAGATCTTTTTCTTCAGGTGTTAGCCTGTGAAACCAAACAACCTTATACCTCTGATACCAATTGAAAGTGAAGGGATAGATCACACTAACTCTAGAGGGGGGTGAATAGAGTATTAAAAATCTTTGGATTAATTTTTATAGCGGATTAATAAAATAAGTGATATCTATATGTAAGAAGAAATAAAATAGAAAATCACAGCACAGAAAATAACAAATAGAGCAACCAGACGACACAAAAATTTTATAATGGTTTCCCTAAACTTGGGTACATCCACTCTTCTACCACCCTAGTAGGAATCCACTACAGGTTTTTGATCAGGTGCCCTGCCACCACAGGTTTTTGCTTAGGTGCCCTGTCACCACAAGATTTATTTTCAAGGGAGATCTAGCAACCCTTTGAGCTTTTGACCAGGTGCCCAAAAACCAAACTAAGTCTTTTGATCAGGAGACTTAACAACCAAATGATAACTTTTGAAGGGAGTTAAAACCCTATACACAGGAAATAGAAAAATAAAATTGATATTGTCTTCTCTTTCTCAATGTTCTAAGAAGACTAGTGGATTGCTGTGTTGTCAAAGCTCCCCCTGAGATGTAGAATAGTTCAGGAGAATGGAAGCTTTTCTCAGGGTATAGGCCTTCAGAATGCTTGTAGATCTTCGGGAAGCTTTTAGACAGATATTGATTGATTGTCTCTTGAAAAGTCCTGAAGCAAAACTGATGAAGAACTTGAGTTGTATGAGAGCTGTTCTTCTTTTAGTTTTCTGTAGAATATTCTTTCTGTCACGGCTTACTAACTTTCTTCAATCTTGTTAATGTTATCTTGAAAAGATAAACCTGATAAATTCCTTGCAGAATTTAGCCTTTGAATTTGAATTCCTTTCCTTGACTGACTACAGACATTCTGTGAGTCGAACGGCAAAAATTTGTCTTTAATGAATTTCCCTAATTTTCTCATTGAAATAAGCCAAGTAATAACTCTGTGAAGACCATAATTACTGTTACCAAGGAACGACTAAATTCTTGAGAATATAAGCATTAATTATCAGAGTATTACTGTCTTAAAATAATCGAATTTGAAATCAAATTGATAGTCGATCTGATAAACTGCAGAGGAAAAACGTCGAACAGAACCTGGAAGGAAATAGTCAAACTCAGGAATAATTTCGTCGAACTGAACTCCAAGTTCGTCGAGCTGAGAAATTCTCCTTCGTCGAGCTGAGCTCAGCGATCATCGATCTGAAAATGAACTGTCAATCTGAGCTCCAAGTTCGTTGACCAGAGAAAGTCTTTTGTCTTGCGGAACTTCTGATATGAGATCAGAGATCGTCGATCTCAGCTGGACTTTCGTAAAGCTCAACTCAGAGAAGGAACTCTGAGTTTGTCGATCTGAGATCGATGATCGTCGAGCTGAGTTCAGCTATAGTCGAGCAGAACTTCTGAAATCTTTTTAACTGCATTTCCATGAAGTCTTTTGTCTCTAAAGTCTTAAGTCTCTAAAGTCTTCTGAATATAGGTTAACCTAATGTGACTAACCTTAACCCTAGAACTAACAAATGACCCTAGGCTATACAAGTTGGGTCAACAAACCTAATAGTGAACCTATCCTAAATACAAACTGGGGTTCCAACACCCACCGTCCGATCCTTCCGCCAATATTGTTGTCATCCATTTCATATATAACCACCCACTAACTACTATAGTTAGTGAGGAAATATCATTAATTAAATTATTAGCATGCATTTAGTAAATATTATGCAAAGAATGATCATCCCAAACTATACTAAAAAAATAATAATATGGGTAGTTATGGTGTGTGGATAGCTGCATAACTATCGTAACCACCTCCTGTAAGATATTAAAGGAGCCACAGGTCTCCTCATTTATCATTTTTCCCTCCCGGCTTTCTTCCTCCTCAGAACAGATCAATGTCAGATTTCTCTTACGAGCCGCCGCCTCACCACCATTAATTCGACTAATTCCCTCTCCAAGAGCCTGTCTCCCACCGGCCACAAGTGTACTCTCTCTCATCCCCAATTATAATGAGGAGAAGATTGTCTCCCTCGATTCTGCTACAGATTTGTAACTCAAATCTCATAGTGAAGATTGACTGGAATCGTACCAGTCACGTGATTTTTTACTCAAATGAGGGGTTTTCCACATAAAAATAATCGTGTGTACTTATTTTTGTTCTATCACTATGTGCACTCTCGACCGCTCCACAAGCTAAGGCAGCCTAGTTTAGTCCGGTCTAATAGGAGGGTTGATTTTGCCGTAATAATTGGGCGTCGTCTATGGGAACATATTCCCCCAAAGTTCGACGAAGTATTTAAACAGATTTTGAAGACAGTGTCCTCTACCCAGCCACACTCGTGACTGACAATGGCAAGAAGTACTCGCACAACTCAGGGATCGGCCCGGAAAGGACTTGATGATGTCAGGCACTCACATTCTCTGCTCAACGCACTTTAACAAGAAGAAACTATTGTCGCACCGGACAACGTGCTTACTGGAAGGATCACTCATATAGAGGAACAACAAGCTGAAGTACATACCCACACTACTCAGGAATATAGGAACTACTCAGGCAACCGCAGCACCTCCAGCACCCGACAACCAGGCTCCACCACCTGCAATTCACGTTCCAAAAAATCATATGTAAGAGAGCTCCAAAGAATATCTGGAAGCCACAAACACTTCACACCCTGCCATTTGTCCTAATACTGCCGGAACTGGGAAATATTAGCATCAATGGGCGGTCGCCCCTAGAAGACCCATCAGGGAGGAAATCAAAGAGTTCATGGCAGAGGAATATGATCAGATTGGCCAAAGGACTGCATACCTGCATCGCCCTACCCATGTTGGGTCCCTGCTAACATAAGAGATTTTTGCACACCCTGTCCCAGCTGGGATTAAAATATACAACATCGAGTCATACAATGGGACTGAAGACCGATTAGAACACGTTAATCACTTTATCACGGAACTACGAATTTACAATTCGCCTGATCAGCTCCTCTTCCATGTTTTCCCGACCATACTAAAGGGACAGTCCCGAACATGGTTCCACTCCCTCAAGGAAGGAACAATCTAAAGCCTCGTAGAATTAACTCAACAATTTCTAGAACATTTCGTGCCTAATCATAAGATTTTAAAGAACCCTTCTCACTTATCTGGTATCCGTCAAAGCGAAGTGGAGACCCTCAAGGAATTCTTTTGACGGTTCAAGTCATAAACAAGGAAGATACCAAGGGTAGATCCCAAATTACTCCAAGGATACTCTTTAGGAGAACTCCTCCCCAGTGGATTCTATTCGTCATTGATGAAAGAAATAGTCCCTAGCTATCCCGATGATCTTGTATAGAGAGTGGAAGCCCAAATCACAACTGATGAAGCTATAGAAGCTCATCGCTGATAGTTTGATGGAGCAATGAAGAGGAAAGGAGAAGAGATAGCTCCGTGTTGACAGGATGAACGATGGAACAATGCGCGACCATAAGAGTGACGTGGGGACCACACACCCAGAGCTTACTAAGAATATATGCCGTTAAATACTTCACGCGTAAATTTGTTATGTGTGGTTCAATAAAATCCAGCATTGCGAAAGCCCCGAGAAGTACTAGAGGGGAAGGAAGATCGAACGAAGTACTGTAAATTTCACAAGGGAACATGTCACAAAACCGAAGAATGTGTTAAACTAAAAGATGAAATTGAGCGCCTGATACGACAAGGGATCCTTGGAAGGTTCCTTCAAGACCAAACTCGAAATCACCAGGCGTAGCCCAAGAGAGAACAACCGTAACCCCACCACAAACCACAAGGGGGAAGACAAGTTATTGGGATAGTAGAAACCATCTCCGTGGGTCACCCAGACACTACTGATCTTAGTGCATGACCCTAGGAAGAAAGCCAAAAGACCCAAAATGAAGGGGCAATAAGTTTTGGGGAGGAAGATTTGAAAGGATTGCTTACACCGCATTAGGAACCATTAGTCATTAGACCCGAGATCAGAGACCCCAGTTTTCGTGTAAAAAGGATTATAGTAGACAATGGTGCTCAGTAAATGTCATCTTTATAGCCACACTTTATAGTATGGGAATTTCTGAAGATAGGCTCCAACCACCCTTTAGCCCTATCTATGGATTCGACGGTGGGCCCGTCCTCGTTAAAGGCACCATTGAACTTCCAATCAACTTGGGAGAATTTTCGAAGTGAGCCACTCATGACATTCATTTTGTAGCTTTCGAGATAGAGTAGCCCTACAATGTGATTTTCGGACGACCCCTTCAAATGGTATTCAAGGACTTTCAATCTATCTCCCACTTAACAATGAAGTTCATCACCTCTGTAGGAGTTGGAGTTGAGCGTGGGAATCAGGAAACCGCGTGTACATGCTATCAATGATAGAATAGCCTAGACCGGGAGTAGTCATGTGATTAGGAGCTATCAGCACCTAGGAACCGCTTACAAAAAGTAGTTGGGAACCGGGTGGAAACACCATGCTATGTTCCAACCCATAAATCTCTGTCCTCAGCACATCTACTAAGACTAACAAGGACAAATACACTGTTATATGTTTGCGCACATTTGTTATATACTATTTAATCTAATCACTTTCGTTTGTTTCTAACCTTGATGTCATAGGAACAATCGAAGCTCATCTGCTCAGTCGCCAACAGTCAACCTCATGGTAGTCCTTATTTGCCCTGGATCGAAGGTGCGCCCTTCTCCCTTATGTTAAAGACACGCCGTAGTGCCACTCCCCTAATGACCTCGCTTCACCCCGAGTCGAAGGTCCCCCCCCCCCCTCGCGGTAGGCCATGGTAACGCCATGGCAAGCCCCCTCGCGTATGCCAAAATTGCTGGTAGGGTCTACCAGACCCCCTCACGGTTGCCTCAATCGAAGGTTGGTACTTCACCATCACAATCAACTAACTGTTGGTAGGGACTACCCATCATCGTCTTTAACAGACTTCGCACTGCCCTGGATTGAAGGTGTGCTCTTATCCCCCGCGGTAGGTCACTACAATCAGCGACACCCCCCCCCCCCTATATAGATATCTTGATTTATGTCTGAACAGCGAATTAAGATGTCCCTAGGTCTAATCCTTCAATAGACAACCAGTAAAAAACATCAACACGTCTCAAATCATCATACCCGCTAAGCTCAACGCTGAGGAAAAATTGCAAATGCAATTCAAAAAAGCATTCCAAAGCAGCATACATATCATCAAAGAAAGATACAAAGCATGAGAACTAAAGTACAAAAACAAATACAAAGCCATCACAAAGCGACGGCATCATAAGACTCAACTGACAAACCAAACACAAACATGCAAAGGCAAGACTACTACTCGTCGACGACGTCTACATTAGAGCCTGAATCATCATCATCATCAGAATGGTCATCAAATCCAAGACCTGAGACATCACACTCGAGCCTCCTGGCCACCATCTAAAGCGCCTTCGATACTCCACACCTAAGGGAAACCACGTGAATATCCTCTATCTGGGGCTCTACCTCTCTGGTCCAGACCTCTTTGCAGATCTCCTCGCCAATCAAGCAACAATCGCATATATAGTCCAAGGAGTCCATGTACTCAGCAAGCCCGACAGCCTTCAGCTCTGACACTCGATCCTCTGAGGAAAGTCGCTCCACCTCAGCCTTCCAAGCTCCCGACTCTACCTCCAAACGAAAAGCCTCCTCCTGTGTAGTATTCAGCAGCTGATCGATGTTCTCCACTAAGTACTTCTCCATCAACAACACCGCTCGGGCCTCCTCAAGCTATGACTTCAGTTCCGAACTAATTCGCCGAAATCGAGATATATCTCGATCATTCTCCTCCTTTAAGTCAGCAAGTGAATGCTCCGCCGCCTACAGCTTCTTCTGAACAGTGAAGTATCCATCTTTCAAAGTTACATTGTGGTCATTCCATGTGAATGTTATATGAGTCTGAGCTTCAATCTACAACTAAAAAGGAGAAGGTCAGAATTGCATAAAGTAATTAAACTAAAAATTAGAAACATAAGAGCTCACTTACTGCATCACTCATCACCTTCAAAGAAGAGGATTCTCGGGGGGGCAGAAAGCTCCAATGCCTCAACCTTAGGATCAACTGGTGTGACGCTAACTCGAAAAGACTCCTTAGTCTGACAATCTCTCTATCTCAACAAAGGTCGAGACTCCACATCTGCATCACTAGTACCCTTCGAAATGAGCTTTGTCTTCCGATCATGGAGCAATGGCACCTCCACAGTGCGCTCAGAATCAACTGAATGCTCGTATAACTACAGTCATTTCTCCTCCACAAACAAAGAATTGTTAAACAAACGATTCGACAAATTCCAGGGCTCTGTGAATCCCGACACAGGAGAAAAGTATCACTCCCATCCCTTCTGATGATGACAACGATCGGGTAAAGAATTCCAAAGCTCCGGCAGACCCCAAGGAATTTTAAGCATATCCAAACAAAGTGTTTCCATGGCAGCGATCCGTCCAACTCTCAAAGTCAAGCCAACTATTGTTTCTATAAATCTCAATGTATTTGCTGCCATCGACGCGAACATCGCCCAAGTCTTTGAACAAGTCTAACGAAAATTTTGAGTCATGCTCTCTGAATAATGCAACTAACCTCATGAGGCGCGTCATTATAAGAGGAGAAAATTGTGACATAGAGACGCCGCAAAACTTCAAGATATACCACCTCTTCGCATGGAGGAAATCGGAATCCATACTGTAACGTCGTTTCACATACTGTCAACCAACCCTTCGGCGGATTCTGAACTCTTTCCTCAGCACGGGGAATCCTTACTTCAAGATCGGTGGGTAACTCATATCTTTTTCTCTAGATTGCAATTTGTTCTCTGGTAAGTGTGGAGCGTAATTAAATTGGATGAGCCTGCGCATTATGCTTCGAGACCTGAAAATCAGTGCAAAACAAAAATTATAGAAAATTACACCAAAAACAAGCACTCACAACAAGGATAGCGCCATCCCAAAAACATGACAATCGCGCCATGGATACTTAAAATAGCCCCCATGCGTGAGTATCCATAGCTCCGACACCAGCGTAGAAACACAGGCGAAAAGGCGCGCTCCACAACATGTGAGTGCGCGCACCTAAAAGAGCCAAGGTGTCTTCCCAGGTGCGCATGGGTTTGCACGCGGATGCGAGCGCCAAAGTGCGCGCGCACCACTACGCGTTCCTATGTGCGCTCATGGATGCATGTGTGCACCGCCGCGCGGTCCCATGTGTGCGCCAGGTTGTGCGTGCCTGGGTACGCACGCCCATGTGAGCGCACACCACCATGCACGCCCAGGCACATGTGCTGGTGCGCATGCGCAGGTGCGCGCGCAGCACTGCACGTGCATCCGCACGTGAGGGCGCACGACCGGGCACGTGTAGGTGCGCGCTACCAAGCGCACGCACGCGCGTGTCCGGTTCCGCAGTCAGGCGCACGCGTGCACAAGCATTCGCGCCACTACCTATGCTCCTCTACCTTCACTCCCATGCACGCCTCCGACTTTGTGTGTCTCTGCCTCCGAGCACATCTTCTTGCAAACAATGATATACATTTACGTGTGCATCGTAACTCAACGCTCTTGCAAGCACCTTTCCGTTTATCATGATCCCCGCAAAAGAAGAAACGAAAAAATCCTTTCTTTTCTCACGCTCTGGTTCTTAGCACCGAGAATTTTGGGGGCATATGATAAGCCCATAATGATTTTATAGGAAATAGGGGTGCAGTTGGCCCACACCTCATGATCCACACTCACTTAGTGGGATCATGGAAAAACTACCACGTACACGATCATCATACGTGATCCCTCGCGCACCGATCCCATTACGTGCACCATCCGAGCCACCACCGTGACCGTCCACCGGTGCCGCCATCGCCGGAGTCTGTGTCCGGCGTCCGCGCCTGGCCGCAGGCCGCCCCTCCTCGCCCCCCCCCCCCCTATCCGCCCCTCTTCGCGAACGCCTCCCACAGTCACGGGGATTCACCCACATGGGGTGGCAGCGCCACGACAACCCCTCCACGAGGCCGCCTCCCCTGACCGCCTCCCGCGGCTGCCTCTCACAGTTGCGGGAGTCTGCTCGTGTAGGGAAGCCGCACCACGGCTGCCGCTCCTCGCGGCCGCTTCTCGCGATCACGGGGTTCCACCCACTTAGGATGTCCTTGATGGCCGTGGCAGCCGCCTCCCGCGGTCGCCGGGTTCCACCCGCATGGGGCGGCCGCCTCCGCTCCGCCCATATGGGGCGGCTACGTCTCGGCCACCGCTCCCTGCGACCTCCCCTCCCTGCGGTCGCCTCCTCCGGCCTTGCCAGCCGCAGCACCTCCTCTTCCCTCATCGGCGACTGTCCACCACCATGATGTCCGCCCATTCATGGAGGGCCTTCCCCACCATCTGATCCTTCCGTCACAATCATCGTCGTCTATTTCATGGATAACCACCACCCACTAACCACTATGGTTAATGGGGAAATATCATTAATTAAATTATTGTCCTACATTTAGTAAATATTATGCAAATAATGATCATCCCAAACTATACAAATAATAATATGGGTGGTTACGGTGTGCAGATAGCCGCATAACTACCGTAACCACCTCTTGGAAGTTATAAAAGGATTCTTAGGCATCCTTATTTATTATCTTTTTCCTTACCGGCTTTCTTCCTCCTAAGGCTAGAGATCTGCCAGATTTCTCTTATGAGTCGTCTCCTCTCCACCAGAAATTTGACCAAGACCACCTCCAAGAGCCGCGAGCCGTTCAGAGAAGACTCCTTGCGCGCAACAACCTACAAGTTCTCTCCAACATTACTTTGCACGTTCCGCGGTCGTGTTCAGCACCCGCACGGTGCCCAAGAGCATTTTTCATCACCAAAGGATACCATCTTCAAGCTTCGTGAGAGGTGTCCTGTCGCCCACCGAGCACCAGTGTGTTGTCTCTCCTCTCCAATTGTAACGCGCAGCGGGCCCTCGATTCTGCTACAGATTTGTAACCCAAAGCTCATAGTGAAGTTTGACTGGCACCGTACCGGTCACGTAGATTTTTATCCAGTTGTGGGGTTTTTTCACGTAAAAATATTCTTGGGTACTTCTACTTATTTTGTGACTATGTGCACGTCAACTGCTTCATGGGCTAAGGCGGCCTATTTTAACCTGGTCTATCAAGAGGGTTGATTTGTCCGTAATAATGAGAAATATATAATAATTGTAACGAAATTATCATAATATATCGTCTTATTGTAACAAAATAATGTTTATTACAAGTTATTTATAACAACAAATTAATATCAATTTATTTTTAGTTCGGAAGAAATCAAACAATTCTAACAAATTAGTCTTCACAATAACTCAGGTTATTGTAAGGAAGTACTATTTGTTATAAGTAAATTATTTATAACGAAAGACACGCATTCGTTATCAGAAGTATTTGCCACGAGCTTTAAATGACAACCGTTACATAAACAATACTTCGTTACAAAAAGTTTTTGTTATGATTTTAAAGGCTTTTTGTAACGATTTTTGTCATTACCAAAAGTGTATTTTGTTGTAGTGATATGGCAAATAAGACTACTAGAATCATCACTAAACCAAGATGAGGGGAGACTCCCCCACGCATGAACTACATTAAATGCACCCAAATAGCTCATATATGGTTCAAAATGCTCTATGATCAAAATGCGAAAATATGAAGATGAAACCTATCAAAGTAGGAGCTAATAAATTCAAATCTAAGCTAAATGCATTCCAAAAATACTATATTGAATCCACTCATCAACGACATCAATAACATGATGCACTGCGAGCGTGCATTGTAAATCCCTAATAAAATGATATGACAGTGTACCAGTCACAAGTAATAAAGTGTTTGAGTTGAGTTATCATCTCCACAGGTATGAGGGTGAAGATTCCCAAAACTATGGGGTTGACGTGATATTTAAGCGATTGAAAGATAAATTGGGCTATTAACTACAAGATTGAGCAAGAAAGAAAATAAATCAGAGAATGTGTGTGAGATTCAGGCCAGCCAAACCACTCAAGTGAATTAAAATACAGACATATTCATTAATATATGAAGGGCATGGAGATATATGATACAACAAAACTAACACTAAAGCCTTTATTCCACTATAGTAGGGCCAGCTATATGAATCATTTGTCGTCATTGTGCCATATCTTTAGTAATAATCTCACTAATTCCTAAGTACATCATGTCTTTCCTTATAGTTTCATTCCAAGTCTTTATTGGTCTACCCCTCCCTCATTTAACATGTCTAGTGACTAGACTCTCACAACGCCTAACAGGTGTCTCTAATGGTCTCCATGTACGTGTCCAAACCATCTTAGACGAGCTTTTCGCATCTTCTCTAAAATTGGTGCTACTCTTGTCTTATCCCTGATACATTCATTCCTAATTTTATCCAATCTCGTGTATCCACACATCCACCTAAATATTCTCATCTTCACCACTCCCATTTTTTGCTCATGTACACAATTCACTGCCCAACACTCAGAACCAAATAGCATCGCTTGTCTAATTGTAATATGGTAAAACATGACTTTAAAGTTTTAATGGTACTTTATGATCACATAAGATCCCTAACGCGCCTCTCCACTTCAACCAACCCATTTGGATTCTATGTTTCACATCTTTATCAATACATCCATCGTTTTGAACTATCAATCCAAGATATTTAAAACACTCACTACGGAAAATATCTTGATCACCCAACTTAATAACGAAGTCATTCATCCTTCTTTGTCTTGCTCAACCAAAAACCCTTCTTTTCTAATGTATCGCCAAGATTCAAGTTTTGTGTTTAGACTCTCGCGCGTTTCATCAACCAAAATGATATCATCCGCAAATAATAAACACCAAGGTATTTATTATTGGATATGTCTGGTAAGCACATCTAAGATAAGGGTAAAGAGATAAGGGCTTAAAGCTGAACTTTGATGTAAGCCAACAGTGACGGGGAAATCATGTGTTAATCCTCCAGATGTCCTAACCCTTGCCACTTAACTTTGATGTAAACCCTAAATGTATGATAGTACAATATAAGAAAATTTAATGAAATCTTACAACCATCGAATGCAAAGGAGAACCCTTGGATTTCCGATGTATTTGTCAAAGGAGAAAAAATATGAAGGGAGAAGAGAAATTCTTCCTCATGTGTGGGGAAGAAATTCATGGAGTGTCGCTATTGTTCCTTTCCTCATCCGGGATAGACGAAGATTGTCACTACCACTCCAATGAGTCTGTCTTCTCTTCTTTTGCTCTCATCCACACTTTAACTTCCTTTCCTCTCTAGCTTTCTTGGAACCCTTGGAGAACTATGTTTTGCAAGCCCATAAACCTCAGAGAATAGATGGAACAACTTCTCTCTCGGACTCCAAATTTTCTCTAAGAAGACCTAAAAAATGTTACTTATAGTTGCAAAAAACTGATCATATGATGTTGTGTGTCTAATCGTGCGCGGCCTTGCAAATCTTGGCAGGAAAATCCAGCATGTTAAAAAGTAAGATGGCAGAGTGGCAAGATAAAATGCATGATCATGCATACCACCCTACCATTCTGATTTGATAATAGCAATCTTCCTATGCACGGGCGCATGGTCGTGTTCAAAGAACTGCACGGGAAAAATGACAGAGAGCAGGATTTTGGCCTGAAATTATATTTGTTTGGGCACATTCATGCGTAAAATAGTGCATGGTCGTGCGTCTAGCTAGTTGATGAACATTTAGTTGATGATCGTCGGCATACAAAGACGTACAGTGGTAAGCAAGAGTGTCACGGGGTCATTTGTGATAAGCATAGAATTTAGCATAAAACATCACTAAAATAGAGAAAAAAATAGTGTCTAAATATCAATATGAATGACACACGTTAACAAGATTCATGCAAGTACCGTTACCTTCTCACAGGTGGTATATAAAAATTGTTTGAAAAACAACCTCATAATCATAAGTAAACTATACGGCAAAGCATATAAGGTGATCTTCACACAAAATATGAGCTTGGTTGTGGACAGTGCCACTAGAACTATTATCCTCTCAAGTATTTGAAAAGGAAAGAACTATCTTATTGATCATCTATTAAGTACTTCAGAGATTTTGCTTATTCAATTCTTCTATCTCTATTATTCAGTCATGGCCTAGAAGTCTTGCGCGTCACTATATTAAAAATCTATTTAAGTTGGATTAAAAAATTAGGTAAGAGGATTGTCAGGTGTAAAATATGTTAAATAAAAGCTTTGTAGAGTCTACCAATTAGGTAAGCTAATCAAGATTTCCTTTAAGAGTAAAAATCACAATAGCTCACCAAGGATCCTTCACTTACTTTATATGAACTCTGTATCCTATCTCTATTCGTAGTTTTTAGAGGGAGATCATATTCTTAGAGATTGTGGGTGACTATTCAAAATATTTAGGGTCCTTCGTTTCAACGACATTGATATTAAAGTATTGGTTTTAAAAAAATGAATGTCATTTTAGTTGTTCAGAGTGGAATTGGCATTCTGGTGGAAAGCCGTAAATATTCACACAAAACTAAAAACTCATTGGTTCAATGTCTATAACAGGTGCGGATATTGAGATTGTCAACATCGACTTTTCAAAATAAGAGTAATTTTTTCTGCATGAATGTGATTTTTTTGAACCAGACATGATTTTTTCGCCCAAACGCGACTTTTTTTCACGGACGTGATTTTCAGGCAAGGACACTATTTTTTCGGCAGGACGTTATTTTTTCACCCGGACGCGCTTTTTTCACTCGAACGCGTTGCCCAGACGCGATTTTTTCACTCGTGGGCGTTTTCTTCGCTCGAGGGCGTTTTCTTCGCCCGGACGCGATTTTTTCTACCACGAGGTGTTTTTTTCGCCCGTGAGCGTTTTTTTGGCCCGGAAGCGATTTTTTTGCCAGGGCGCGATTTTTTCACCCGGGATCGATTTTTTCGCCCGGGATCGATTTTATCTCCGGGGCGCGATTTTTTCGCCCGGACGCGGTTTTTTTGCCCGTGGACGTTTTTTTCGCTCAAGGGCGTTTTCTTCGCCCGGACGCGATTTTTTCGCACGGACGCGATTTTTTCGCTCGGGCGCGATATTTTTGCACGAATGCGATTTTTTCTACCACGAGGTGTTTTTTCGCCCGTGGGCGTTTTTTTGGCCCAGAAGCGATTTTTTGCCCGGGCGCGATTTTTTTGCCCGGGCACGATTTTTTCGCCCGGGCTCGATTTTTTCTCCCGAGCGCGATTTTTTCACCCGGACGCGGATTTTTTGCCCGTGGACGTTTTTTGCCCGGAAGTGATTTTTTCACCCGGGCGCGATTATTCGCACGGGCGATTTTTCCGCCCGGGCGCAATTTTTCCGACCGGGCGCGTTTTTTCCGATCGGGCGCGCTTTTTCCGACTGGGCGCAATTTTTCTGACCGGGCGCGATTTTTCGCCCGGACGCGCTTTTTTAGGCCAGACGCGACTTTTTCGACCGGACGCGACATTTTTGCCCCGACGCGACTTTATCGCCCCAACGCGACTTTTTCTCCAGGAAAAGATTTTTTCGCCCGGAAGCGAAAATTTCGCGTCGGGGCGAAAAAATTGAGTCCGGGCTAAAAAAATTGCGTACGGGCGAAAAAGTCGCGCCTGGGCGAAAAATTGCTTCCGAGTGAAAAAATCGCGACCGTGCGATTTTTTCGCATGCGGGTGAAAAATTACGTCGGGTACATTGATATTGCTTGATATGAATCTTTCATTGAAAAAGGGGAAGAAGAAAACCCCGTTCGAAAATCGTGTCGGGGCGAAAAATCGCGCCGGACGAAAAAATCGCGTCCAAGTGAAAAAAATGACGTTCGGGCGAAAAAATCGCTTCCGGGCGAAAAAATCGCGTCCAAGATTAAAAGTCGGGTCCGGGCGAAAGAGTAGTGTCGGAGCGAAAAATTTGAGTTCGGGCGGAAAAATCGCGTCCGTGCGAAAAAATTGCCTCTCGGCGAAAAAATCGCATTCGAACGAAAAAATTCGCGTTCGGGCCGAAAAATTTAAGCCCGGGCAAAAACATCGCGGCATGACGAAAAAATCGTGTCCGGGCGATAAAATTGATGTCGGGAGAAAAATCCACGTTTGTTATTTTTAATTGAGAGCATTTACCAATGTCAATTCATATGATTGAAAATCTTTCTGCAAACAAATAATGAAAGTGAATAATGTCAATTCCTATGACAGAAAGTTATCATGCGGATGAACAAAAGAATTGAATTTAAATTCAATGTAATTTTCCATGTGTATTGATATTGGATTAAAAGCCAATACTTCAATATCAATGTGGTATAAACGAACGGACCCTTAGGTATTATTTCGGTCGGACAGTCCTCATAGCTTTCATCAAATGTATGAAAGTTTAGAGTATTGATCAGAAAAGATCATGGAAAAGAGACGAGTACCTCTATAGTATTCATCATAAAAGATAATGGAATAGAGTTTGAATCTCATAAATTGAATGAATTATATGAAGATGAAGAAATTAAACATAGTTAGTTATTCAACTCCTTGAACTCTACTACAGAATGAAGTTGCTATGGGAAAAAAATAGAAACTTCATTGAAATTGGAAGGACAGCAGAAGTCAACTTATATATCTATTTTGAGCTCAAGTAGTAAATATTGCATAATGTGTTGAATAGGTGTTTAATCCATAAGACTTCAGAAAAGATTTCCTATGAACTACTAAAAGGGGAAATGCCTAGGTTTTTTTATATAAGTCTTTGGTAGCAATTGTTATATTTTGAAAATTGTCAAATCACGCGTTAACAACTTTAATAAGACTTGAAAGTCCACCTAGTGTCAACTACCTTCACCTATGGGGGGGGGGGGGAATAGGTGTCTTTGCAGCGTGTTAGCGGAATTGAAATTATACCTGCACAAGAAATTAAAACAACAAAGCACAGAGAGGACACAGGCAATTTATAGTGGTTCCCCGATTTGGGTACGTCCACTTTCCCCCTTCGACCTATCTCCCAACCAGGGACGACTCGGTCACTTCACCAACAGGATTGAAATCCAATCCTTGCACTAACGGAAGGAACCCTTCCACACGTAGGAGTCACCACTCCCACAACACGGGTTGCACCCAACCCTTACAACTAGAGACCAATCGGTCCTTTACAAAGAAATTGAAAATAGCTTGTAAGAAATACAAACAACTTTTGGAGACAAAGGTGTCCCTCTTCGTTCGACGACGTGTTCTTAAAGTCAACGAAGAGTCCACAACCCTAGATCTCACTTGGATTGAACCTTCCCGAAACCGGCGGCGGCTTAGTGCGGCGGCTAGGTTCACGGAGTGAGCGGCGGAGACGGAGAGCAGCTGCTGTGCTAGTGATTCAAACTTCGTAGCAAAGGAAGCAAGGTCTTCCAACGGTCACACTAGGATCGATCGTCTCGATCGATTCGGACGGGGAAGTTTTTCCCGATCTACGAATCAAGAGACAAGGGATCTCTGGTTAGACGCGTGAGACGCTATGCTCGCCTAAGCTTCTGTCGACGGAGATCTGGAGCAACTTGAGATCAACAGCGGCGACAACGGCTCTAACGTCGGAGACGATCGGCGGAGCAAGATCGGGGATCTAGGGCTCGACGGCGGCTCGTACTTTTTAAATTCGCGTATTTTTCTATCTCCCCCTGTTCATACATACGGGGTATATATATATTAGGTCAAGTATATGACCGTTGTGGGTCCCACCAAAGTAAAGACCAAAGTCCGGTTCAAACAACTGCATGTAACGTGGACCGGTCCAGTGTAAGATCCTGTTCCTCAAATCCGAGGCAACCCGGATCTTATGCCCAGAACCGCCGCCTTACGGTGACACTAACGCACGGGTTAGTCGTCACCGCAAGACGCCGATTCTGCCGGCTAGTACGATCATATCCTGTTCGGCCAATATGAGAATAATTGCATGATAAATCAGAGTAAAGCAAAAGCAAGTCCACAGCCACAGTATATATATATATCAAATGAAATATAAGCCAGTCCATAATGAGTACAAAAGGGAAAGTAAATAGGGCTTATGCCCAGTACATCATAATCACTCTCACTCTCACATACATAGCAGCGGAAAAACTAAAACTCTCTCATCACCTGTAGACGTGCCCCAGTAGTAGTAGCAGGTGCCGGCCTCTGCTCCTCAAATCCGGCCTCCTCGACGTGCTGGACCACCTCCTCGAGCTCCTAAAAATAATAAGGTCACCGACCATTAGTCAAAAAGACTAAGTCGTATCCTCAGCACCTCCTCCTGCAACTCCTAGGCACCGTGCGGGAGGACGAAGCGGAGGACAACAAGGGGTGGCAAAAGGTGGGCAGGTGACAGGAAACTAACAGAGTATATATAATCAAAATATAGTGAAATGTAACCTCCACTTATGCGAGTACGCATAAGCAAGGGATCTTTTGCAAGGCTCCCATTGTATAGAATGTCCCATACCATTTATACAATGGGGTGTCAGAGTCACAAGCATGTATATTTATAAAGGAAAATAACCTTAACCTACAAACATGCCCACTCAGGCTTATAGGCTAAGGGTTCGTATAGCAGGTCCTAATGTATAAGCGTCCCATACCACTTATACATTAGGTGTCTTAGGTTGTTATGCAGATTAATGTTATGCAACTATATGGTGGGTATGATATGAACATGCAGTGCAACACACACACACGACTCCGTGATCACAGACCTTTAGTTCCCACTTTTCGAGAGCTAGCATCACTCTCAGGTACCACCGTTGTGGCTACGGCAGCAGCGGAGCGGGCGTCTCCGCCTTCTAGGCGGGTATACACACTACCAGGCCTAGACCTCTCTTGTACGCCTCTGTACACCGACAGTGCACTCTAGAGTCTCTGCGTACCACTTTGCTGACTACCTGTCAGTCTTGTTGGGTCGGGTGCGCGTTATTAGGAAAAGTCCTCCCGACTCCAGTATAAACATCCTACTGGTCCTTCTAACCCTCGCACCCGCCTGGTCCACCGTACTGCCGTCGGTGTGACGACTGGCCAGTACCGCATGGCCCGCCACTAATATATGCACATGCAAGTATTATATATTGAGCCTCCAGCTCAAAGGACTATCATGTCTCAAATCTCTCCAACCCGCCACGGGTGAGTATGTGCTACAAACCCTCCAACCCTGGCCGGGTGAGTGTATATAAGTCAATTTCTTTCCTCCAACTCTGCACGGGTGAGCAAGTAGTCAAAAGACTCCAAGTCCCTCCAACCCGGCACGAGTGAGCACATATCCAGTTCACTTAACCTATTAGACTACTCTTATCTACAGATTATCATACTTAGAGTCTTAAGGATAATCCCAGGACTGCCCAAGGTATTCCCGGTGAAGGGCTCTCAGGGGCACTAGGAGCTGCGATGGGCTGAATCCCAAAGCTCCCTTTCTCAAGGATATTTACTTTAGTTGTTTCTTACCCCGGACCTCTTTTCTCTCTCCTGTTACATAGAGTGACCTAGTGATTTAAGGTATAGATTAAGGAGTGACGGTCTTCCGTCAACCCTACCTAGGCATGACTAATGTTGCACTTTTACTCTCGTCTCTATAATGCATCTGCTACCCAGGGTTATACTTCCGAACTTAGACTCTAACTCAGCTGTTGATTCATCCCCTGGCGGCCTATAGTCCAGCCTACTTTTACTATGCGCACCCCATGACCTAACACCACCCTGAAATCGAACTTCTAAATCTTTGATCCAACTGACCCCAAATATTTATCCTAGGGTGGTATGGACTAATAAAATGAGTGTGTTGATTTTTATAATATTCCTAGGTCATTAAGGCCTTTAAATAAATCTTTTACATTATTCCCTAGGTCATTTTACACAAGAAGTATTAACAATTAAGATCTTCTGACCTAAGGGAATTTTCCTGAGTTGCATATGAATAAATTATTACTGTCTACAACATTTCATAATTTCTCTTTTTATATTTCTATTTTTCCCATAATTAATACCAATTCTACCTATTTATCACTTTCCAAATGAAGTACAAGAAATATATACACCAAAATTCCAGGAAAATTACTGAGCATTTATATTACCATTTTATGACTAATGGCAGAGTTTTATTAATTTCTACAAGGTAATGGTCTATCAAATCCATTCTTAATTATTTACCAAAAATGCCATTATGCTAATTAATAATTAACATTGTACCCAAAAATTCTGATATAAATCTACAAGACTAATATAACAATTATGCAACTCTAGGATTATTTTCACAATTTTCCAACAAGTATTTATACTAATTCATAAACATTTACAAAAAGGGTAAAATGGTCATTTCCATGAATTTTGCTCTAACAGTTGCCAAACAGAGATAAGAAATTTTCTTAAGTCAATTAAAACACCATACTTTGACTTGGCTGAATCTGAAGGTTTTCTATAGCCAAAACCTATTTTTCCCATTTATTTTACAAAAGGACCTATAATTTGAAAAATTCCATTAAGTGGTATTTTTAATTCCAAAAATCCCAAAAATTATTCTAGGGGTGAAACATGCCCTAAAGTATCACTGGAATTTATTGCATGGCTTTTGGGTGCCTCAGTTAGGTTAAATACACAAAATATGAATTATTGCTAATTGCACACCAAGGCCTAAATTAGCCTACACAAACACATGGCATAACCCTTCATGCAGGGGTCCAATTGCCTTGAAATTTCTACCAGACACCAATAATGTCCCCAAGGACATACCACCAAAATTTGGGGTCATTTGGGTGCCTAAAATTACAATTATGCCCTTAATTTAATTTTTGATATTTTGATAAAAACTATAGAAAAAGGTTCTTCCAAAAATTCCAAATTTTTGGCAGGGCATAGGCATGCCCTAAATACACCCATGACCAAAATTTCAGGTCATGGTGATGCTTGGTTTGTCTTGGGCATCCAATTTGGTTTCTGCCCTAGTTTAAGGGCAGTCCTAGCAAAACAGCCCTACAGGGCAGCCTACTGGTCCAAAAGTCATGATTTTTGTGGCATTTCAAAGTTAACCCATCTACCTAACTTTTTCATTCAGGGTTCAACCTAAGGTGAGGCCTCTAAGTGCCTCAAAATTAACATGCAAGACAGCTGTTACCATGTGACAATATTCCACATTTATACATAAAATTTAAATAAGGCAGAATTAATATTAAAACTTGCACGGATCTTAAAGCCTAATCCAACGGTAGCTGCATCTTCTTCTTCATGCAGTGCATGCATGGCCAAGACCCGAGCAGGCCACCCTTGCGGGGTGGATTCCGGCCATCGCCGGCGGCGGGGCCTCCGGCCAAGTCCTCCCCCGGCCTCACGGTGGTCGGGGCTAGGGCTGGCCGGCGACTGGGCGGCGGAGGGCGGCGGACGGCGGCGGCGCAACCAAACCGAAAGGAGCCTAAACCGCCATTTTTAAAGCTTTTTCCAAGCCTTTTGATCCCTATGTCGAGCTCGTTTGAGCTCGACCTCTAACCTAGATGAGCTAGGATACTAGTACAGTGAGAGGGGAGGGGATACGGACCCTTGGTGGTTGTGGTTGAGGGTGGCGGCGGCTTCCCCTAGCTTGCAAGTTCCGGCGAGCTCCACGGCCTTCCATGGCTTCCTTGCTCCCTCTCTCTCTCTCTCTGGGGTGGAATGAAGTGTGAGTGAGGGTGTGGGCTCGGTTTGGGGGTGAGTTAAGAGAGGGGGCGATTTCACCAAGGGTTGGGGCGGATTCACCAAGGAGGGGGTGATTTCAACAAGGTGGGGCTCGGGTTGAGGTGTTTGGCCGGCTAGGTGGCTTGGCAGTGGGTCCCACTACTCCATCTAGGTTAAATTAACCCCTAATGGTCGGGTTCTAGGGTTGGGGGCCAAGGTTGGTGAGTGAATAGGGAGGGTTGGTTCACATAAGTGAAATAGGCTATATAGGGTCGGGTTTGGGCTTGGGCTTGACCCAAGGCTGCATGGTGGGGTCCCACACCTCCTAATAGCCCTACATGGTCAGCCAACCTAATGTGGGTTGGTGGGGTGAGCCCAAGTGGCCCAAAATAACTCCACCACCTTTTCTCTCTCCTATTTATCACATTTTCTCTCTCCTAGGTAATTCCCAAAATTACCATTGCATGCCCATATTTTTCTCTTCCATAGGGGGTATAGGGTCACTTTAGACCCACCTAATGAGTTTGGGTTGGTTTGGGTGGACCCAACCTAGTGAAATGGGCTAGGGCACCATTTTCACTATTTAGGTCAATATGTTGACTTGACCCAACATGGGTCAACTGGTTGACCCCATGGCCTACCTTGGGGTCCACTTAGATTGTATTTAGGGTTAGGGCATCATGGTGGGGTCATGGTGTGACTAAGGTTCCTGTTTAGGCTAGTTTGACCTGGTTTGACTTTGGCCCCATAGTGGGCCCCACATGGCTACAACCCACTATCTAGGGTCAAACCTAGCTCATTACCCTAACACCCACCCCATGCCTAACCCAATCTAAGTTAAGGGGTCTAGAAGTAACATTGGGATGTTACAAATCCTATAAACAAAAGAAATAATTTCGTCCCCGAAATTTAAGTTTGGGTCTACGGGTTCCAGTTGCAGAAATTGTTAAGGAAATTTTGCAGAAAACAACATAAAAAGTACCTGATGTAAATAGTTCTGGATGACGCTCCAGCATCAGATCCCTAGGTTCCCAGGTGTGTTCCTCCCGTCCATGGTTGGACCACAGCACCTTTACGAGTGGAACCTTCTTTTTCCTCAACGTTCGAACCGCTGAATCGTCGATCCGGATCGGCTCCAATCTAACCGAACGGTCAGGCTCTACCGGTCCAGCTGTAGTAGGGACATGCTGCTCAGGGCGAAGGAGAGCTCTTCGCAAAGAAGAGACATGGAACACATCGTGTAGGCTGCTCAGCTCCGGAGGTAGCTGCAGCCGATAGGCCAAGGGGCCCACACGCTCCAGAATCAGGTATGGTCCCATGTACCGGGGGCTGAGCTTCTTATGTCTCCGAATCCGAGAAATACCGTGTACCGGTCGGATTTTCAGGAAAACCCTGTCCCCAACTTGGAAGTCCACTTTCCGGTGCCGAGCATCATAATATTTCGCTTGTCTGCTCTGAGCTTCCAGAAGCCGATCCCTGATCAAATGAATCTGAGCCTCCGTATCCTCTACAAAGTCTGACCCAAGGGCTCGAGTATCCACATCTTGCACCCAGGATAGCGGAGTCCGGCATTTTCTCCCATAAAGCGCCTCGTAAGGAGCCATCCCGATGCTGGCCTGGTGGCTGTTGTTGTATGAGAATTCGATCAACGGCAGTAGCCTCTCCCAAGGTTTCCCTGTATCCAAAATACATAACCTGAGCAGGTCCTCCATAGTGCGTATCGTCCGCTCCGTCTGACCATCGGTCTGCGGGTGGAAGGCAGTGCTAAAGGAAAGTCTGGATCCCAAGTAAGCGTGCACTGCCCTCCATTCCCTGGAGGTGAAGCGACCATCCCTATCTGAAACAATAGACCTGGGTACTCCGTGATACCGGACAAACTGCTCTACAAATAACCTCACCAGTACAGCAACCGGGGCACCTTTTCTGACCGGGATAAACCGTGCCACCTTGGTCAACCTGTCTACAATGACCCAGATGGAGTCGTGCCCAGAATGAGAGCGAGGGAGTCCGTGAACAAAATCCATAGAGATATCCTCGAACTTCCACTCTGGGACTGGCAGTGGCTGCAATATACCGCCTGGGCTCTTGCATTCGGCCTTCACTCGCTGGCAAGTCTCGCAGTGTGTCACCAAGTATATGATCTCCCTCTTCATTCCTGGCCAGTACATGGTCCGCCGTAAGTCAGCCCACATCTTGGTGATACCGGGATGCACTGAATATCTGGAGTAGTGTGCCTCTCTGAGGATGTCATCCCGGATCTCACCACCTGCTGGAATGTACACTCGGCCACGGAATCGAAGAAGGTCGTCCTCCAGCGTATAGTCCTCATGCTTGCCTCCTTTTAGAGCGTCAAAGATGGGCTCTAGATCAGTATCCAATCTCTGGTGTGTAAGAATGCGTTTCTGTATATCATCATTGCTGACCAAAGAGTTCAGGTACTCTCGATAGAGCACTGGCTCGGCTTCCGAAACCATGGTAATTTGCATGTCCTCCATCATGCGTAGTAGCTCCATAGACATCACCCGGGACTCCGGTCCAGAAGTGCCGGCTCTCCTGCTCAAAGCATCTGCTACAGTATTCGCCTTTCCCGGGTGATAGTGCATCTTATAGTCGTAATCGCAGAGGAACTCAAGCCACCTCCTCTGTCGCAGGTTCAGAACCTTCTGCGTGTCGATGTATTTGAGATTCTTATGATCGGAGTATATGTCACAATGAATCCCGTAGAGGTAATGTCTCCATGTCTTGAGGGCAAAGACTACGGCCCCAAGCTCGAGATCATGTACAGGATAGTTATGCTCATGCTTCTTCAGCTGTCGCGAAGCATAAGCGATAACATGTCCGTGCTGCATTAAGACTGCACCCATCCCCTGATAGGACGCATCTGTATATATCTGAAATCCTTCACTCCCCGAGGGAAGTGCAAGGATGGGGGACGAAGTGAGCCGATCCTTGAGCTCTTGAAATGCTGACTCGCACCGCTCTGTCCAGTCAAATGCGGCATCCTTTTTCGTCAAGGACGTGAGGGGGAGGGCTATCCTTGAAAACCCCTCCACGAACTTACGATAATAACCTGCCAGACCCAAGAAGCTACGTATATCCGACGCCGTCTTTGGCCGTGGCCAATCCCGCACTGCCTCTATCTTAGCAGGATCCACAGCTAATCCAGCTCCACTGATTGTGTGTCCTAGGAAAGCCACTTCCTGAAGCCAGAATTGACATTTTGAGAACTTCGCATACATCTGAAATTCTCTTAACTTCTGCAATACCAGTGCTAAATGCTCTGCGTGCTCCTCTCGAGATCGCGAATAAATCAGAATGTCGTCAATAAAGACTATAACAAACCGGTCCAGATAAGGCTCGAATACCCTGTTCATGAGCGTCATAAAGGCCGAGGGAGCATTCGTGAGCCCGAACGGCATCACCGTGAACTCATATAAGCCATAACGGGAGCTGAAGGCCGTCTTCGGTATATCTTCTTCTCTGATGCGGAGCTGATAATAACCCGAGCGCAAATCCAATTTTGAAAACCAGCAAGCTCCTTGAAGCTGATCGAAGAGCTCATCTATTCGTGGCAATGGATATGTATTCCGAACCGTCAATCGGTTCAGTTCTCTATAATCTATACATAGCCTCAGCGATCCGTCCTTCTTCTTCACAAATAGAACAGGTGCTCCCCAAGGCGAAGAACTCGGTCGTACAAAACCCGATTCCACCAGTTCCTGTAACTGTGCCCTGAATTCTGCCAATTCTCTAGGGGCCATTCTGTAGGGTGCTCGGGACACTGGTCTTGCCCCTGGCACCAACTGAATCCTGAAGTCTAAGTCCCGCGATGGTGGTAGCCCAGGTAACTTCTCCGGAAAGACATCAGCATAATCTCGTGCCACTGGAATATCAGCTATGGAACTCTCTACCACAGCCATCTCGAAACAAATGAGGTATACCTCTTCTCCCTGTTCATAGGCCTTAACGGCCTGTACTGAAGATAAAGAGAGTCGGGGAATGGAACGGATACCTTCAATGATGACGTGGGAGTCCCCGTGTCTGAGTGTGATCCTCTTCGTGGGGCAATCTATCTGCGCGTAGTTCCAATGAAGCCAATTCATGCCTAGGATCAGATCATAATCCGGTAGGCTCAGAACTGTTGCCGGGGCTTCGAACGCTTTGCCTCCTATCTCGACATCCATATTGCAGCAGTCTGTGGTTCGAAGTTCCGTACCATCAGGGAGTCGCACTCTCTTTTCCAAACCGGAAAACTTCTCCACTCCCTCTAATCCTTCAATAAACGAGTCCAATACGAAGGAGTGTGACGCGCCCGTGTCGAAGAGGGTGTGAGCGGGCTTGCCGCTAATCATCACTATGCCTGGGTTCGTTTGAGTTCAAAGAATAGTATTACTATTAATGTCTAAGGTATTCTTAGAAAGAGAAACTTTAAAATTTATAACTCTTACAAAATTTTAAGTACCTGTAATCACCTCCTCTGGGTCCCTCTGTTCCGTGAGATCCAGCGCGTATACCTGCTCCCGGTCTCGGCCTCGGCCGTGATATCCTCGGCCTCGGCCTCGTCCTCGTCCTCGTCCTCGTCCTCGGCCTTGGTGCACTGGAGGGGCCACTGGAGGTGGAGGAGGAGGAAGAGGGTGGACCTGAAGCGGGCACTGCGTCCTGATGTGCCCAGGTTGGCCGCAACCAAAGCAGGTGATCTGCCTCTGACCTCGATCATCCTGTCTCATCGGTCCGGGAATCTGCATAGGTGGGGGAGCCAAAGGTGGAGGAGGCCCCTGATCCTGCCTATAGTTGGGACGACGACGTCCCCCACCTCTCCTGTATCCAATCGTCTTTCCCCTCTGAGACGATCTGCTGCTCTCCCCAAACGACTGTCCATCCAACGATCTCTTCCCCCTGCCTTGCACCAACAGCTGGTCAGCCTCCAGCTTCTTTGCCATCTCGATGATCTGCGCCATGGTACCGTGGGCAATGAATAGCAAGGGCTGCCTCAAGGAGTCGCGGAGCCCGTGATAGAATCTCTTCGCGTATTTCTGGTCGTCCCAGTCATGGAAGCCTGCAAACCTAGCCAGGTGGGAGAACTCTCTCTGATATTCAATAACTGATCGGCTTCCCTGCTGGAGGCTCAGAAACCTCGCCTCCAAGGTATCTCGGTCTGTGGAAGATACATAATGCTCCAAGAAGACGTCGCTGAACTCCTCCCAAGATATGTCCATCAGCTCCCGGTCGGCGAATGTAGAGTCCCGCACCGACTTCCACCACCTCTTTGCATGAGCATCTAGTGCCGAGGTGGCAAGGGGAACTGCCTGTCTGACGGGGCAGCTGATGCCGGCCAGCAGCTCCTGGATGGTCTCCAACCACTCCTCTGTCTTCACGGCATCTTCTGTCCCACGATACAGTGGCGGAGACAGACTTTTAAATGCACTCAACCAGTTCGATCCTGGGTTGGGCAGCTGAACCGGGGCTTGCTGCGCTCTGAAGGCATCCAGGATAGCCGTCAGGGTTTGCCCCATCTCCGTCTGCATGAACGGAATGGCAGCCGGAGGGGGAGGAACCGTATCCTGCGGAGGCTGCATAAAGGAAAAACTTAACGTCAAAATTGGCCTAACTCATTGTTTGATGGACTGATTATGTGGCTTTTTACGCATGGGCACACCACTGCTTCCGCTGCATAGTTTGTCCGCAAACTAATGCTGGGGCGGGGTGTTCCAGTGTGGTGGACTGTATTCTCATATGATCGTGGTTTCAAGTGATACCAGTTTGTAAGATCCTGTTCCTCAAATCCGAGGCAACCCGGATCTTATGCCCAGAACCGCCGCCTTACGGTGACACTAACGCACGGGTTAGTCGTCACCACAAGACGCCGATTCTGCCGGCTAGTACGATCATATCCTGTTCGGCCAATATGAGAATAATTGCATGATAAATCAGAGTAAAGCAAAAGCAAGTCCACAGCCACAGTATATATATATATCAAATGAAATATAAGCCAGTCCATAATGAGTACAAAAGGGAAAGTAAATAGGGCTTATGCCCAGTACATCATAATCACTCTCACTCTCACATACATAGCAGCGGAAAAACTAAAACTCTCTCATCACCTGTAGACGTGCCCCAGTAGTAGTAGCAGGTGCCGGCCTCTGCTCCTCAAATCCGGCCTCCTCGACGTGCTGGACCACCTCCTCGAGCTCCTAAAAATAATAAGGTCACCGACCATTAGTCAAAAAGACTAAGTCGTATCCTCAGCACCTCCTCCTGCAACTCCTAGGCACCGTGCGGGAGGACGAAGCGGAGGACAACAAGGGGTGGCAAAAGGTGGGCAGGTGACAGGAAACTAACAGAGTATATATAATCAAAATATAGTGAAATGTAACCTCCACTTATGCGAGTACGCATAAGCAAGGGATCTTTTGCAAGGCTCCCATTGTATAGAATGTCCCATACCATTTATACAATGGGGTGTCAGAGTCACAAGCATGTATATTTATAAAGGAAAATAACCTTAACCTACAAACATGCCCACTCAGGCTTATAGGCTAAGGGTTCGTATAGCAGGTCCTAATGTATAAGCGTCCCATACCACTTATACATTAGGTGTCTTAGGTTGTTATGCAGATTAATGTTATGCAACTATATGGTGGGTATGATATGAACATGCAGTGCAACACACACACACGACTCCGTGATCACAGACCTTTAGTTCCCACTTTTCGAGAGCTAGCATCACTCTCAGGTACCACCGTTGTGGCTACGGCAGCAGCGGAGCGGGCGTCTCCGCCTTCTAGGCGGGTATACACACTACCAGGCCTAGACCTCTCTTGTACGCCTCTGTACACCGACAGTGCACTCTAGAGTCTCTGCGTACCACTTTGCTGACTACCTGTCAGTCTTGTTGGGTCGGGTGCGCGTTATTAGGAAAAGTCCTCCCGACTCCAGTATAAACATCCTACTGGTCCTTCTAACCCTCGCACCCGCCTGGTCCACCGTACTGCCGTCGGTGTGACGACTGGCCAGTACCGCATGGCCCGCCACTAATATATGCACATGCAAGTATTATATATTGAGCCTCCAGCTCAAAGGACTATCATGTCTCAAATCTCTCCAACCCGCCACGGGTGAGTATGTGCTACAAACCCTCCAACCCTGGCCGGGTGAGTGTATATAAGTCAATTTCTTTCCTCCAACTCTGCACGGGTGAGCAAGTAGTCAAAAGACTCCAAGTCCCTCCAACCCGGCACGAGTGAGCACATATCCAGTTCACTTAACCTATTAGACTACTCTTATCTACAGATTATCATACTTAGAGTCTTAAGGATAATCCCAGGACTGCCCAAGGTATTCCCGGTGAAGGGCTCTCAGGGGCACTAGGAGCTGCGATGGGCTGAATCCCAAAGCTCCCTTTCTCAAGGATATTTACTTTAGTTGTTTCTTACCCCGGACCTCTTTTCTCTCTCCTGTTACATAGAGTGACCTAGTGATTTAAGGTATAGATTAAGGAGTGACGGTCTTCCGTCAACCCTACCTAGGCATGACTAATGTTGCACTTTTACTCTCGTCTCTATAATGCATCTGCTACCCAGGGTTATACTTCCGAACTTAGACTCTAACTCAGCTGTTGATTCATCCCCTGGCGGCCTATAGTCCAGCCTACTTTTACTATGCGCACCCCATGACCTAACACCACCCTGAAATCGAACTTCTAAATCTTTGATCCAACTGACCCCAAATATTTATCCTAGGGTGGTATGGACTAATAAAATGAGTGTGTTGATTTTTATAATATTCCTAGGTCATTAAGGCCTTTAAATAAATCTTTTACATTATTCCCTAGGTCATTTTACACAAGAAGTATTAACAATTAAGATCTTCTGACCTAAGGGAATTTTCCTGAGTTGCATATGAATAAATTATTACTGTCTACAACATTTCATAATTTCTCTTTTTATATTTCTATTTTTCCCATAATTAATACCAATTCTACCTATTTATCACTTTCCAAATGAAGTACAAGAAATATATACACCAAAATTCCAGGAAAATTACTGAGCATTTATATTACCATTTTATGACTAATGGCAGAGTTTTATTAATTTCTACAAGGTAATGGTCTATCAAATCCATTCTTAATTATTTACCAAAAATGCCATTATGCTAATTAATAATTAACATTGTACCCAAAAATTCTGATATAAATCTACAAGACTAATATAACAATTATGCAACTCTAGGATTATTTTCACAATTTTCCAACAAGTATTTATACTAATTCATAAACATTTACAAAAAGGGTAAAATGGTCATTTCCATGAATTTTGCTCTAACAGTTGCCAAACAGAGATAAGAAATTTTCTTAAGTCAATTAAAACACCATACTTTGACTTGGCTGAATCTGAAGGTTTTCTATAGCCAAAACCTATTTTTCCCATTTATTTTACAAAAGGACCTATAATTTGAAAAATTCCATTAAGTGGTATTTTTAATTCCAAAAATCCCAAAAATTATTCTAGGGGTGAAACATGCCCTAAAGTATCACTGGAATTTATTGCATGGCTTTTGGGTGCCTCAGTTAGGTTAAATACACAAAATATGAATTATTGCTAATTGCACACCAAGGCCTAAATTAGCCTACACAAACACATGGCATAACCCTTCATGCAGGGGTCCAATTGCCTTGAAATTTCTACCAGACACCAATAATGTCCCCAAGGACATACCACCAAAATTTGGGGTCATTTGGGTGCCTAAAATTACAATTATGCCCTTAATTTAATTTTTGATATTTTGATAAAAACTATAGAAAAAGGTTCTTCCAAAAATTCCAAATTTTTGGCAGGGCATAGGCATGCCCTAAATACACCCATGACCAAAATTTCAGGTCATGGTGATGCTTGGTTTGTCTTGGGCATCCAATTTGGTTTCTGCCCTAGTTTAAGGGCAGTCCTAGCAAAACAGCCCTACAGGGCAGCCTACTGGTCCAAAAGTCATGATTTTTGTGGCATTTCAAAGTTAACCCATCTACCTAACTTTTTCATTCAGGGTTCAACCTAAGGTGAGGCCTCTAAGTGCCTCAAAATTAACATGCAAGACAGCTGTTACCATGTGACAATATTCCACATTTATACATAAAATTTAAATAAGGCAGAATTAATATTAAAACTTGCACGGATCTTAAAGCCTAATCCAACGGTAGCTGCATCTTCTTCTTCATGCAGTGCATGCATGGCCAAGACCCGAGCAGGCCACCCTTGCGGGGTGGATTCCGGCCATCGCCGGCGGCGGGGCCTCCGGCCAAGTCCTCCCCCGGCCTCACGGTGGTCGGGGCTAGGGCTGGCCGGCGACTGGGCGGCGGAGGGCGGCGGACGGCGGCGGCGCAACCAAACCGAAAGGAGCCTAAACCGCCATTTTTAAAGCTTTTTCCAAGCCTTTTGATCCCTATGTCGAGCTCGTTTGAGCTCGACCTCTAACCTAGATGAGCTAGGATACTAGTACAGTGAGAGGGGAGGGGATACGGACCCTTGGTGGTTGTGGTTGAGGGTGGCGGCGGCTTCCCCTAGCTTGCAAGTTCCGGCGAGCTCCACGGCCTTCCATGGCTTCCTTGCTCCCTCTCTCTCTCTCTCTGGGGTGGAATGAAGTGTGAGTGAGGGTGTGGGCTCGGTTTGGGGGTGAGTTAAGAGAGGGGGCGATTTCACCAAGGGTTGGGGCGGATTCACCAAGGAGGGGGTGATTTCAACAAGGTGGGGCTCGGGTTGAGGTGTTTGGCCGGCTAGGTGGCTTGGCAGTGGGTCCCACTACTCCATCTAGGTTAAATTAACCCCTAATGGTCGGGTTCTAGGGTTGGGGGCCAAGGTTGGTGAGTGAATAGGGAGGGTTGGTTCACATAAGTGAAATAGGCTATATAGGGTCGGGTTTGGGCTTGGGCTTGACCCAAGGCTGCATGGTGGGGTCCCACACCTCCTAATAGCCCTACATGGTCAGCCAACCTAATGTGGGTTGGTGGGGTGAGCCCAAGTGGCCCAAAATAACTCCACCACCTTTTCTCTCTCCTATTTATCACATTTTCTCTCTCCTAGGTAATTCCCAAAATTACCATTGCATGCCCATATTTTTCTCTTCCATAGGGGGTATAGGGTCACTTTAGACCCACCTAATGAGTTTGGGTTGGTTTGGGTGGACCCAACCTAGTGAAATGGGCTAGGGCACCATTTTCACTATTTAGGTCAATATGTTGACTTGACCCAACATGGGTCAACTGGTTGACCCCATGGCCTACCTTGGGGTCCACTTAGATTGTATTTAGGGTTAGGGCATCATGGTGGGGTCATGGTGTGACTAAGGTTCCTGTTTAGGCTAGTTTGACCTGGTTTGACTTTGGCCCCATAGTGGGCCCCACATGGCTACAACCCACTATCTAGGGTCAAACCTAGCTCATTACCCTAACACCCACCCCATGCCTAACCCAATCTAAGTTAAGGGGTCTAGAAGTAACATTGGGATGTTACATCCAGAATTTTCTGAAAATTTGCCAAGTCAAAATCGGCGAGAATCGAAGGTGATTCTCGACGAATCGGCGAGAATCACCTACGATTCTCGCCAAATTCTACTTAGTGAATTCTGGCAACACAGGTTGTAGGGGCCGGGGAGAATCGGTGGGAATCACTTTTGATTCTCACCGAACCGTCGAGAATGCAAGGTCATTCTCGACGAATCGGCGAGAATCATAATGATTCTCGACGATTCTGCCTTGGATAATTTTCCTGTCTGTATCAAGACAGCCGGCCCCAACCCGGCGAGAATCAACTAATGATTCTCGACGACTCGTAGAGAATCACTAGTGATTCTCGACGAGTCGGCGAGAATCACCTAGTGATTCTCGACGAATTACACTTAGACGATTTTCGTCTTTCGTCCCGTGAGCTGGTCTTTGGCCCATCCTTGCTCCTAGTCTGCTCTTGCTTTATCATATCTCTGTACTTGAAATTAAGTACACCCCAATAGAGAGAGTACACGTAGGCCAACACACTGATCTGCTCAACGAGGGATTACGTTGCACAGACCCGTGTATATTGACCCACTGCACCCTGACATTGGTGTGTACTTAGCGTGGAATAACTGCAAGCACAACTAAAAAAATATTTCATCAAATACATTGTCTATTTACCTTGGCTTGCACAGGGGCTTCTTCAAATCAAGTACATTGAGGATGCAATACCCAACAATCTCCCCCTATTTGAAGAAACCTAAACCCTACAAGCTAAGATGAATAGAGCATATAGGAATGAAAAACCGAAACTTAAAAGTGAGGTGATAGGGATATGCATTACCAGTTACTTGAGAGCAAACTTGAACATTGAGCTACCTTAGCCTTAGCCGAGAGGGTAATCTCCCCCTTTTCGGCTTCTGCAAATCTGGGTCTGGTGCACCTGACACCATGCTCCCCCTCAGTTCGTGCACTTATGTTTTCACTTGAGTTTCTGGCAGATGCTCCCCCTAGATGCACAAGCCAGGAGCGTCTGAAGTCTTCATTCCTCATAGTTGAGCATCCCCAATTCAGTTTTGAAGAGACTGAACTTGGCCTCGTCTAGGGGCTTTGTGAAAATATCTGCAATCTGCTTGTCCGTGGGGACATAGCAGAGAGAGATGTCCTTGTTCTCCACGTGCTCCCGAATGAAGTGGTAGCGCACTTCAATATGCTTCGTTCTGCTATGCGATACTGGATTGTTTGCGATAGCAATTGCACTTGAGGAGTCGCAGTACATTGGTACTTCCTTGAACTGGAGATCATAGTCTGCTAACTGGTTCCGTATCCATAGGAGTTGTGCGCAACAGCTTCCTGCCGAGATGTACTCAGACTCTGCTGTGGAGGTTGCGACACAATTTTGCTTCTTGCTGTTCCAGGAGATAAGCCTTCTTCCGAGGAATTGGCATGTCCCGGAGGTGCTTTTCCTGTCATCCCTACTCCCTGCAAAATCAGCATCTGAAAAACCTATTAGCTCGACATCATTGTTTCTCGGGTACCACAAGCCAAGATTGGGAGTACCTTTAAGGTATCTAAGAATTCGCTTTGCAGCGACATAATGAGATTCCTTAGTGTTCACCTGATATCTGGCACAAACACATGTGGAGAACATGATATCCGGTCTACTGGCAGTAAGGTAGAGCAGGGATCCAATGATGCTTCTGTATTTGGTTTCATCGAAAGGTTTACCTTTCTCATCCTTATCCAGAGACATAGTGGATCCCATTGGAGTCCTCATAGAGGTTGCATTCTCCATTCCGAATTTCTTGAGGAGTTCATTTGTGAACTTCGTCTGTGAGATGAAGATTCCTTCCTCAGACTGTTTCACTTGAAGTCCCAAGAAATACTTCAGCTCCCCCATACTGCTCATTTCAAACTTTCCTTGCATAAGTTTGGAAAACTTTTTGCAAAGATTGTTGTCAGTTGAGCCAAATATAATGTCGTCAACATAGATTTGCACCAGCAAAATCTTGCCTTTGACTTCCCTGAGAAACAATGTCTTGTCTATTTTTCCTCTAGAGAACTTGTTCTCAAGAAGAAAACTAGACAATGTCTCATACCAAGCTCGAGGAGCTTGTTTTAAGCCATATAGCGCTTTATTAAGAAAATATACATGATTAGGATAAGTAGGATTGACAAAACCTGGAGGTTGAGCGACGTATACTTCCTCTTTCAAATCTCCATTCAAGAAAGCTGATTTCACGTCCATCTGATAAACTATGAATCCTTTGTGGGAGGCATAGGCTAGGAATAGCCGGATCACTTCGAGCCGTGCAATTGGTGCAAACGTCTGGTCAAAATCAATCCCCTCCTCCTGTCGGTAACCTTGAGCCACTAGTCTGGCCTTGTTTTTTATGATGACACCATGTTCATCCAGTTTGTTTCTGAAGATCCACTTGGTGCCAATCACATTCTGTTTTTGTGTTCTGGGCACAAGCGTCCAAACGTTGCATCTTTCGAACTGATGCAATTCATCTTGCATGACCAAAATCCATACAGCATCTCTGTTCGCTTCGTCAAACTTCTTTGGCTCCACCTGCGACAGAAAGCTAAGATGCAAGATCTCGTTAAGAGTACCTCGGCGAGTTCTGACACCGTCTCGGGGATCTCCAATGATTTGATTTCTGGGATGATCCCTCACGTGTCTGAGCTCTAAAATTCTTGCATCAGGAGCTTCAACTATTTCTTGGGCATCTCCTTCTTCTAAAGGATTTGCCTCATTTTGAGCTTCAACTTCTCCGATCGTCGTTGATGTGGAGACCTTGACATACTTTGGAGTTGCATCTTTCTCGGGATCATCCAGTTGTAGCTTTTCGAGTCTGGCACCTGCAGCTTCAGGAAGACAACTAGAAGTCTTGCAGTCAAGCAAGCTTCCTTCATCAAATACAACATTTATTGATTCCTCTACCACTAGGGTTTTCTTGTTGAAAACCCTATAAGCCCGGCTGTGGCTACTATAGCCCATGAATATGCCTTCGAAGCATTTTTCACCAAACTTAGTACGCGGGTACTTCCCATTATTCAGTACATAACATTTGCAACCAAAAATCCTCAGATAGGACATGGTTGGTTTCTTGCCTTTCAGTAGCTCATAAGGAGTCTTACGATGGCTCTTGTTGATCAATGCCCGGTTTTGTACATGACAGGCTGTATTGACAGCCTCGGCCCAGAAGTATTCTAGGAGAGAAGCGTCATTCAACATTGTCGTGCACGCTTCAATGAGTGTTCTATTCCTCCTCTCCGCCACTCCATTCTGTTGAGGAGTGCGAGGGGAGGAGAACTCATGAAAGATACCAAGCTCTCCACAAAACTCTGTCATAGCCCCAGACTCAAACTCTGTTCCGTGGTCACTTCTGATTTTGACCACTGAGCAGTTAAGTTCGTTCTGTATCTGCTTGACAAAACTGGTGAAGATGTCAAACGTATCAGACTTGCGTTTTAAAAAGAACACCCACGTAAACCGAGAGTGATCATCTACAATCACTAGCGTATACGACTTTCCTCCTAAGCTATGAACTTGCATTGGACCAAACAAGTCCATGTGCAGAAGATATAGACATCTGGAGGAATCTTTGTCTGGGATGCCCTTAAAGGTAGCCCGAGTCTGCTTGCCCATCTGACATGCAGGACATGGACTATCTTTGATGCACTTAATAATGGGAGCATCCCTTACTAAGTCTTTGGAAAACAGCATATTAATTGTCTTGTAATTAATGTGTGCCAATCTCTTGTGCCATTGTTCATAAAGAGATGCACTGCCTTTAGCAACGAGGCATACTGGAGTAGAAGAATCTAAACTAAGAAAGTCTAAACAGAAAATATTTCTGCTCCTAATGCCTGTTAATACGGTCTCCGAAGAGTCACATGATATTATCAGGCATTTATCCTTGCAGAACTTAACGTCATACCCTTTATCACATAACTGGCTTACGCTGATCAGGTTATGATTTAACCCTTCAACATAAGCTACGTTAGTGATAGAGAGTATACCGTTGGAAATCGTACCGTAACCTCTGGTGACTCCCCGATCAGATCCCCCAAATATGACTTTGGGTCCATCCTCGACTGGAGAGTACTCCCTCAGCAGGCTTCTTGTCCCAGTCATGTGACGGGAGCATCCACTGTCCAAATACCAAATAGGAGTTTTGTTGGCCTTTGGACATCCCTGCAAGACAGAATTAATTTGCCTTAGGAACCCAATCGAACTTGGGTCCTAGATTCCTTGTTAGCATACTCCCCCTCGATTGGTTAACTCTACGAGTGGTCGGCCTCGCATTGCTAACATAAGGAGTCTCGTTATACCTTGGATTAAACCAACAATCCACGGCAAAGTGACCAATTTTGCCACAGCACCAGCAGTCAAACCTGTTATACTTCCTCTTGGGCGCCTGCTTTACCTTTGAAACGTAGGGTTCAGCTGGGGCCGAAGACCTGGAGGTGGAGGCAACATGATGACCACAGTCACATGACTTCTTCACCTCTTGGCTTTCAGTGTAACAGGCTTGGCTTTAGGTGCCTGCTTCCTATTATGGCCGCTAGAGAATTGACCATAATTTCCCAAGTGGATTTCCTCATAAGGTGCCTTGAAGACACTCTCACTGAAGTTACGGGGAAAGGTCCACCCATCATATCGGCTCTTCGGCTTTGCAACCGAGGGCCTGAAGTGATGCCCATATGTTGACTCAAAGTCATGTTGGTTACAAGGAAAGCTAGGCTTTCTGAACTCAACAGAGCTGAGTGGGGCCTTTCCTTTCTCATCAGCAGAGGCTTTCTTGGCAGCCTTATTCTTCCTCCTGTTCCTGTTTCTCCTGGATGAGGAACTAGATACCCCTACATGCCCCAGACCAGCTCCTTTGGCTTGAGCAGAGAAGGTATCAACTAATGGAAGAACAGTTTTTGGCATAGAGAAGCTCTTGACGATCTTCCTTTCTGCCGCAAGTAGTTCTTCCAACTTGTCGACTTCCTCCTGCTTAAGATCAAGGAGCTTAAGAGACTCTGAATGCTTTGAAGTCAGGTCCAAGTGCTCCTGTCGGAGGGAGATCAAGCTGGTGATCTCTTCCCTCAGGGATACACTCTCACCTTTAAGGAATTTGACTTCCTTTTTCTCCGCCTTCAGTTTCTTTCGACATTTTAGGAATGTATTGAGCAGAAGCTCATACTTTTCGAGGAGCTCAGCTTCAAGGGCAGAAGGGCTATCCTCAGGGTCATCATCCTGAGACTCAGGATCAGAGTCAGAGTCGGAGAGAGGGGTGTGAGCTTTTACCTTCCCAGTAAATGGGGGGCATTCTCCTTCTGAGTCAGAGCGACTCATTAGCCCAAAGTAGGCTTCCTCATCATCGCTGGTGTCTGACGTGTCAGATTCACTCAGCGTCTTTGGCTTCTTTGCGATTTAACTCATCTCCTTCTTATTGTCTTTTGAGGACCTGTGCTCCTCTCCCTTTCCCTTTTCCCTCTTGCCTTGATGGCAATCGGCCATGACGTGTCCTGGCTTGTTGCAACCAAAGCATATAATGTCAGAAGAGCGGTGTTTGTTCGGTTTGGAAACATACCTGTCAGAGGAATAGTTCTTCTTCTGATCCCTTGAGGAGGAGCCGTTTCTCTTTCTCTGATTCCTCGGCTTGAGGAACTTCTTGAATTCCCGTGTGATAAGGGATAAATCTTCCTCAGATAACTCTGAGCCGGAGGAGCTTGGCTCAGAGTCTTCCTCCTCATCCCTCTTCCACGCACGGGAAGAAGCGACACCCTTGCCCTTTCTGGATTGAATGGCTTTTAGTGCCACCGTCTTTTCCTTGGTCGCGGCTTTCTCTGCTTCCTCTTCAGCCTTCCTTGTGTTCAACTGAAGCTCATATGACATGAGCTTCCCGAACAGAATCTGTGGATCAGTTTCCGCAAGTCTGCCAAACTCGCGGATGGCACAGATCTTTGTGTCCCATTCTTTAGTGAGGGACCTAAGGAACTTGTCATTGAGTTCACCGTCAGTGAACACTCTTCCATATCCTTTGAGTGCATTGACGATCTTGAGGAAGTTTTCGAAGGTAACTCCGATCTCCTCCTTTGGCCCTTGTCTGAAGGCCTCATATTTCTGATTGAGGAGGGATCTCCGATCGTCCCTCACTTCATCTGTGCCCTCCATTAGGACAATCAGACAGCTCCAGAGATCCTTGGCTGTCCTGCAGTTGCTGAAGTTCTGCATTATAGAGTCGTCAACTGCGCTCACCAGGATGTTCTGAGCTTTCTTGTCGAGTCCGAACAGCACCATTTCGTCCTTGTCCATTTCCGAAAGTTTCTTGGGTACTTTCTTGGTAGGATCAATGGTGGAGGCCTTAGTGGGAATGTAAGGTCCCTCCTCCACTATCATGAAGAGCCGGGGGTCGACTGCTTCTATGTAGAATCTGATTCTTTCCTTCCAGATAGGAAAGTTCAGTCTGGTGCATACTGGGATTTTGCCGGAGTGCTTGAGTCCTTCCATGGAAGATATCTGACTGCTTCTTGACACTGGTGGCAGGATTCTACTCAAGGTGTGAACCTTTTTGATGAGCAACCTCCCTCTAATACCACTTGAAAGTCCACCTAGTGTCAACTACCTTCACCTATGGGGGGGGGAATAGGTGTCTTTGCAGCGTGTTAGCGGAATTGAAATTATACCTGCACAAGAAAATAAAACAACAAAGCACAGAGAGGACACAGGCAATTTATAGTGGTTTCCCGATTTGGGTACGTCCACTTTCCCCCTTCGACCTATCTCCCAACCAGGGACGACTCGGTCACTTCACCAACAGGATTGAAATCTAATCCTTGCACTAACGGAAGGAACCCTTCCACACGTAGGAGTCACCACTCCCACAACACGGGTTGCACCCAACCCTTACAACTAGAGACCAATCGGTCCTTTACAAAGAAATTGAAAATAGCTTGTAAGAAATACAAACAACTTTTGGAGACAAAGGTGTCCCTCTTCGTTCGACGACGTGTTCTTGAAGTCAACGAAGAGTCCACAACCCTAGATCTCAATTGGATTGAACCTTCCCGAAACCGGCGGCGGCTTAGTGCGGCGGCTAGGTTCACGGAGTGAGCGGCGGCGACGGAGAGCAGCTGCTGTGCTAGTGATTCAAACTTCGTAGCAAAGGAAGCAAGGTCTTCCAACGGTCACACTAGGATCGATCGTCTCGATCGATTCGGACGGGGAAGTTTTTCCCGATCTACGAATCAAGAGACAAGGGATCTCTGGTTAGACGCGTAAGACGCTATGCTCGCCTAAGCTTCTGTCGACGGAGATCTGGAGCAACTTGAGATCAACAGCGGCGACAACGGCTCTAACGTCGGAGACGATCGGCGGAGCAAGATCGGGGATCTAGGGCTCGACGGCGGCTCGTCCTTTTTGAATTCGCGTATTTTTCTATCTCCCCCTGTTCATACATACAGGGTATATATATATTAGGTCAAGTATATGACCGTTGTGGGTCCCACCAAAGTAAAGACCAAAGTCCGGTTCAAACAGCTGCATGTAACGTGGACCGGTCCAGAATTTTCTAAAAATTTGCCAAGTCAAAATCGACGAGAATCGAAGGTGATTCTCGACGAATCGGCGAGAATCACCTACGATTCTCGCCGAATTCTACTTAGTGAATTCTGGCAACACAGGTTGTAGGGGCTGGGGAGAATCGGTGGGAATCACTTTTGATTCTCACCGAACCGTCGAGAATGCAAGGTCATTCTCGACGAATCGGCGAGAATCATAATGATTCTCGACGATTCTGCCTTGGATAATTTTCCTGTCTGTATCAAGACAGCCGGCCCCAACCCGGCGAGAATCAACTAGTGATTCTCGACGACTCGTAGAGAATCACTAGTGTTCTCGACGAGTCGGCGAGAATCACCTAGTGATTCTCGACGAATTACACTTAGACGATTTTCGTCTTTCGTCCCGTGAGCTGGTCTTTGGCCCATCCTTGCTCCTAGTCTGCACTTGCTTTATCATAGCCCTGTACTTGAAATTAAGTAGAGAGTACACGTAGGTCAACACACTGATCTGCTCAACGAGGGATTACGTTGCACAGACCCGTGTATATTGACCCACTGCACCCTGACATTGGTGTGTACTTAGCGTGAAATAACTGCAAGCACAACTAAAAAAATATTTCATCAAATACATTGTCTATTTACCTTGGCTTGCACAGGGGCTTCTTCAAATCAGGTACATTAAGGATGCAATACCCAACAAGACTATTGATGAAGGTATTTTTCCTTGGACACTACTGAGCTAACAAGGCTAATAGATTTTTTAATAAGAGAACCTTATTCATAGAGAAATTTATGCATGTTATTTTTGATGAAACAAACATTGTATGTGAAGGGAAAATCTCTTTAGCTAATCAAAGTGGCTAGATAAAGTAATTAGTTATAGGTCTTTGTTATCTAGAAGTAATCAACAAGTTAGTCTCGCTGCCAACATAATATGAGTTTATGAGGTCGCACAAAATAACATATGAAAAATTGGATAATTGATCAGGGTGGCTCAACTCATATAGGATATGAGTGGAGAGCCAAACTTGGATAAGTGGGAGAAAGTCTATATAAACCAGAACAAATTCGACTAGACATCAAGTAGATTTGACTAGATGGTCTAGCCGAATTGACTGGAAGAATTCGACTAGATATGTTCAATGTTGACTGAACAAATTCGATTAGATATCAAGTAAAATCGACTAGATGGTTCAGCCGAATTGACTGCAAGAATTTGTCTAGATATGTTCATTATTGACTAAACAAATTCAACTAAACATTAAGTAGATTAAACTAGATGGTCTAGTTGAATCGACCGAAAGAATTCAACTAGATATGTTCAATATTGACCAAACAAATTCGACTAGACATCAAGAAGATTCAACTATATGATATAGCTGAATCGATTAGAAGTTGTATGGACAATTTGTTCTCTTGTTTTAAACCTTGAACTCGGTTCAACTTTTCTTTGGGTGATTCCTCTTGAAACTGAACTCAGTTCACTAGATATTATATATACATACAATATTTAGATCTAGGGTTAAGCCTTCACATTCTGCCGAGCCCTTTCTGAAGCAATTAAAGTGGTGGGCCCTTTTGCGAATCGAAGACCTGGCACCGACAATCCTCTCCTGCATTCAAACCTAGCAGTTCGTGGAGACGAAAGCCTCGATCTCTCCTCCAACCTGCTTTCGTGTGGCGATAGTGGGTGTTTCTCTCGTTAGTATGGATATCCTGTAAATGCGCATATCTACTTCTGTGCTTCTGCGGACTCAAAAGAACACAATCAAGTCATTGATCTCGAGGGAGTTGAGACTCAATTCCGCACAGGTATATGTCGTATATTTCTCTTGATTTATGGATTCCGCGAGATACTATTTAATGTCTAAGATTTTCTTGTAATCTATTCTGTTGCGCACATATAATGTGTAAACACTCAAGGAAAACCCAATAGCGACCTCAGTCCATTACTCCAAGCACACTCTTGCATATACATGAAGAACAAGTAAAGATTAAGATGTTGAATATACATCAAAGAATTTGAAGCAACAACATATCAAATCATTAGGCTTCCTTAGGGGGTGAATAAGGATTATGATTAAATCATGATTTTTTTAAAAATAATGACTTAAGGGATGGGCAATGAAACCAAAGCATCAAAGTAATTAGATCATTATCATTAAAAAAAATTATATATCATTTTTAGATTAACAAAAGATATATAAGGATTTGTTCGTTTTCAATGATATTGAAGTATTGATTTTGAAAATATGAAAATCATTTCTTTTGTTCGGACCAACAATTGTAGACAGGAATTGGTTTTCTTGTGGAAAGTCGTCGATATTCACCATAACCTAAAAACTTACAAGTCCAATGTCTATCTTCAGGGGCGGATATTGAAATCGTCAACTCCAGTTTTCAAAATGAGAGCAATTTTTCGGTGTGAACGCGATGTTTTCGGTCCATACTCAATTTCTTCGCCCGAATGCGATTTTTTCGGTCCAGACGTGATTTTTTCGTCTGAGTGCGGATTTTTTGCTCGAGCTCGATTTTTTCGCTCGGGCGTGATTTTTTCTCCCGGGAGCAATTTCTTCTCCCAACCGCATTTTTCGCCCGATCGCAATTTTTTTCACCAGAGCGTGATTTTTTCCCCACATGCGTTTTTCCCTTTGCGCATTTTTTCCACCAGAATGTGATTTTTTTCCCGAACGCAATTTTTTCTCCGGGACGCAATTTTTCCAACCTAGACAATTTTTCCAGGCGACCGCGATTTTTTTCGCCCGATAACGATTTTTTCGCCAGACCGTGATTTTTTTTGTCCGGACATGATTTTTTCGCTCAGGCGCAAATTTTTTCGACCGGGAGGGAATTTTTCACTCGGGCAAGAATTTTTTCCCCATGCGGGAAATTTTGGTCCGAGTGTGATTTTTTAACCCGGACGCGACTTTTTCGCCCGATGCAACTTTTTTCGACCGGGCGCGATATTTTCTCCCGAGCGAGATTGCCTGGGCGCGATTATTTCGCACGGGAGCGTTTTTTTTCACCCGGGCACATTTTTTCGCTTGGGTGCATTTTTTACCTCAATGCAAATTTTCTGCCCGGGTGTGATTTTTCTGCCTAGGCGCGATTTTTTCGACCAGACGCAATTTTTTCGCCCCTGTGCGATTATTTTGCCTGACCGCAATTTTTCTTGCCCGGGCACGACTTTTTTGACCATACACGATTTTTTTGACCGGGCTCGATTTTTTCGCCCGGACGCAAATTTTTCGCCCTTGCGCGATTTTTTCAGCATGGATGCACTTTCTCCACTCAAACGCGAAAAAATCGCGCCCGGGCGGAAAAATAGTGCCCAAGCGAAAAAATCGCGGCCGGGTGAAAAAATCCTGCCCGGAGAAAAATTCGCGTCCGACGAGAAATAATCGCGTCGGGGAGAAATAATGCGCCCGGGAGAAAAAATGCGCCCGAGCAAAAAAACCACGCACGAGCGAAAAAAATGCGCTCGAGCGAAAAAACCGCTCCCGGGCAATAAAACGCACTCGCATGAAAATAATGTGTCCGTGTGAAAAATTTTCTCTCGGGCGAAGAAATAGCGTCCGGGCGAAAAAATATGGCCCTGGCGAAAAATCCCGTCCGGACGAAAAAATCGCGCCCGGGCGAAAATAACGCTCCCGGGCAAAAAAATCGTGTCATTGCTTAGAGTAATTTTTAGGAAGAAGTTTAAAAGCTCTACATTAATTAATGCAAATTTTCATGACAGAAAGTCTTTCTGTAAACAAACAATAAAAAATGATGAATATCAATTTCTATGACAAAAAATCATCATACAGACGAACAAAAAAATTGGATTTAAACTCAGTCATTTTCCATGTATATTGATATTGGATTGAAAGTCAATACTTCATTATCAATGTTCGTGAAACAAACGGACCCTAAGAGTAATGATCTTTTAATGAGGTGATCATGATAATAACTTTGGTTTTCTATGACGACTCGCTCAAACTTTTGGCCCTAACAAATCCATCCCAAAACATACCATAGACCTCTCCTATATGAAGAAAAACCTAGACCTAGACTCAAAATAGGGCTAAACTCGAGGAGATTTCCTCTCCTACTGCCTAAGGGCCTGTTTGGGAAGGCTTTTCAAAAAGGAGTGATAGCAAAAGGATGGTAGGAAAAGAAACTTTTGAAAAATGTCTATTAGAAAAGGTGAACTGTTTGGGTGAACTTCTTTTGCAGAGCTTTTCAAAAATGAGAAACACTTTATAAATCATTTGGCAAATCTCCGTTGCGGTAACTTTTTTTATTAAAAATTTGCGTCCGGGGGAAAATGCGCAATTATTTCGCCGGGGCAGGTTTTTTTCGCCTGAGAGCGAATTTTTCGTCCGGGAGCGAATTTTTTCGTCGGGGCCTGATTTTTTCGCCTGGGCGCGATTTTTTCACCCCGGCCTGTTTTTTCGCCCGGGCGCGATTTTTTCAACCAGGCCGGTTTTTTCGCACGGGTGCGGTTTTTTTCGCCCAAACGCGATTTTTTCATCCGGGGGCCCGGACAAACAAATCAGCTCAGGCGAAAAAAAATCGTTCACCGGAAAAAAAAATTTGCATCTGGATGAAAAAAAACACACTCGGGCGAAAAAATCACATCTGGAAAAAAAAAACATGCTTGTTCGAAAAAAAAAACATGCACTGGCAAAAAAACCGCACTTGGGCGAAAAAAACTCATCCGGGCGAAAAACCCCGCACCAGGGCGAAAAATGAAAGCCCGGGCGAAAAATTCGCGCCCGGGGGAAAAATTCGCGCCCGGGCGAAAAATTCGCGCCCGGGCGAAAAATTCGCGCCCTGGCGAAAAATTCGTGCCCTGGCGAAAATTTTGTGTCGGGCGAAAAAAAACACGCCCGGGCAAAAAAATTACGCCAGGAAAAAAAATCAAGTCAAGACAAAAAAATCAAGTTATAGATTTTTTTAAGAGATAAGTGTTTTTTGATGAAGAAGTGTTTTTCGAAAAAGTTGAAAAGTAGGTGACAAGTGACTTTTCTAAAAGATGAGAAAATGAAGTTTTACGCGGTAGCTTTTCCCACCGATAGACAATCCAAACGATCTCTTTAGTGTGGTAGCGTTTTCCAGAAAACGAAAAGGAGTTAAAAAAAACCCCTCCCAAAGAGGCCCTAACTCTATCTATTAGCCACACTGGAGGCAAATTCCACTGATTAATCAAAGCAAAAAATGAATAGTATATAGACTTCTAAAACGTGTCATTCTTTACAAAGCCTTTCTTTGGATGACCTTGAATGATGGCTTCTTCCTTTGGCTCCTTTGGAATGAGGAGGGTGTTCTTTGGGAGAAACTTCTCGTGAATAATTAATAGTTGGAAAGAATCCTGCAAGTTTAAACAGTTTCTAGCTAGAGGCTTCTATCAGGTGGGTAGTGTATGGATTTCTGGTTCCCAAAAACACCATATTCTCATGGGGGTTGTATTGGACACTGTTGGGCGGTATTGGGAAACTATAATGTTTGTTCAAGTCGACTTGAAACCTTCTAGGAACTGAACATGGCACATTTTTAAGCTACTATAGTTGGGTGTTACTGCTACCACCGACAATAGCGTCTATCTTGAAAATTCAGGCAAATCTTTGATCGGCATAACAACAAAATTCAGGTGACTATTTGATTACCAGCTAGGAGAAGACCGATCATCTATTATCGACCATCGAGCGTTGGTTGATCGCTTGCTGATCTTTGATAGTCGACCATTAATTGTGGATCACTAACTAATCATTGGCTGCCAATCTTTGAGAGTGCTCGATTGCAGACTGAGAATGGCGTATGTTGAATTGATGGTAACAACTCTTGCTGGTGCAACTGCCAAAATCTAGACACTACCGATCTACGTTAAGCGTGTTCAATTCATGATGCTCAAACACATGTACCAGTACAGATATTTATACATACACACTTTAAAATAACTTGCAACTCGATAGTGAGTTTCACAAACTTGTTATTCTTAACTAAGAATATCAAACATTATTCCAAACATTATTCCAATAAACATCCCCATTTGATAATAATAAACTTGGATGATTGGGAAAAAATTAATTGTGCAGATAATTAGAGCTCATAGTGGCATATAAGTGAATTACATGTAAGCTTAAATGAATGTAGAAATGATATGCATGCTCCCTCTAAATGATTGTTCACCCTAAAGCAATTGTCGCCCACTAAAGTTATTGTCGCCCTATAAGTGTGGTATTTCACAATCTCAAAGTTTTCTTTCCCCATTTGTTATTAGCAATATTGGAAAATCACAACTACAGAGGAGAAACACAAACAAGGAATAATTATGATAAGCATAAAATGAGATAGAAATGGTAATCGTGAAAAGTATATAGAGAAATATTAAAGATAGCCATGAGTAACATGTGAAACTTGCAGTATAAGAATTATGATGAACTGCACAAAACATATAAAGACATAGTATTTACGGCTACAATGTTAAGAGATTTTGCACGAGACATGAACATTGTAGAAAACTTAATGAGCAATTCATACTTTAAATACAATGTATGAAATATATAATAAAGCTTAATTGGTCAATTCGGATGCACATAAATATTATATGAGACAATAAAGTGTACATTGTAAAGAATGAAATTGGAAAAATATAAATGAAAGCTTTAAACCAAACTCATGGATGATACTGCAAAAACAAAACAAAACAAAAAACAAAAAAGTAGCAACACTTAAGGAAGCGAAAAAGCATATTTTATTTAAAAGAAAGCACAATTTTATAAATCAAACAAAGAAGCTCCAGAAGAAAACGATAAAGCAATTTCAAAACATATGATAAGTAAAATTACTGTGATCTATTGATAACTAATATGGTCAAATAATTAATGAAACTATCTAGAAGAACTTCAATTGCATTGTTGTTTGGAACAATGAAACATGTTAACCTGTTCAGCATAGTAGTTGTGGCAGTAAATAAAAATTAAACTGTTTTGAAATGCTGAAAAATATAAAATAAGAAACATTTCTAACTCCTGCACGAATAACAAATTGTCAAAAACTATAATATTGCAATGGAAAATAAAATAAACATTTTTCGTCAGTCTTCTAAAGATGCCCCTGCAAAAACGTCATGCACCATGCAAAGGACGAAATTTAAATAATATAAGGAGTCCAGAAAATAATAACACTGACTATATTTTCAGTCACAGTAAATCTTCTTCCGAAGAAGCACAAAATCCCCTTAAACAACTCTATGCCAAGGAGTCCATAATAAGCTCCTGAAACCATGGCCACATCATAAAGATGGTTAAGTTACAATATGGTTCATGTCTCTGGTTGCATATTATTTATAATCAACTTGATTCAAGTCCATTTTCTCAGCACCCGAGCCCTGCATAGAAAGAAATACGAGGACATGACATCAGACAACAATCTTTCAGCTACATGTACAAGTTATTATGTTTTATGAATATGCAAGCTTAATTTTAAAAATCAATTATGAAATCATTTGAAAATTGTTTAAAAAATAACTGTTAATAAAAGCCAACAACCAATTTAGGAAATGATTTGAGAAAGACTCAAGTACCTAATCGTTGCTTGGGATCCAAGCAAATCATACAGCATAAACCATAGTACTATTAAGGAAAATATACAATGATCTAAGCAATATATATTGTTATAAAATAGGAATAAAAGAAAAGCACACCAAATGTAACATTAATCATTATGACTAGCTGAATCGCAATTCATGAATACTTTTGTATCATTGACTTGATACTCTCATACATATCTGTACTACTTTGTATCTTGAAACCAATGTGGTAAGCTCTCATTTGGAGAGTTCTTTGGGGGGAACAAACCATCATGAATGAAAGCAGCACCTTGCTTCATTTCAACTGCCAACAACACAACCCTGCTTCATTTCAACTGCCAACAACACAACCTTGCTTCACTTCAACTGCCAACAACACAACCTTGCTTCACTTCAACTGCCAACAACACAACCTTGCTTCACTTCAACTGCCAACAACACAACCTTGCTTCACTTCAACTGCCAACAACACAACCTTGCTTCATTTCAACTGCCAACAACACAACCTTGCTTCATTTCAACTGCCAACAACACAACCTTGCTTCATTTCAACTGCCAACAACACAACCTTGCTTCATTTCAACTGCCAACAACACAACCTTGCTTCATTTCAACTGCCAACAACACAACCTTGCCTCATTTCAACTGCCAACAACACAACCTTGCTTCATTTCAACTGCCAACAACACAACCTTGCTTCATTTCAACTGCCAACAACACAATCTTGCTTCATTTCAACTGCCAACAACACAACCTTACTTCATTTCAACTGCCAACAACACAACCTTGCTTCATTTCAACTGCCAACACGGGCATCATTCCTTGGAGATCTTCAAGAGATTCTTCATCAAGAAAAGTGGTGATCCTGAGTACAAAAGTATCATATGTTGTACCTAGGCCAATGAGAGCTAGCATGATATGGCAAGAAGAGTAAGAGAGCACTTGGAATGACAGAGCAAGAAAGTTCTAAAGAACTTTGAATTGCTTGAATGCTTGGATGGTTACAAATGAGGGGTCCACCTCTTTATATAAACCCCAAAAGAATTTCCCCCCAAAGGATGGAAGGACCTAAACTACCCCTTTTCTATATTATTTTACCACTCACTTTTATGCACAACTTTCACAAGTTCTCTAGGCTCTTTTCTGAAATATTATCATGAGACCATTCTAGAATACTTATATGCTTCTCTTGAATTCTATGTAGAATATTCCGCAAGCTCCTAGAATTCTCGAGAACCATGTCATGAGTGACATGAATAAAGTGAATCATGACAGCCTCCCCTGCCAATCTGGCAACTCCCTCATCGCCTCATAATGTTGGATTATGTCTTTGAATTGCCAGAGGTCATCAATTGTCTCCCATGTAGCTTCAAACACTGGTCTTCCTTTCCACTTGATCAGGTATTTTGTGCTAGGTTGCACACCCCTCGGTCGCAACATCCTCTTTGTAATCACTTCTTCTACTTCCTTATCAAAATACTTGTTCATCACTGGGGGTTCTCTCTGGTGTATTCCTCTTTGAAGAAATTCGTTATCAGCATGGTAAGGTTTGAGCATGCTAATATGAAATAAGGAATGAATCATTAAAGAGCATGGTACGTCTAGACGATAAGAAACTTTACCCACCTTTACAATCACTGATTATGAGCCATCATATATTCTAACCTAAGTTATTAAAGGCACACTGAGGCGCCAATGAGACATGGAGCCTAGACGCAGGACCACGCCTGAGGCACATGAGGCCCAAAAATGAAAAACATACAATTATTAAATATATAAATAAACCTATCACCATATCAACACACTATATATCACAACCCCAAAAATAACAAGCATTATAAAATCATATTTCAAATAAAAATTTAGTAAACTGGGCAGCCAGTTCACTGAATTTCAGTGAACCGGGCCCCAGTTCAGTGAGTTTTCAATGAACCCCATCTATTTCTTCTCGCAATCAATTCATTATTATCCATCCATATATATACTAGCATGCTAGCTGATCTATGTTTGACTGATACTATTTTACTAAGAAGAAATTCAAAGAAAAGGACAATGTTCAATGAAACTGCAATTATTCAATGTTCTATGTAACATATACTATTTTACTAGAAGAACAAATACACATGCATTGAACGCAAAACACTAATTGAACATAAAGAACATACTTGTTGCCAAAATAAGTAGATAGTGCAGGTAAACATGAAGCATAAATAATTAATATATAATGAGACTGCAATTGATGACTCTTACAACTGTTCAAGGAATATCAATTTGCATGCACATGATCCAGGGAACTCCATCTCCGAGTATAAGTACCATTTTGGCTCTAATACCGCGATGCGCGTCATAGGCACATGGAAGGCGTGCGCCTAGGAGCACCTTAGGCACCTAGCTCGCCTCTGCCTGACAAAGGCGCGGGGTTGTGCGTCTGGCACCTGAGGCACACCTTTAATAACATAGCATCTAACAAAACATTTGTATATGCTGCACAAAGCTATGAATTGTTGGGGTAGGAGTTTTATCATTACTTTATCTCCTACTATGTACTCCAATCTTCTCCTTGAATCAGTCCACTTCTTAATTTGCTTGCATGATTTTTCTAAGTATGATCTTGTCAAGTCCCTTGTTCTTCCAATGACTTGGCCATTTCCATTTCCCAAGACTTCTATCGTCTGTTGTCGTCTCCAAAGTGTGTGAAGTAAGTAGTTTCCTTCCCGCGGCAAGCTCAAATGGACTTCTTCAAGTTACCTCATTACACTGTAAGTTGTAAGAGAATTGCGCCACACTTAATAACTTGGCCTAGTCTTTTGATTAGCACTCTCGAAGTGACGCAAGTAGCACTTGAGCAAAACATTCACCCTCTCAATCTATATATCAATTTGAGGGTAAAAATTGGTGGAGTTCAATTCAAACCCCCAACAGCTTGAACAACACTATCCACAATTTTCCTTTAATCGGGGGGTCCCAATCACTTATTATCATTCTAGTAAATCACCAATACTTTACAACATTTTTAAAGAATAATCGTGTCGTCTCCTTTGATGTAGTGTCTCATGTGCTCGAGATCAAGGTGTCATACTTAGAGAATCAATCCACCATAACTAAGATTGATCCACACCTTCAGATTTTATAAAAGCACCGATAAACTCAAGTGTTGGCTAATCTCAAGGATGCTCTGCTATGGCAATGGTTCCAAGAGTCCCGCAGGTTAATTGTTGTCCACATTGTCTTACTGACAAACAAGACAAGTCTTTACATATAGTTCGATGTTATCTATCATCTGTGGCCAAAAATAAGAATCCTTCATCAAATCCAAGGTGTGTTTTTGCACTGAATGTCTAGGCCATTTTGTATCATGGCATTCTTTGATTAGACCCCTTGCAGGTTTCCCCACTTTGGGACACATAGCATCCTTCCTTTGGCGTAGAGTAGCCCATCCTCTATCCAAAACCTCCTGGCTCGGCTCTTTTTGGCCAATTGCATGATTTGTATTGAAGAGGATACTCATTCAACCCTTGTCTTAAATGGTCAAGCAACCCGCCTTTAGCTATGGATATAGCGGTTAGTTCAGCTTTGTGGCTTAGTGTGTCAACCACTACATTTGTCTCCCCCGCATTATGCTCTTCTAGGATGAAGTCCAATTCTGCTAAGAACTCACGTAATCTTATTTACTTGGTCACCATCTTCTTTTGCGTATGGAATTATGTTGTTGGAACATTATCAATCTTGATTGTGAATTATGTTTCAAGTAGATAACGACTACAAACCTAGAAGCAATGAATAATGGAAGTCATCTCCTCCTGGACAGTGTATCGTCATTATGATTCATTAAGTTTGCGACTTTCAAATGGAAAGGGGTGATCATCTTGCATTAATATCCCACCAATACGGTAGTCAGATGTGTCGGTATGCAGCTCAAATCTTTTGTTGATGTCAGGCATGCCAACCACCGGTTCAGTGTTAACTGCTATTTTCAGATCTTCGAAGGTTTTTTGGCATTCGTTTGTCTAAAGACAATCCTTGTTTTCTTTAACAGGTTCATCAACAACACTGCCCTCCTTGAACAGTCCTTGATGAATCTACGATGTTAGTTCACCAAGCCAAGAAATGATCATAAATTTGTTACCTTTGTTGATGGCTCCCATCCTTTGATTGCTTATACTTGAGACTTGTTCATCCGCAGTTGGCCATGCCCAATGACATGTCCAAGAAAATGTTTTGCCTCTTGTCCAAAGGAGCACTTTGACTTCTTTACATATAACTCATTCTCCTGAAATACTTGAAACATTAACATTAGATGTCCAGCGTGTTCTTCGAATGTGTCACTAAATACCACAATGTAATCTAGATACACCACCACAAATTTGCCTAAGCATTGGTGAAATATTTGGTTCATCAGAGTGCAGAAGGTTGTGGGTGCGTTGGTTAAACTGAAATGTACCAACCATTCGAAATATCCATTACCTTGTGGCACATGTTGTCTTAGGTTCATCTCCTTCGGCAATCCGCACTTGATGATATCCTCTTTGTAAGTTCAACTTGGAGTAGATTCTTGTCCTCCCAAGCATGTTGAAGAGATCAGCAATCAGAGGAATAAGATTGATGCAGCGCCGCCGCCAATTGATGATGACCCGGTTGCCGAGGCGCAACGACACAAAGATCTTAGACGCCGTGATGACGCTGAAGGAAGTGCGCGTTACAACCTCCGCTCGCGGCGTGCTAGAACCGCCATGAAGAATTAGCTTTATTTATCTTATTTTCATGAACTCTATTTTATATTTTGGAATATAAAATTATCCTATGTTTAAGTGATAATTTTATATTCATTGCATGCTTTATAATTTTTAATTTGAAACAATTTTATTTTTGGTGTGCACTTAACCATTCAGATGGATGAGATTACATCTCCATCATGGATGGTTAAGACTTGTTGTAAACTCCTATTTAAGGAGGTGCTTATGAGAATATCACTAGTGAAAGATTAAAACCTAAATCCTCTCTAAGAGAATTTCGGCCAAGAGGATCTCCTCATAGCCGCCCCCCCCCCTGTTAGTGGTGTGAAGCCGCCGCCCCCCCCCCCCTGCTCCCTCCATCCGTTCGGTGCGACTCCAGCGCGGCTTCCTTCAGTGCGACTCCTTGGAAGAAAGTTGCAAACCCCTCGGTGTGACGCCGGCGGATTCGTGGAGAGAGTGATTCTCCCACCTTATCTTGTGTGAACGTTATTCCCGGTTGGGTAACTTCTTCCATCTTGTGTGATTCATGCTTTTAGTTTGTGGAGGTTTCTCACGCATCGTTTTCTCCGTGATTATTAATTTCATCGCTTGCAAAATCTGAAATCAAACTTGTTGTTATTGAACCTCTTGTTATCCGGAACGGGTAGATCCGTCTCGGGAGCATAACTTGGCCTAGCCTTGATTTGCTCTTCCGATCGGTGCACTTCGTGTGAACAAGGGAGTTAATCTCGACTCGAATTTCGATCGCTCTTGAAAGTTTACCGCCGCTCCAAAAATATATTATTGCTGCGTTTGAGACGGCTTATGTTGAAAAGAATAGATGCTTGTGTAGGTGCGGTGAGTTGTGTGCTTGTTGGAGAGGTAGGTCTTAAGGATGTTGTATCGAGTCCGGCTTACGGCGAGTTGTGTGCTTGTTGGAGAGGTAGGTCCTAAGGACGTGGTATCGAGTCCCGGATTTTGGGAGGGCTCCGAACAAAAGCGAACAAAAAGGAGTCGGTTGGCGATCTCTATTGCAGCAAAGGTGTTGAAGTTAATTGCTTCTTCAGCTGCTCAAAAGCTTCTGAACACTCTTCAGTCCACTCAAACTTAGACGTTTCTCGAAGAGTTCTAAAGAAAGATGCACTCTTATCTCCAACTCGAGAGATGAATCTCCCGAGACTTGCTAACCTTCCTCCTAACTACTGAACTTCCTTTGGTGATTTAAAAGGCGTCATATCAAGAATAGCTTTGACTTTATCAGGATTGGGGGCAAGTCCTTCCGAAGTAAGGAGATGACCAAGAAATTTCCCCTTACTCGCTCCAAAGGTACACTTTAGCGGATTAAGTTTCATCTTATACTTTCGCAGAGTAGCGAACGTCTCTGCTAGATCATGCAAGTGCAGTGAGAAAGTTTTACTCCTGATCAAGAGATCATCAACGTATACCTCAAGATTTCTTCCTTTTTGTTCTTTAAAAATGCGATCCATCATTCGTTGGTAAGTCGCACCAGCGTTTTTAAGCCCGAAAGGCATTACTAAGTAACAATAGCAGTTGTCGTTTGTGATAAAAGATGTATGAGGAATATCGAGCTTATGCATTCTAATTTGATGATAACCAGAGAATGCATCTAAAAAACTCATAAAAGAATACTCAACCGCAGAATCAACTAATGAATCTATCTGAGGCAAGGGGTAGCAATCTTTAGGGCACGCTTTATTCAATCGAGTGAAATATACACACATTCTTCATTTCCCCCAAGGCTTTTTAACCATTACAACATTAGAAACCCAAGCGGGATATTGAATTTCACGGATGAATTGCGCCTTGAGGAGTTTGGCAACCTCCTCTCTAATTGGCTCAGCAAGCTTGGTCGCCACATCTCTTTTCTTTTGTTGCACAGGCTTGACAGTTGGATCTATGTTGAGATGGTGGCAGGCGACATCTGGATCAACTCCTGGCATGTCCTCCGCTGACCAAGCGAAGACATCATGGTTCTCTAGCAGACAAGAGATCAACTCGGCCTTCTGATCTTCTGGTAGCTCCGAGTTGATGGAGAACTTCCTCTCCTCCCCTTCAGCAATGGGGACTCCTTGAGTCACCTGGGCAGGTTCCAAGTGAGCTCCTTCTCTATCATCAGCTGCCTCTGAACTGGGAGAAGCTTCTGGCGCTGCAGCTGATAAAGCGGCAGGATTGGTTTCAGTCACGTTGACGGTGCGAACATAGCACTCATGAGCGTTCTTAGGATCACTCCTGATCCTGCAATTATGACCATCAATGTAGAACTTGATTGTCAGGTGGTAGGTTGAGATTACAGCTTGATATTTGTTGAGCAGGGGCCTCCCGAAGATTGCATAGTAGCTGCTTGAAGCATCAACTACTATGAACTGGATCTGCTTTGTCACCCCTCCAAACCTCACTTAGAGTGTGACACTTCCTTCGACCTCCTTCCTCTCGCCAGAGAAGCCATAGAGTGGCCCCTCGGTGGAAAGCAGAGGCTTTCCGGTCTTCAGGGCCTCAAAGGTTGGTTTGAACAGAAGGTTGACGGAACTGCCTGTATCAATTAGGATTTTGTCTACGGTATAGTCTTCAATGACAGCTTTGATCACGACAGCATCGTTGAACGGATTGGCAGTTGGGGGAAGGTCTTCCAGACCAAAAGTGACACTTCCCGCTGACGGAGCAGAAGACGACCACTGCCCGAAAGACCCTAGTAATCGAAGACTTGCGAGTAGACTCGGTCCCTGCTCCACCATGAATGCAGAAGAGCCGCCCCAAGGCTCCTTCATCGTCTGCGTCGATGCATTCACTTTGAACGTTAATAGGCCCCAGACGGCAAACGTCCTCTATCTCTTCGCATTCCCAATTGACTTCGGCTACCTCCTTGCCCTTGGAGGCAGATGGCTTTAATGAAGCATCCTTCTTGCCCAGATCTTTCATTTTGCCTTCAGCAATCAATTTCTCGACCAGCTGGCGAAGGGCTCTGCAATTCTCAGATGAACGCCCCTTCTCCTTATGGAACTCGCAGAAAAGGTCAGAGTTCCTCAACTTCCACTCTCTTGGAGGTCCTTGCTTCTTCTCGTCAGACTTCCTCTGCAGAATCTGAACGACCTCATCAATACTAAGGCCTAGATCTGTAAACTCGTCCACGGAGTTACTGCATTGCTGCCTTGGAGCAGGCGGTGCCTCTTGAAGAACTGGCAGAACTTACGTGGGTAAGACGGGAGCGGTGGCCAACGGAAGTCTCTGATCATGAAACTGTTGATGGCCAATGAACGGTTTCTTGTGACGGAAATGACGACCCCTCTGAGAAGGAGGCTGATAATCAGGGCGGGGAAGCTTGGCGTGGCGATGATCAGCTGAAGAACTAGAACCATCCCTTACTTCAGCCTTAGCTGTCAGGGATGAAATGTAGGACGGATTGGCGTTCTTGCCTTCAATGAAGCGGTTGACGAGAGCAATCAGCTCTTGGTAGGTTACAGGTGCCTTGGTTGTTGCTTTGAACTTCAGAGGGCCTTCCCGGAGGCCGTGGATCAAAACGACTTTGTAATAATCTGGATTCACATTTTGCACCCCTTGGATCTCTTTCTGGAAGCGATCAACGAATCGGGCAGCTGACTCGTTGTCCCTCTGTTTGATGTCAAAAAGCGCTGCAGGACCATCCTTCCTCTTCTTAGAGGTAGCAAACCTCAGCAGGAGTTCACTGCGGAACCCGGCAAAAGAAGAGATCGAACTTGGCGGCAGGCCATAGAACCACTCTCTCGCCTGCCCATCGAGAGTAGTAACTAGAAATTTGCACTTGATCGCGTCTGAGAAGCATCTCAAAGCCACTTCCCCTTCGAAGGCCTGCAGATGGGCCACTGGATCGGTCTCCCCTGAATACAGAGGCAGACGAGGCTCCCTGAAACTGCTTGGAGCTGACTCCCATCGTATTCTATCCACAAAGGGAGTGGGCGCTTCATAATCAGCTGGATAGGCGAGGCAGACTGGAGCAGGAGGGTCCGCGGGCTCGGCGGGCTAGCGGTCGGCGAAATCAAGCTGGCGGGCTGGATTGCCCTGACTGCCTCTCTGAAGAAATCCATCAGAGAAGCAAACTGGTCTTCCTGAGGCCGCAGAGGAGTTACGGTCTGAGCTGGAGGGAGAGCTAGAGGAGAAGGCTCGACTGCTGGAGATTGCCGAAGAGGAGTTCGGCGAGCTGGGGTCTGGCGGACTGGAGTGTCAGCGGGATCTGCTGCGGGCTGAGGCGCAAGCCGCTGAGTCAGTACGCCTAGCGCCTGGCTGATTGTATCCAAACGGTGGTCGGTCTCTCTGCGAGATCGCTCAGCCTCCCAACGAGACAGTTCGATCGCATCCCACAGCGAGTCCTCTGACGAACTGGAGGGGTCTGAACGGCGAGCTCGGCGGTCTGACATGCTAGTTCGCTGACTTCGAAAAACTGCTTGAGATCTGAAAGTCGTGTGTTAAATGTTGATGCGCGGAAACGGAGACCACCAGCTAACGGATCAAACACGGGGGAAAAGAAGGGAAAAGAGACGATTGCAAGCAGCTATCTACTAGCGGACAAGAGAAAGAAAGCAGAGTCGTGAGTCACGGCAACACCAGACTTCGCCCGTCGCGGCCTGAATGCCTCTCTTGCGATGGGCTTTCCTTTGATTGCAAAAGACTGATTACAAGTAGAGGAAAGAAAGCTGAACGAAGAGCAAGCTGGAGATCGCAAATCCTCAGCCCGCTTGTCCGCATCGAGCTTCTCTGAGACCGCCTCGACCTTAGCCTTCATGATGGCGAGCTGCTCTTTCGCCGCTTTTTCTCTTCCTTCAGCCGCAGGCGCAGAGGGGGGATCAGAAGTTTTCATTCCCAATATCTCAACTTCAGGCTGCAACGCCTCCAGCAGAGATTGATTCATGTCAGCGAGATGCTCATTATCGATGTTGAGTATTTCAGTAGTGGACAAACTGACCGTTGACAGGGAATCACTTCCCGGGATCAGAGCGTCTGGGGTGACAAAGCCAGCGTGTGGAACCTCCTTTTCTCGTGGCCTGTGCTGCAAGCTCGCAGCACCAGTTCGCACAAGGACGTTCTTCTCCTTTCCAGCCCGCAGTTTCTTCTCTACCCGCTCGGCGACGGTGGACTTGTCCCTCTTCCTCTTCTTCTCAGGTGCTCTTTTCTCCAAGTCAGTGGCGACCTGCTTGGAGTCCGGCATACTCTCGCGGACTACATCCGGGTCGACGACGACCAGAGCCAGTGAAGACACTTGTTCCTCAGCTTGTTCTTCAGCAGGCCGCTTCTCCTGTTCAAGATCAACGATCGGCTGCCGAACCTCCGGTGACGAGATCTCCTTATCCAAGTCTATCTGCAGCATATATTTTCCCGAGACAGAAGGATGTACCTCCATACCCGTTGAGTTCGCAGGGTTCTGGTCAGAAATCGTTGGCGGATTCGATATCCTGTCCGCGCTTTTTGATGGCACGTTTTGCGAAGCAGAGACATCTGTGGACTTCTCGCGTTCAGACTCTTTAGAATTGCGGACTGAGTCAGTCCTCTCTTGTCCCCTCTGTGAAGTTTCCCCTACGTGGCGGACAGGCGTTCCGCTCCGGTGGACAACCTTCTTAGTCCTCGTGTGCGGCTTGGGTTTCTCTGCCCTTGAAGAAAAACTGCCGAAGAACGATCAAGGCCTTGCCATCCCGGACTGTAAAGCGCAGACCGCGAGAGGTGAAAATCGACCTGTGGCGCAAACAGTTTTTGACGAAATACAGAGTTTCCAGCGGTATTTATAGCGTTGACAGCATTAATGAGGGTTGCGGACTCGGCAGTTAAGGAAACATTTTCAAAGTTTTTTCTGAAACTTAAAAATATGTGGGGATTATGTTAACCCCAGAATCCGCAACATGTTCAACAAGGACCCAGATCCTCTCCTCTGTCGGCGGACTCTGTTTCTGCAGTCCGCTCAGGTCGTCAAGACCATGCAGATCCAACCCTCTTCAGCGGCGGACTCGATCTTCCAGTCCGTCCAGGTCGCCCAGTCGATTCCAGTTCCAACCCCCTTCAGCGGCAGACTCGATCCTCCAGTCCGCCCAGGTCGCCCAGCCTCAGGTGATCAGCTTCCCAGATCGTCCGTCAGCTCTTCAGGCGGACTCAAGCGTCCGCCTGCAAAGGTCGCGGCCCTTCAGCCAGGATCGCGCCCTGCAGCCAGACGGAAGCTCCAGCTCGCGAGCCCAGTCCTCCCCTCTTGCGCGGACTGGCTTGTCTTTTCTTTTTTGATTCCCGTCGCCGCTGGCCGGTTCTCCTGTACCCCGGGCAGCCGGTTATTTTAGCACTGCCCGTTTGGGCAGGCCCCCGAACCTATAAATAGGGGGAAGTGGTGCACCCAACGCACGCTGACTCGAGCCCAGGAGCCTACTTGTTAAAGGCTGCGGACTCGAATCTCAGGCTTTGCGGTCTCCAGCTTGCTCTTCGTTCAACTTTCTTTCCTCTACTTGTAATCAGTCTTTTGCAATCAAAGGAAAGCCCGTCCCAAGAGAGGCATTCAGGCCGCGACGGGCGAAGTCTGGTGTTGTCGTGGCTCACGGCTCTGCTTTCTTTCTCTAGTACGCTAGTAGATAGCTGCTTGCAGTCGTCTCTTTCCCCTTCTTTTCCCCCGTGTTCGAGCCGTTAGCTGGTGGTGTCCGTTTCCGAGCATCAACATTCTAGACATTGTAGAAAGTATCAACCAAAGAAACACGATTAAATTCAGCTTCATCGCGAGAGTAATACAAAACATTCATGACATTTGCATTTAAAAAGAAATGGTGTTGTCTACATCATCTCATTTATCTCAAAATTTTTCTAGGCGATTGTCAACCGCAACTCAAATTTGGTTATCTGCAACCACTTGTTAACCGCATCCCGAAGATTTTGAAAATTATATCCGCAAACAAATTTGTATTGCAACCCTTTGTTATTTACATTGAATAAATGAAAAAGCACAAAAACATTAGAGCACAAAGTTTGTGGTTTTACCACCAACTAGGTTATCACAACTCGTGACATAAGGTTCGACAATTATCCTTGTTAACACGGTACGGGGCCCATTCTGTATACTAAGGTTCGTTAGGATGAAATCTAGATATAAGTCTTCTTATCGAAATACGATATATTGTTAGATGGATATTACACAATGAATCTTCCTACATCCTCCATTATAACAGCGATCAACATTGAATAATAACATATGTTGTATATTCCCCAAATTCGCATACATTCTTGATTTATAATAACCATGGTTTAAACATTAAATCTTCATCGCAATGTAGATCCAACTAATTACTCATTGATTCTTGAGAGGTGATTCATTATCAGGATTTTTATCAAAATAACCCATCAATGACCGAGATAATAGACATGTCAATTACACAATAACCTTCCCAATTTCATACCCTAATAAATGAATGTAATAAATCATAGTGATTTTTCGGGTAATATTTAAACATACCAAAGATCTAACTTCTCCATGTCCTGGGAAAAGATCCTACATGATTGTATTCCTATCATGCTCTTCTGAGATTTCGCAATGTGGATATCCAAAACTGGATTGTCGTTAACAATCGCTTTTTCTATTACAATATTCATTGAGATAGTCATGATGGGTGCATTGTATGTATGGGCTATCAAGTTCTAAACATTCAGATCAAAATATGTCAAAAAAATTCCCACACGAGTTATCTATTAGAGAAACAAATTTGGAATTTATAGTGTCCTTCAACAAAGGCAGAGCTAACTGCTATAGGTTGTCATACTAGGATTTAGGTTGTTAAGACTACAATAAAGAACTTACTCTCTGATACTACTTATTAAATTGATGTACAAGTGTAGAGGGAGGAGGGGTAGAGATACAACTCCGGTCGGGTCAGATCGGTTTACTCAGAACCAATAGCCAATCTATATAGATTCGGTTTCAACTTTTCGGAGCCGGAACCGCCCCATGTGTACTCGAAACCTAGAACCATACCTGAACCATAAATTTCATTTCAATTATGATTCGACACTCGGCTCTTCCCAGAGTATTTGGGTTGATCATTACTCATACTACGTAGAGTGACAAAACAAGTTGCAAATAAATAACAACACTCCAGCCTTTATCCCACTATAGTGTAAATTTCTCAAATGATCCATATTCACAAGGGTGACTAAATTTTATGCTGCCTGTCTACCTAACACAACACTCACCATTTTTCATCCGAGCATGGACCGGCATAGGCGGTTTAAGTTGCAAATAAATAATACTAAAATATAATCTCAATATCTCAGCATTGCCAATTTGATTTTTTTTTCCTCCACATTAATCATATAAACAACATAATTTTCATATCATAATAAAAATTAGTGTTTATTATCATTCGATAATTCAAATATTTTCAAAGTCCATGAAAAAAATTGATGTCTTATGAATTTTAAATAAAATGATTAAACAATAAACATAATATATTAATTATTGATTATTAACAATATATATGCATTAATTAAATATCATATGCAACCTAAATTACTAATCAAATGACAATTCTTTACAATTCAGTCCTTGGTCGGTTCTTACGTGTCGGACCCTGAGAATTGACCCAAATGATCAGTTCAAAGTTTTTTGGGACTAGACTCGAACTGAGAAGCATCAGAATAAACCCAAATTAATTTGTTTGGTTCGATTCTCGTTTTTTGTTCTTTTTGTACGCCCCTGCAAGAAGGATCAGGTTGTAACACAATATGACAATTAATAAGGTCAATCAGTGATATTAAGGATAAAGTTTACAAAAAATCTTCGCACAATAATATCACAAGCGGGCACAATGAATGCAAAAGGAAAACCCAATGAAACGTAGTGGGCAGTGGGCACAATATAATAAATAACGAATTGCTTTCCTTTTGGATGCAAAAATGGTGTTCCGTCGATGAGTTGTTTCTTTCAACTATGCCCACATCGCCGAATAAAACCCGGTGTCCTAGTTAAACCTAAACTCAGATTGGCTGCCCAACAGTGGGTATAAACCTGATGTAGGCCAGGTGGGCCAAATCGAAGTTATTGCACGCTAAATCACTATCAATCGTCTAACTGAGTTAAAGTCGTTAGATATTGTTCGAGTATGATCTCAAGAGTATTTTTTGAGTTAAATCTTTTTGAGATCCATACAAGCACAAGAAAAATCAAAACAATAATTTATGAATAACGGAAACTAAAATAGCAAGCTTATATTTATTTAAGTGGATGACATAAGTTAAGCAAAATGGTTGGAGCAAGATACGATAGAGGAGACGTCGGTCTGATCCAATTTCATTGCGCAAAGTCGGAACGGCCTTCATCGACAGGTTGTTGGAGGGTATGGTCGCAGTTGGTAGCAACCTTAGTTATTAAAGGCGCAAGGCGCACCAAGGCGCAAAGAGGTCTTGGAGCCTACGCGCAAGGCTCAAGGCGCAGGAGCGCGCCCGAAGAAGGCAAGACGCAACCACATTCTTTTTAAATAATCAGCATCAAACATCAGTTCATCTTTTTGAACAGGTTCTTTATAAATTCTACTCATTAGTCATTCATTACTATCATTTATATCTCTTAAAAAATAAAATCAAAATGGTCTCTTGGATCATATCAAAGTCTCAACGATCAATTATGTTTCAAGAATACTAAATCGTATAAAAATTAATTAGTTCTAGTAGAAACGATTGATCGATAATAATACAGTTCGCCCTAAACCGGGCTTACATATATATATAGGCTAAAAAACAAACAATAAATATAATAGATATATTTAACTCTCCCCCTCAAGTTGGGAATATATATTGATCATTCCCAACTTGTTTGTGCTGTCCTTGAAGTTATCGCTGCATAAACCCTTGGTGAAGACGTCCGCAAGCTGGTCGAATGAGTTCACAAAAGGGGTGCAAATATTTCCTTTGTCTAGGTGATCCTTGATGAAATGTCTATCAACCTCCACATGTTTGGTTCTATCATGTTGCACTGGATTGTGCGCAATACTGATGGCAGCTTTGTTGTCACAGTAGATCATGATAGGGTTGTTCCCTTGAAGACCAATATCACGAAGAAGAGTCCTCAACCACAATCCTTCACAAACACCTTGTGTCATAGCCCTATACTCTGCCTCTGCACTTGACCGAGCTACCACATTCAGCTTTTTGCTCCTCCATGAAACGAGGTTGCCTCCCACAAAGGTGCAGTACCCCGTGGTTGATTTTCTATCGTCTTGGCTACCGGCCCAATCAGCATCTGTAAACACTTCAACTTCTAGTGATTGGCCGTTTTTGAAAAGGACCCCACAGCCTGGTGCCTTTTTGAGATACCGCAGCACTCTAAAGACTGCATGCTGATGACGAACGGAAGGAGAGTGCATATGCCTACTTAGGACTCCCACAGCATACGTAATGTCAGGGCGAGTATGAGACAGGTATATGAGACGTCCAACCAAACGTTGGTATTTTGAGGCATCCACTTTTTCTCCACTAGCATCTGCATCAATTTTGTGATTAGCCTCAATAGGTGTGTCCACGGGTGCACACCCAAGCATCCCAGTTTCTTCAAGAAGATCCAGAGTATACTTTCTTTGGGAGATGAAAATCCCTTGTTGAGACCGCACCACTTTAATTCCCAAGAAATATTTCAACTTTCCCAGGTCTTTAACTTCAAATTCTTTGCTCAGTTGCTCCTTCAGGTAAGTAATCCCCTCCAAGTAGTCCCCGGTAATGATAATGTCGTCCACATACACAATAAGAATAGAGACCTGGGCACCCTTTCTCTTAATAAAGAGTGTGTGGTCAGCATGACTTTGAGTGTATCCAAGTTGAAGCATGAACTTGTAAAAACGTCCAAACCACGCTCTCGGAGACTGTTTCAAACCGTACAGGGATTTTAGAACCCGGCACACCTTTCCCTTGGACCCTTTGATAACAGAGCCCTGTGGAATATCCATATAAACTTCCTCCTCCAGATCGTCATTCAAAAAGGCATTCTTGATATCGAGCTGAAGTAGTTCCCATCTACGGATTGCAGCAACCGAGAAAAGCACGCGGATAGAGTTCATCTTCGCAACAGGAGCAAAGGTCTCCTGGTAGTCGATACCCTGAGCCTAGGTATATCCCTGAGCCACCAAACGAGCTTTGTACCGCTCCACTACACCATCTTGGTTTTGTTTAACTGTGTAGACCAAACGGGATCCAACCGTTCGCTTCCCTGGAGGAAGGCTCACCAGCTGCCACGTTTTATTCTTGTCCAAGGAACGCAGTTCCTCCTCCATTGTCGTTTTCCATTCAGGTATCTGAACAGCCTCCTGCCATGTCTTAGGGATAACAATAGATGAAAGAGAAGAAATAAAGGCTTGATGTGCCTGAGAAAGGTGATCATAACGAATGTAGTTGGCAATGGGGTGATTAGTGCTACCCTTCTTACCTATGAGACGGGCAAGAGGAATATGGAGGTCATCATCAGAATCTGGGCTGGAGACGGGCACCGATACTGGCGAAACATCTTCAGTATGCACTTGCTCAACAGTCGTAGGACGACGAGAGTATGTGTATATTATCGGAGGAGCGGAGGTGGAAGGAACGGGAGCAGGTGGAGGAATAGGATGAGTGTCAACAATAGGGACGGGAGCAGGTGGAGGAATAGGATGAGGAGCAACAATAGGGAGCGGGGAGTCAATCAGCTCGTCACCAGTGCTAGTCATCTCCCCCTGACGAGGATCAAAGTACGACTCCCCCTCACGAAAGGTGACATCGACAGTACAATAGTACCGACGTGTCGGAGGGTGATAACACCGATACCCTTTGGTGTTAGAAGAATAACCAACGAAAATACACCGAAGAGACCGCGCATCGAGTTTATCACAATGCGGGCTATGGACATGAACAAAACACACGGAGCCGAAGATACGAGGGGGAAGATGAGAGGTATGGACAATGTGTGTTTGTTCGAGACGAGATAGGGGCGTAGCAAACGAGAGAGCACGGGACGGAAGACGGTTAATGAGATGCGCGGCTGTAAGAATAGCATCCCCCAGTAGGATTTAGGGAGGTGCATAGAAAGAAGTAAACACCGGGCCACCTCCAGCAACTGCTTATTCTTTCGTTCGGCCACCCCATTTTGAGTGGAGGTGTGGACACACGTAGTTTGATGGATGATGTCATGGTCCGCAAGATAGGCCCCAAAGGCACCGCGATCATCATATTCTCCACCATTATCACTACGTAACACGCGTATTTTGCTGCCGAATTGTTGGACCACCATCTTATGAAATTTTTGAAAGCACAAAAAAACGTCACTTTTCTTTTTAAGCATATAAAGCCAAGTAGTGCGGGAGTAACAATCAATGAACGTTACAAACCATTTATAGCCAGATAAAGAGAGAACACGGGATGGACCCCAAACATCAAAGTGAATAACATCAAATGGATACAGACTCGGAACAGACAAATGAGTAAAACGCCGACGAACATGTTTAGACTGTTCACACGCATCACAAACAAAAGACTGAAGTAAATAATGAAAGACAGGAAACAATTTAGTAAGATATAAGGGAGAAGGGTGGCCAAGGCACTGATGCCATCGTCGAAGATCATCAAGGGTCGGAGATCTGGTGGAAGAGAGAGCACTGGGAGAAGACTGGTTCAGCAAGTACAGGCCGCCAACATTCCTACCACTGCCAAGTATCCGCCTCGTAGCCAGATCCTAAAAAACACAAACATCAAGAAAGAATGTGAAGGATCAAGCGCATACCCAACTGCACCAAAAGCCCAGACTGATGGAGGGGGCGCTACTTAGTTTTTTATATAAGTAGCAGAGCGCCACGGGTCAAGTGAAGGAACGCCGGACCCAACAATCCCCCCCCCCCCGGCGTCCAGCACAACCCGTCGGCTCAGAGGTGGGGTTACCACATGGCCTACACGGCTCAGAGGTGGGGTTACCACATGTCCACGGTTGCCTGACCCACCGGACCCACACAGGTAGAAGGGAAAAATCAGGATTTAATAGCGCCCCCCCGGTCTTGAACCCGTGACCTCCTCTGATACCAATTGAAGGATCAAGCGCATACCCAACTGCACCAAAAGCCCGGACTGTTGGAGGGGGCGCTACTTAATTTTTTATATAAGTAGCAGAGCGCCACGGGTCAAGTGAAGGAACGCCGGACCCAACAGAATGTCACAGAACAGTGTAATGAGTTAGTCAAGTGACTAATAGAGAGTAAATTGTGGGGAAAAGAAGGGACATGCAAAACAGAGGAAAGTGATAGGTCAGGAGAACATGGGACTGTCCCTTTGCCAGCAATGGCAGAGAGAGCCATTGGCAGCAATAACCTTATCACGACCAGAGAGGGGAGTGTAGGAGGTAAAACCTGAGGCAGAACCGGTCATGTGGTCGGTCGCACCTGAGTCGATGATCCACTCGGAAGGTGTGGAAGACACAGCATGAGCACTGAAAAGACCTGAAGTGGCAACAGCAGCGTGAGAGGAAGCCGAAGTAGAGTCAGTGTGGGAGCGCAACAGGTGGCGGAAGGCCTCTAACTCGGCCGCAGACAAGCCACCAGAGGTGGCCTCCAGAACCTCAGTAGAGTGTGCAGAAGACTGAACATGGTCAGCAGAAGAACGACCACCTCCACGATATCCACTTCTACCACGAGTACAAGAACCTCAACCGGATGGGGCAAGGTGCGGATGCAGGCGAAAACAGGAGTCTTTGAGATGGCCTCTTTTCCCGCAGTTACTGCAAACAGGAGGGGGCCGCGAGAAAGCCCAGCGAGCGCAGAGTGGTCAGTAGTAGGTCCAAGAGTGCGGCGACGGTTCTCATCACTGAGGAGCATGTTGAATGCCTCCCGAAGGGAGGGAAGAGGCTCACGATGGAGAACATGCAGTCGAACAGCATTAAACTCCATGTTAAGGCCCATAAGGAAGACGTGAACACGGAAGCGGTCTTTATCCTTCTGAAGATCCACTGCATCAGTCGTACAGGCTGCAGTAAAGGTATTAAAGAAATCCAACTCCTGATAAAGGCGCTCAAACTCAGAATAGTAGGCAGCCACGGGCATAGTTCCCTGTCTCAGTTCCAGAACACGGCGAGTGAGCTCATATACCTGCATCGAACTGCCTGCCTGGGAGTAAGTATCACGGGCTCGTGTCCAAATATCGTATGCGGAGTCCAACAACATATAACTCTGATACACCTGAGGAGACATCGAATGAAGAAGCCACGAGACGACCAAGGAATTGTCCGCATCCCATTTGGGCCACGAGGGATCAGAACGTGATGGCTCAACGATAGTACCATCAATAAGGCCATATAACTGGTGGCTGCGAATCGCATGTTGAGCCGCCCTGGACCATTCCAGGTAATTTGTGTCATCCAAGGCAACAGTAGTAATCTTCAATGACTGACCATGACTCCGAGGAGGATCACCCGAGGGACTATGCAAAGTATCTGATCGGGTGGCCGGGGAACCGGGAAGAGCACCGGATTGAGAAGCAGGAGACAAAGTGGATTGAGCATCCATAGTGGAGAACAATGATTTCAAGTGGAAAAGGAGGACATCCTACGGGTGTGGGCTAGATCTGAAAGCCGAAGAGAACACCCGAGGAGGAAAGGGAGGCGTCTCCGGCAACCCCCATGGAGGGCAAAACGCCCTCCGATCACGCCCTAAACCGGGCGAGCGAGCGGCGACGGGCGGGCGAGCGATGGACGGATTGAGCGACGGGCGGATGAGGCGAGCGAGCGAGGGGCTATTCCTGTGCTCTGATACCAAGTAGAAACGATCAATCGATAATAATACAGTTCGCCCTAAACCGGGCTTACATATATATATAGGCTAAAAACAAACAATAAATATAATAGATATATTTAACTGTTCTTACATTATTTTTTTCATTATTTTGAAAACAAAAGGTTTACATCAAAAATCGCATTCATGCACGCCTTTAATGTCCAAAGGCCCAAAAAAAGTGCATGAAGGCGCAAACCTCTGAGTCTGGCGAGCCTGGAGCCTTAGGCGTGCCTTTAACAACATAGGTAGCAACCTGCAATCGAAAATGTCTTTGGAAGGGGTGCCAAAGTATGAGGACAACGTCGTCTATTGTTGTTGACTGGCAGATGATGATGGCACGGATGGAGCAGCGATGAAGTACAGGTTCGTCGGAGGTTTCTTCGACAGAAGTCTGGAAGTAGGGCGGCGGAGGGAGAATGTTTGGTTATTCTTTCATCAAAGGAATTAATTGGGAAAATACTTTTGGAAAGATATTCAAGAGGAAAAGCAATATTCACCTATATTAATAACTCTGTTGTGAAGAGGGAAGACATAACCAGACTGAGCAGAGAAAAGACATCTTGTTTCTCTGCAATTGTCGATCACCACCGCCCGTTCCAGTTCTTCGACACCTTTCAATCCGTTTCAGCAGTTCAACGACCTCTTGAATAATTGTTTGTAAGGTCTTAAGGCCAAAATATTTGGGTATGTATGTCATTCTTGTTTATATATAGTGGACATTCTTGTTGAATGAGTTATGCTTATTTAACTGCTTCTGCTAGTATTAGGCTCTGTGATAGGTTGTGTGTTGTTGCACCGACACGTGACACGCGACGCAACACGTGACTCGTCAATTCTCAAAAAATATCATATTCTGACACGTTGGGGCACGTATATTAAATATTTATTTTTTATAATTATGAAAATCCTAAAATATTTAACAAATAATTAAAAAATAAACAATTAACAAATATTCAAATAAACTAAGTCATGTTTAAATAGTACTTATCAAATATTCAAATGCAAAATTTAACAAGAAGTCAAAAAATGATAGAACATTAACACATTACCATTATATATCATCAGTAAAAATAATGAATTCTTAAGCAAACCTTTTGCCTCACATTCAATCTTCTTTTTCCTAGAGAAAACATTCACCTCACTAGTAGATCCACCTTCACTACTTGAAATGCTAGAACGGGGCAAAGACATTTTTTGAGGGGCAAGACTCGTTATTCTAGCATTCACCTTTTCTTCTAGTTTTTTCACCTCAAATAGATCACTCTTTGAGACTTTTACACATTTTTCAATTCATTTCCTACCAATCATTAATAAATGTGCTTTCACTCTTGTATATGTACTTATAAAATAATTTTCACAAAAAATGCAATTTTAAGACTAATTTCTTTCCGCCTCACCATGAGTAACTAGCTTAGGGACACATGTGTCCGATTGAGCGGGACACGCGAGTCCCACGTGAGTCGGCGTGTCAAACTTCCGACACGAGTGTAGGAAAGTGTCGGAGAGTGTCAGAGAGTCAGACGAGTGTCGGAGAGTCCGACACCGACACGCTGGGCATTTTGAAGTGTTGGTGCTTCATAGGTTGCGTGGATGTTTGGTTTCATATCATAATTTTGTAGTCTGTTTGTTTAATATGGTGTGGGGTCTTGGCCGGACCTATTGTTATACTCTTCGTGACGGACAGAGTGCTACAATTGATTCAAAGAATAATTTTTTGATTTCTTTTCTCTAATAACCTGACCATGTTTTATTGATTTCTTAAATAGTGTGTTTTCTAAATAATGCTTTCCAAAATATCAAGTGCCTGAATTGACTTTTGTTGGGTATCTTTTTGAGTTTAAGCTTATGCATCCTAAAATAAATTAAGTTTGTCTTTACCGTCCAAACTAAAATTACCGGATGTTTTATTTATGGTCTCATCGGGTGATCAAATCGATGAGGCGAAAAACTTCAAATAAAAGTGGGTGCACGGAAAAGAAACACATACCTGAAATAAAAAATAATAATAATAAAGAATCTATAATGCATGATAGTGGCATGCGTCTTTAGAAGCGTCGGAGGATGCATCAATTCCCCCGGGGTTGAGAGAGATCATCCCCGATGAGAACTCGCAAATACTGGAAATCTGGATGGAGTAGTTGTAACTCATTAATACAAATCCAAAAGTTGTATGTAATGACTCGTCCTCGCCATGAAACCATGTAGCGTTGGTACGTCCACCTAACTCGGATGAGTGAAGCTCCCCAAGTAGTGTCTCTCGAAGGGGTCCTTCTAAGATGCAAAGATGAGTGCCCTTAAATAAATATATCTCACTTACTACGCAATAGTAGGATCTATCCCACTATGTTGACACTAGATCCAAATGTAACAAAAGAAGGGATCAGTGGCATATAAGTCGCGTTGTGAATCTAAATCAGAAATATAAGGATGTAGGGTGACTAGTAAATGTGTCTGGCGACTAAGGGCTTCGGCTACTCAATTCGTGACATCGGGCTTGTGCTTTAAGTGGAATGTGAACTCTGTAGGTAGGCAGCCCACTTGGCGTGGCATCTAATTTTCTCTGGGAATCCAAATGCTTCAATGTTTCGTGGTCTGTATTCAACATAAACTCACAATGGATCAGGTAATGACTCCAATGGAGGAGAGCCTGAACGACAACATAGAACTCCATGTCGTATGAGGAATATCTAGTCTTTGTTTCGTTCAACTTCTCACTAAAAAATGTTACAGGTCGACCCTCCTGACTCAATACCGCGTTATTGCCTATAATGGATGCATCACAATCGACCACAAATTTTTTTTCAAAAGAAGGCAATGCTAATACAGGTGCACTAGTCAGTCTTTCCTTAACTAATAAAAATGAGCGCTTTACTTCCTCAGCACAAATAAATAACCCTTTTTAAACAATCAATTAAAGTTGCAATAGGTGTACTAAAATTTCCGCTGAAACACCGATAAAAATATGTTAAACCATGAAATCCTCGAGGCTCAGTAATCTTCCTAAGGCTACGTCATGATTCTATCGCCTTGACCTTCTCTCTATCAACCCTAATGTATTTAGATTAAATAATATATCCTAAAAAAGTCAGGTTATCACATATCAGACATAAAAGTGCACTTCTTCAAATTGACATAATTTATTTGTGAGCAAAATTTCTAACACTTAAGATGAATCAGGTGTTGATCAGAATCGGTATTATAAATCAAAATGTCATTAAAATAAACCACTACGCAGACTCCAAATGGTTTAAGCACTTCATTCATCACTCGCATAAATGTGATGGGTGCATTGGATAGACCAAAAGGCATCAAAAATCAATCGTATAAACCCTCTTTTGTCTTAAAAGTTGTCTTTCCCTTGTCACCAGGTTGGATCTGGATCGGGTGGTACTTAATCTTCAGATCTATCTTCGAAAATACACTAGATCCACTAAGCATATTAAACATATCGTCCAATCAGGGGATCTGAAAGCGATATTTGATAGTGATTTTGTTAATCGCTCGATTATCGACGCACATGCGTCATATTTCATCTTTCTTAGGAACTAATAATGCGGGAACGACACAAGGACTCATACTCTCCCTAATATGACCTTTCGAAATTAGATCGATCACCTGCCTATGGAGTACCTCATGCTCTTTTGGGCTCATACGATAATGGGGAAGATGAGATAAGCTAACTCTCAGTATCAAGTCAATACAGTGCTGGATATCACTCATCGGAGGGAGCTGATCGGGCAACTCCTCAAACATAATATCAGAGAACTCGTTAATAAGTAGACACACTGCATTAGGGATGTCCAATGTGGTGGGGGTGGAATCAATGTCAGATAACATATAAACTATGGTAATATCCTTCATCTCCTGCTGAAATTGTAGCCATTCAGTAACATAATGACAGAGGCAAAGGATATCGCGGAAATAATGGTAGATTGAAGTGAAGACCTCTTTGGGGCTCTAATAACAAGACTATTCTTCTAGGGAAGAACAATCTTGTGCCCACTGCGCTCGAAGGAATGAGAGTTTCTTACACCGTCATGAAAGTCGTTTCCATCGTACTGCCAAGGTTGCCCTAATAGTATATGGCAGACCTCGATAATAACAACATGACACCAGACCGCATCCTGATAGATACTACCTATAGAAAACTCTACGAGACACTGGTGTGTGATGGGAATCGTAGTACTACTAGTAACCCATGATAGGCAATAAGGTTTTCTTAAAGGCTGTGTTTTCAATTCTAATTTGTTAATCATGCGTTGAGAAACAAAGTTCTCCATACTGCCGATATCAATAATGATAGAACAAAACTGACTTGGCAAGGGTACTTAGGGGCATGGCCGGACAAGAGGGTCTGATGGTCCTAGCCGTAAGGGTGGATGGAGGTGTGAGTGGTTGGGGGTCTATCAGTAGACCAAATCCCGGGCGTCCTCTTCTACAAGGCCTCTACTCTATGTGCGCGACTCGAGATTTCTCCTAGGTCTTTATAATCATGGAGCTCTAATTGGTCTCAAATGAAATAGTGTAATCTGTTCAGATAACGAGATATTGTCATGTCATCATCCTCTTGGAGGTCGAGGCGAGAGTAGAGTACGAGAAATGTGTTCTTGTATTCGTCCACAGATAATTTATCTTGTAACAGATTCAGAAACCAACGATAGAGGGTATGCAAATAATCAGGTGGAACATACTTTTTTATAGTTGGGTTTTTAATTCTGGTTATATAGAGTTGGGTGGCATGTCTAAATTAAATCTAGAGTGCTCTATTTGTCCCCACCAAACTAGAGCTAACTCTTTCAATATAAGGGTAACATACTCAACTTACCTAGCTTGGAGCAATTGCTTCCAAGCCAAAAAACGATACATCTTACCACACCAATCTAAGTAACCCTTGGGTTCTAATCGCCAACGTCTAACTTGACTCCTAAATCCCATCGGGGATGATCCAGTAAGTTTAGGTGCCCAAGTTCAATATATCGTGGATTAGAGTTTTCGAGCTCTGGTTGCCTATGGTCCTCAATTTGGTGTGGGGTAATCCCTAAATGTTGATTGGCCTCTAACATGTTAACACTCGTGCGTAATCTGTTTATCACTTGTCTCACATCTCGCATGATCGCGTTAACATTCGTAGTCAACGTCTCAATTGTTTTAAATAAATTTTTAATTTGTAAGCTTAGATCAGCAACGTTATTTTCCAAATGACTCATGCGATTTTCCATTTAAAATAATTACGTCAATTAATCACCAATTCTAAATATTTTAAATTTTTTTAACTAATTTAAAATCAAAAAATAACTCTAAAATTTTAAGACTTATTTTAAGTGTGAGATTACCCTAGTGGGCTTAATAAATCTTTAAAATAAATTTAATAATGATCTTTTTAAAAAATATTATTCTTTTTTAATAAAGATTTTAAAATTTTAAAAATATATATAACAAACACTTTTTTTAAAACACGGATCACTTGATTCTCAATTGGAGCGACTCAAACAAACCTGTGATACCAAAATGATGTAGGTTGAGTGCGTCCAATCAAAGTTATTGTGTGTTAAATCATTTTCAAACGACTAACTTCGTTAAATCCATTAGCTATAATTCGAGTATGATCTCTCCAGCATTTTTCGAATTGAACCTTTGCGAGATTCGTACAACCACAAGCTGAATCACAACAATAATATATGAATAATGAAAATTATAGTAGCAAGAACGTTCGAGATAAGCTTAAAATTATTTAAGTGAATTGCATAAGTTAAGCTAAATGATTGGAGCAAGGATATGGAAAGGATACGACAGAGGAGACATCGGTCTAATCTAATTCTGTTGCGCAGAGTCGCAGCGGCCTTCGTTGACAGGTTGTCAGAGAGTATAGTCGCAGTCGATAGCAACCTGCGATTAGAAATGTCTCTTGAATGGGTGTCGAAGTGTGGAGACGACGTCGTCGATTGTCGTTGACTAGTAGAGGATGATGCCATGGTCGGAGCAACGATGAAGTACGGGTTCGTCGGAGGTTTCGTGAGCGGAAGTCTAAAAATAGGGAGGCAGCGGGAGAATGATTGATCCCCCCTCCTGATGTCATCTAACTACTAGAAATGGAAGGTGTCGACGAACTGAAACGGATAGTGGTGACCGGCAATTGTAGAGAAAAGGGATGTTGTTTCTCTGTTATGTCTGGTTCTACCTTTCCTCTTCAAGGCAAAGTTATTAATAGAGGTGAATATTGCTTTTCCTCTTGAATATATTTCCAAAAGTATTTTCCCAAGTAATTCCTTCCAAGAATGTTGGTTCAAACACTAATTTTTTGATTTCTTTTCTCTAACCGGGCCATGTTTTATTGATTTTCTAAGTAATGGGGTTTCCAAATAATGTTTTCCTAAATATAAATTGCCCGAATTGATTTCTTAGGATATCTTTTGGAATTTAACTATACAACCCCATATTCGCTGAGTGGGACCTTGAACCCAGGTTGGTCGGGTCAAGAGAGTCAAGCGGCGAAAGGGCTTCTGCCAAGTTAGGAGGAAAGGCTTGCGCCTGGATAAGCGGGAAGCCCCCTGGCTAGGCAGAATCCTTGTTGAAGGCGTTGAGTGAAAGCCCCTTCACTCAACGCTTTTTAGCCTCTAGCGTTGAGTGTGGCTCTTTCACTCAACGCTCTCAACGCTTGTCCTAAGGCGTCGAGTGTAGCTTCTCACGCTCACCGCACCAGAAATGTTGGAACCAAAAACTGGTTCCAACAAGAGTTCGGACCATGGGGTGCAGCCGACACCTACTTCTCCCAAAATCAGACCCTTGACCAGTTGTTGAGAACTAAAGAACTGACCCTGGGCGTCAGCACGGAGGTCCCTCCACTAACCCGGAAGATCTAAGATCGCTTCGCTTCCCTTCCTTAGCCAAGTGCTGAGCTAAGGATACCTCAGAAAGCGCAACAAAACTTTAAAAAATGAGAAAGCTTGTCTTCTGAGGTACCCTGTGGGTCTATTTATAGAATCCAGAAATCTGGTCTGCCAACAGCGTAACTCCGCTGTTCAAAGGGGCTATATACAACCTAAATTGGTCTGTCAACAGTCAAACTCCACTGTTCTGAGGAGTTAAACGCAGACCTCCAAGGGTATCCAAGTAAATTTACCTCTGAACCACACTGGGCGGGAGGCTTCTCGCATACCTAGGCGGAATCCCTCCTGCCTACTTCCTTAATCTGACCGGACCATCCTAGGACCAAGGAAAACTGTTTAAGCACTAGTCCGTCGAGAGCGTGAGAAGCTACACTCGACGCCTTAACGTAGAAGATACCGAGAGCGTCGAGAGCGAGAGCTCCACTCAACGCCTTAGGACAAGCGTTGAGAGCGTTGAGTGAAAGAGCCACACTCAACGCCAGAGGCTAAAAAGCGTTGAGTGAAGGGGCTTTCACTAAGCGCCTTCAACAAGGATTCTGCCTACCCTGGGGGCTTCCCGCTTATCCAGGCGCAAGCCTTTCCGCCTATCTTGGCGGAAGCCTTTTCGCCGCTTGACTCTCCTGAACAGACCAACCTGGGTTCAAGGTCTCACTCAGCGAATACGGGGTTGTACACAATCCCCACTCTTTGCGAGCAAGTTCTACGTTCGGAAAGAAACGTCCAACCCTTAATATTCGGTGAGTGTTTGCTGACCTGGAAGAGAATCTTGTGGATCCCAATTCGGCCCTATATATATATATATATATATATATATATATATATATATATATATATATGTGTCACAGGGCTTGTCCCAAAACACCGCTTGCTCTGTTACCGCTTATCGCCAAGCTCTCGCATTGCTTCGAAGATGTATGTCAAGCGAGCCGCGAAATCGCTCTCGCAAGAAGTCCAGGAGTTGGCTAAGGAGGGGAAGCTTTCTCAGAAAGCAAGCTTTCTCATTTACTAAAGTCTTGTAGCGCTTTCTGAGGTATCTTTAGCTTAGCACTTGGCTAAGAAGGGGAAGCGCTCTGAGATCTTCCGGGTTATTGGAGGGACCTCCGTGCTGACGCCCAAGATCAGTTCTTTAGTTCTCATCAACTGGTGAAGGGTGGGTCTGAGTTTGGGAGAATTAGGTGTCGGCTACACCCAAGGGTCTGAACTCTCGTTGGGGCCAGTTTTTGGTTCCAACATTAACCTTATGCGTTCGTAAATAAATTAAGCTTGTTTTATCGTCTTAACTACTAAAATTCCAGATCTTTTATTCAAGGTCTCATCAGGTGGTCAAACCGATGAACCAAAAAACTTCAAATAAAAGTGTGTGCGCTTGAAAATAAATCATACCTAAAATAAATAAATAAGTAGATAATAAAAGATCCATGAAGCATGATGGTTTCATGTGTCTTTAGATGCGACGGAGGATGCATGAAACCCCTAGTCTAATCCTGCACTAGTCACCTTAAATAAAAAGCCAATTTCCCACGCCAACAAACACTTGATAAAAATGAAAGAAAATAAGAAAAGACGTGAACAGCGTTCTAATACAAAGATGAGATTTTGATCACAGATGAACATAACTCCTTGTCTTTAAATCTCAGAAGTTTCATTTCATCACTTTGTGATATGAACGGTCTCTTCCACAAATATCGTCAGACTTCTCCACGTGATTGGAGGTCTGTCCAAGTTTTCGTTTTTACAAGATTGATTAGGTGATTAGGCTGGTTGAGAGGATATTGGCCCTAAATATGGCATCCTATTTATAACAACATTGCATTTGTGATCTATTTGCTCAGCGGTAGGGCTTATCGCCTAGGGGATAGCAAGTTCATCCTTATGTCATAAGTTGCTCATTGCAATTCTTGCACACCATGAAACTGCGAACAACATTAAAGAATACTAGTGCTTGTTAAACAACATGGACATGGGCTAAACACGAATCGCCCTAGCCCACATACCTCTAAAAGAGAGAAAAGAGATCAAAAAATGAAGCCCATCTCAAAATTTTCAATCATTCAAATGATAACTTACAACATTCAATTTTATTTACTATTTATAGAAGTTTGAGTCACTTTGAGAATGACAGGGTGGAAAATGAAGAGGTAGTTGAAAGATTGAAAGAATTTCCAAGGGGTTAAGTGTTGAGAGGGATTCAAAACATTAGCTTCAAGGGCTTGAGTATTTAAGAAAATAAAATAGAGATGAATGTAGTTTAGAGGGATCACCCACAAAGAAGCGCCACCATAGATGGCTACAGCCAGATGATCGTTGCACTACTAGTTTTTAATTTTAGAGCATCTAATTATAATTAGTATGCATAAAAAATTACTTGGGAGATGAATATCCGATATTTTAAATATCCCTGACATGTCTCCGACTTTGGATATCCGACATTTAAATACTCAATTTAACACGTCACCAAAATCCAATATTTACAACCTTGTATATAAGTAAAGATAATTGTGTATAAAAAGGATTCAATTTGGCTTGAAGAATAAGCTTGGCCGACTGTCTTGATTGAAGGTTGGCTTAGTGGGAATGACTAATGACTCATATACCCTTAAGTGGATTACAAATGTCCTAATTAAAACAATCGGATGCAATCTAACGGCTGGGTGTGCGAGCTTTATTGGTCTTGGCTTAATAGCAGGTTTAATAGATCGTTGTTTTGATCGGGTTCATATTGAGAATATTCCAGTGTCTTGAGCCATCGTTGTTCCCTACAACTGTGCATCCCACATCCTTCCATTCAACGCAAGTGACTTTCATTTCTCGGAGGATTTGGGATATAAATCCATAATACTACTTCTATCTTCATTCCTTTGCATTTTTATGATGGAAGTTTCAATGGTTGCATTTCATAGATGGATGAAACTTTGGTTTTGCAAATAAGCTTAAATCCCTTCATTTTTCTATCTTTCCCCATCTATTTAAAGAATTAGGCTTTAAATTGTTGTTATGAAAATTTCTTACAAACCCCCTTTCTTTGTATTCAATAGCAGAAATTTCTTAATTAATGCATGGGGTGTTTTGGGATATCATGACGAAAACTTGTCTTACTCTCCTTGAATTATCCTTAAAGAGATTTAAAGGAATGAGCTAAGTATGATGTGATTCATGCATATTTTCCCTTCAAGCAAGCTTATGGTCAGCGGTTATAAAATTGTTTGAAAAAAAACTTCATTTTGATGTTCCTTTACCTTGTCATAGAGGCAATGACTACTTTTGAGTTATCTTGACCATATATTGATGAAATATCATAATTATATTAGTTCGCAAGATTCTTAACAATCTATTTTGTCGTCTTGAGTTTAATTATCGATGACGAGCTCTTTTCGCTTATTCTTCTACCCATAGTAATCTTATGATTATTAAACTCATCCTCCTAAAGACATTAGGGAAATCTTTCCCTCACAAATGCAACTCACACGATGTAAGAAATGAAATTGAATAAATGAAATTCAATGTGGAAAATGTTATCTTCAGGCTTTTTGAATTCCAATCAAGGATAAATCTTGTTGTAGACGGCTTCACGTGGGGGAAGGGATACGTACCCAGGAAAGGGTAAAGCTACAGTGAGTTCTTACTTCTTTAACATATGCTCTACTATTTTAATTATTTATATGTATCTATGATTAATTAAATATTTACTTATATGCATTTGAGTATGACTTCCGTATTAGAAATTGAAGCACATTATTGAATAATTTTTTTATGCATTTATGATTAGATCCGATTTAAAGTCATGGACAATTGGAATCCCTAAAAGGATATTATTCAGTATGCCCAAACAACATAAGTCCTCTATAGGGAACTTGGATAAAAAGAAAAGAGATGAAAGAACCTAAAGGGAGATATTATTGAAACTAACTAGTAAAACCTAAATATGGAATAATGACATAAAAGGAAAAGGTTTAAATGATGAATGACACATCAATGCATAAGAACACTATTAAGATTTAACCCAAGAGAGGAGGAAGGACGTGAGTTTTCTCCCACTATGACGAATTTGATTCAAGTGTCCTGGCCGGACTTCATGCTAGATGATAGCACCGGATCAAAGTGAATGCTTATGAAGAATTCGACTCCCGTGTCATGAACAAACTTTATCAAAGATGATAGCCCTGGATCGAACAGAATGTGAACGTGCTAGAAAAGTTCGTAATGGGCCCATGAATGAATGAACGAAAATATGGAATTTATCTTTAACTTCATCAAGTGAAGAAAGATAAAGATACACATAATGATATGTTTAAAAGTAAGAAAGTAAAGGGTTAGTATAAGAAAGTGAGCAAATGACTAAGTTAACCTGAAGAATCATTCTTATTGGTATATATTCATATGTGTACTACTTTATATCCTACAAATGAACAAGAAGTGGTTTAGTTTCACTGTCTGCTTCATATGAACAATAATAAGAATATCATTTTTATATGTTAGTACTTATTATACTATATTTGTTAAGAACCTTGTTTCCATTGTAAGTGGTTAAAAAAAGTAAGAATTCACTTAGTCTATTGACTAACCTTCTAGAAAATTAAATCTTTTGGGAGGACGAAGTATATATATATATATATAGATGTATATATATACATATATATATATATGTATGTATATACGTATATATGTAGGGATTTTTTCCCTTGTTTTGATGTTGATGCTCGTCTTCCTTGCAGGTGTCGAAAAGCGGTGCTCCGCACCGATTGATGCGCCTTCCGTTGACTTTGAACCCCGCTCGTGTAGGTAATTAGAGGAAGCATTTTAGCATCTTGGCAGACATGGAGATTGTGATCCCTTCCCCACTGAAGCGCGTTTAGCGCCCTCCCTCGGGCCATTTCCTCGATTACAGAGGGGTGCCTGAAGGCAAGCCTTCGGATTCCCTCTACGGAGGAGGAGGTTGCGGTGTCTCAGTTTTGCGGCGTCCCGGTGACGCAGTTTTCCCTTGTGGGACTGACGAGAATTTTGGGGCTGACGAGGATTTTGGGGCTGACGAGGATTTTGGGGCTGCTCTGTTTCTTTTGAGAGCACGGCTCCCGGATGTCGGTACGACTCTTCCGCGAGTGGTGCGAAGTCTGCCTTAGCTCTGGCGACCGGGTCGAGGTGCGGAGCAATAAGAGATGGATGACGTTCGAAGACAAGAGCGATCATCGTCATGGTGGATGCTATTTGGGTTTGTCAAAAACCTGTGGGAGCTGCCCGAGACTTAGCGGGATCTTCATGACTGTTGTCGTTGCCTTATAGGGAAGGAGTATAACTTCACTCTGTTGTTGGTCTTTACGGATCCGCGCGAGTTGGACGTTGTTCTCCACAACATCGGTGCCTTTGTTGTCGAGAAGCGGCTAGTTCTTGTGGGCCTTTCAACGGATGAAGAGAGAAGTTGTGTCGCGTCGCTGGAGCGTGGAAAAAAGAGGAAGCTGGACTTTTCTTAGTGGCAGGGATAAGGCGGGTCGTCCTCTACTTCCCCCGAGGTCGTTATTGATGTTTTCGACGACTGTCCGGAGGACCTGGTTGTTGATTTGTTGCCCGCGGAGACTGAGGATGTCCCAGAGCTTCCCGTGATTGTGTCGGCTTCTCGAGCGGTCTCTGAGCCGTCGTTGGTGACGAGGAGGGGAAAGGAGCAAGAATGCTCTGCTTGCCAAGTGCCTCTCAGGAATATATGTTGGTTGCCACCAATATTTTCCCTATTTTGCCTTGTGCGGTGCGTGAGAATAATTTGTTTTTCATGCTTGCAGAATGCAGATAGATGAGCCTCGCGATATTGCGCTCTCGTGGAACGATACCTACGTAATCACGAAGGATGATTTTCTCTCTCCGCGGACAAGGCTGGCCGCATCCGAGGACTCGCTGGCGGAGGCCCGGAGGAAGAAAGCGGTCGTTTCTTGCCTGGTTAATGCATAATCTCAGTTGTCCTCTTCCCAGTCCGAGGTGGAGACTCTTCGGACCAAGCTGAGTGTTGTTGATTCTGAGGTCGAGGCTCTTCGCGGGAGACTGGTTTCCGCTGGGGAGACTCTGGCGGAGGCGGTCCGTTGCACCGAGGCGGCTAACGTTGCGATGTACCAGCAGAAGGGGGAGGTTGAGCAGCTGAAGAAAGAGAATGCTCGGCTGATTTCAGAGAAGGAGGTCAAGGCCGTGTAGGCGGCTGCGATGGCCGAGTACAGAGCCTTTCATGACTTTGAGGTGGAGCAGTCTCGTATTGCGGAGGAGGCGCGTTCTGAGATGATGGCGACGAAGTTCGACCTGCTCGTGGAGGACAAGCGCGATGTTGCATACTGCCTAGGCTTTGGCAAGGGATTTCGAGCTGCTCAGAGGTTTCGGGACCGCGACGCTCTGGGCGTAGAGGATGCTTCGGACGATAGTCCTGATGCTGTCGTGAAGGGATGATCATGTGGAGCTCTTCTTCCCCGTTTGTTTTGATTTGCATGTCTGTGTTGTAGGCGTATTTTTGTGTCGTTGCATGCTTTTGCTTTTTATGATGATGTAGCCCACGGGGCATCTTTTATTTGAGTGGAGACCATTTTTGTCTTTAGATCCGCGGTGTTCTAGTTGTGTTTTGGTGTACGTATTCTTTTGGCAGAGTAGCATTTGGCTTGAATGTCGTTTGTTTATCAGCGCTTCTGGGGCCGAGGGCTTGGAGGCGATGCACCCCCGTTTGCTCGTGTCTCGAGCGGGGATTGGTGGAAAACTTTTGTTCATGATTTTAAGAGAACTGGGGTTCGTCCGGGCGGAGGCGGCGAGGAGCCTTCGTTTGTTTGCGCCTTAGGAGGACCGAGGTCCATCCAGGTGGAGGTGGCGAAAAACTTTTGTTTGTTCGCGCTTCAGGAGGACCGGGGTCCGTCCAGGTGGAGGTGGCGAAGAACCTTTGTTTATTCGCGCCTCAAGAGGATCGGGGTCTGTCCGGGTGGAAGTGGTGAAAAACCTTTGTTCGTTTGCGTCTAAGGAGAATCGGGGTTCATCCAAGTGAAGGTGGCAAAGAACCAATGTTCGTTCGCGCCTTAGGAGGGTTGGGGTTCGTCCGGGTGGAGTTGGCGAAAAACCTTTGTTCATTCGCACCACGGGAGAATCGGGGTTAATCCAAGTGGAGGTGGCGAATAACCTTTGTTCGTTCGCGTCTCAGGAGGACCGCGGTCCGTTCGGGTGAAGGTGACAAAAAACCTTTGTTTTTTCGCGGCTTAGGAGAACCACGGTTCGTCCAAGTGAAGGTGCAGATGAACCTTTGTCCATCTCGCCTGGGAGGTGCAGACAGACCTTTGTTCGTCTCGCCTGAGGTGTAGAAGGGTTTTCGCGGATCTCGCCTGAGGTGCAGAAAGCCTTTCTCCAATATCGCCTGGGAGGTGCAGAAAGGCTTTCGTCAATCTCGTATTGCGGTAACTCGTCTCCGGTGGAAGGGAAAACAGATGCTTATTGCTGAAAGGGAAGATACACGTGCTCGCAAATCCACCATCGCGACTTATTCTTCGAAAAACAAGGAAAGTAGTAAACAGTAGGGGCGTGCAGGCTTAGGCTAGGGCTTAGGCGCCTGCTGAAGGTAGCATAGTCGTGTCGCCTCCCAATCGCCTCGTGCGACACCAATTCCGTCTGGGGTGACAAACTTCAGTGTCAGGTGCGTAAAGGAGGGGATCGCCTCGAAGCGCTTGGAGCGGCCGGCCAAAAATCACGTTGTGCACCGAGCTGGAGTCGACTACTACGAACTGGACGTATTGGGTTGCTTGCCTTGGAAACTCCCTTAGAGTTATGGGGAGAGTGATCGTTCCCCGCCCGGGCACGGGCGCGTCGTCGAAGTCGTATAGCGGTCCGGTCGCTGGTTCGAGGCGCTCTCAAGGGATCTTCATGTTGAGCAGTGTAGATTCGAACAAGATGTCCATCGAGCTCCCACTGTCAGATAGTATTCGCCTGACCCTGAAACATGGATCGTCAATTCTCACGTTGATGACGAAGGGATCTTGGTGTGGCGTGTGCACACCCCTCAAATCTTCGTCGCCGAAGCTGATGGCGGTATCCGCCTGTGGCTTCGGGTCTTCTGGGCCCTTCTCGTACTGAGCGACGGAGAGGATTTGGAAGGGCAAGCTGACGATTGTTCCGACCTCCCCGACCACTTGCCTGCCCCCCTGCGCATCCTGGCGCGGCGGGGACTGATCCCGTCCAGGTTGGTGTGGTAGGGGCTAATTGGGTACTTGACTATGCAAGTATCTTCCCAGATGCCCCTACCGGATGAGGTGCTCTATCTCCTCATTCAGTCGGGTGCAGTCCTCCGTATTGTGCCTCTTCCCACAGTGGAATTCGCAGTACTATGTCTGGTCTCCCCGGTTCGGTGGTAACAACTTCAGGCGTCGGAGCATGTCGGAGTCTTGGATGGCCATGAGTACCTGCGTCAAGGCGGTATTTAGCGGGCTAAATTCCCAGTGCCGACGGGGGCCTTGATCCTGGCGAGGATTGTCGCGGCGGTCATCGTTCCGACGGTGCATTGGGGGCGCAGGTTCTGACTCCCTCTTCTGCTTGGAAGATCCTTCAAATTGCTGGCGGTGGGCTTCAATGGCCTCGTCGGCCGCGATTTGTGCTTCGACCCGGTGAACGAGGTTGGCGTAACAGGGGACTGTCTCCCTCATCAGAGCAGAGTAGAATCCGCTTGGGCGGAGTCCTCCGAGGACGCCACGAAGAAGCTCTGGGTCGACCCCTGGGATCTGTCGTGCATCAGAGGTGAAGCGACGGAAGAAATCCTTGAGCGACTCTCCCTCGTTTTGGCGGATGCCGGAAAGGTGCGAGGGATCTTTGACGATCCGCAGGTTGGCCATGAACTGATCGATGAAGAGGCGGGTGAGCTCCCCAAAGTTGTTGATCGTCCCCACACGCAAGGTGTGGAACCACGTGTGTGCTTGCCCCTTCAGAGTCGTGGGGAACACTTGGTACAACAGTTGATCGGGCGCGCTAAACAGACGCATGATCGTCTTGAAGTGATTTACGTGTTCTAGGGGGTATTCTACCCCGTCGAAAGCCTCGAAGTACGGTAGCTTAAATCCATGTGGGACGGGGTGCACCATGACTTGAGGGGCGAACGAGGACCCATGGTGGAAGGGGCGTCGTGCAATCACGGGGCGACGCCATTCCTGGGCGTATTCTTCCTCGATCATGCCCCTGGTCTCTTGGCGGGTGAGTCTATGGTCGCCTTATTGGGCATCCACTTCCATTGGCTGAGGGTCAGGCTGAGTGTCGGTTTGGGGCTCTGGCCTTCGAATGGCATGCATAGAGCATGCCTCGTCGGAGAGTTCTTCGGCGGGGGGATCCTCCAGGTGAGCCGCGCCCCGAGGGACCTGCTCTGGCGCAACTACCTGTCGTGCCTCGCGCGCGTTGCCTGGGAGGGGAGGGTTGGACACTCCCATCCCTCGTAGGAGGGTGAGCATTTCAGCCTAGTGCTCCTTCATTAGTCGGACGAGCTCCTTTAATGCATCGGCGGGAGCGGTCGTGGTGATAGTTCCGTTGAGAAGTGGAGCGTTGCCTGCGGGCGAGTTGGTCGTGGCCACTTCGGGGCGCTCTCCCGGGGTCGTGTTGTTTGCAGTGCGCACACTTCTCCTTGTCATTGATGCTAGTCGGGGAATGCTGAAATTTGTCAGAGCTTCTGGGAACACTTTCACACAAACGGCGCCAAACAGTTGCGGGTCGTCCGGTCTTTCCCCGGTCCGGAGAAATCGGACCGCCTTAGCTCGGAATCGGACCGGGCACGCAAACAGTCAAAGTAAACCGCATAAATGACAAGATGTTTTTTTGACGTGGAAAACCCGTAAAGGGTGAAAACCACGTGACTGGATATGTGCCATGCCAAAATCCACTAGTTCCTTAGAGATTACAGAGTCTCGATGGAAGCGTTTCGGCCTTGGAATGTTGTTGAGCTCGCGAAACCTTGATGGGCGCGTTCCGGCCGGAAAATTCTCTAAGTCCACGAAGCTTTTGGACGGAGCGCTCTCGTTGAAGTGGAGTCTTGATGGGAGCGCTCTCGTGGAGGCGGTTGACGTGACTTGGAGCTTGTTGAAACCTTAACGCAAGGAGAGAAGCGGAGCGAATTCCTAAGCAGAGAATTGGCCTAAGTCCACAATCTCGCCCAAAAATCTCAGAGCACATTCTTTCCTCTGGAGTCGCTTGCCTTCAAATAAAGGTCTGGGGTCATATTTATAGTTTTATGGAGGGTCATGGTGGTAATGCGATGGGGAGTAATTTGTGTTGGCGAATGGTGTCACTTCGTTTTGGTCCCCTGGATCGCCAAATTTAGCAAAATGATGGGAATGTCACACGGGCGATTCAGGCGGCCCGTAGGAAGCGGCAGTCGAAGGCGGTCGGCGGCGGCGGAGACAGCCGGAGCTAGGGCGCGCTCGCGCGGGGCCAAGGGGGCGCGCGAGGGGCCGGGGGGCCGCGCGCGCTCGGGGGTGCAGCGCAGCCGCGCAGGGTATGATTGTACGGAGGCACAGCCATGCAGCCGTGTGGGTTGGCCTTGCGCGCGGTAGCGCGGGGTGCAACCGCGTGGGCTGGTCTTGCGCGCGGCCGCGCGGGGTGCAGCCGCGCGGGAAAGCGGTTCTGTGATCTCGCGGGGGCGCGGCCCTGCGGCCTCGCAAGGAGCGGTCTCGTGCGCCCGCGCGAGCTGGCCGCACGCGACCGCATGGGGTGTGGCCGCATGGGGGAGCGGTCCTGTGGCCAAGGGAGCGGGCCCCGCACACGCGTCGGTTGCGCGGTGCGCGGTCACGCGTCCGCTGGTCGCGCACGGGCCGCGCACGCATGCCGGCTGCGCGGGGCGCGGTCGCGCGTGCGCTGGCCGTGCGCACCTGCGCGGCCCTGCCATACGCGTGCGCAAGCGCGGCTTTCTCATTGGGGGCTTGCGGCTTCGATGCGTCGATGCGTTTGACCAGTCAGGTCAGGCTGATGCGTACTCGGTCCGATTCTTGCCGATTTGACTTAGAAATTTCAGGAGGAACACCATCAAGGGTAAAGAGATAAGGGCTTAAAGCTGAACCTTGATATAAGCCAATATTGATAGAGAATTCCTGTGTTAATCATCTAGATGTCCTCACCCTTGTCACTGAATTTGTATACAGATCTTTGATTATGTCAATGTACGATACATTTACACTTTTCTTTTCTAAGACTCTCCATAAGATCTGTCTTGGAACTTTATCATAAGCCTTCTCAAGGTCGATAAACAGGATATGCAAATCTTATTTTCTTTTTTGGTAGTTGTCAATGAGTCTCCTTAAGAGATGTATTGTTTCCATAGTCGACCTCCCTGGCATGAATCCAAATTTATTCTCCGAGATGTTAGTCTCCCGTCTTATTCTTCTTTTTATTAATCGTTCCCAAAATTTTATGGTATGACTCATCAATTTAATTCCTCCGTAATTAAAACAATTTTGTATATCTCATTTATTCTTATACAAAGATAGCAAGTTATTTTCTCTTCATTGATCTGGCATACCCTTTGACTTCAGTATTTTATTGAAAAAACATGTAAGCCACAAAATTCCTTCATTCCTTAGACATTTCCATACATCAATTGGGTATATCATTTGGCTCAACCGTCTTTTCATTTTTCATCTTCTTTAGAGCATCATTTACCTCTGATACTTGAATTTTCCGATAAAACGTTATATTTCTATACTTATCTGATTTACTTAAATTTTTCAAGTTCAATTTATTTTATCTTGTTTCATTATACAGTTGATAAAAGTATCTATTTTATCGCACTTTAATATCCACATCATCTGTTAAAACTGTATATGTTTCATCCTTTACGCATTTTATTTGGCTTAAATATCTTATATTTCTTGCTTTAACTCGAGCAATTTTATATATGTCACGCTCTCCATTTTTGATATCTAGTCGCTTATAAAAATGTTCATAAGCTTGATTTCGTGTTTTACTTACTGCATGTTTAACTTCTTTTTGATGACTTTATACCTGGATAAGTTTTTATCACTGCTACAAGCGTAGAGTAATTTATAGCTGATATTTTTTGCCCTCACTTTATCTTGCACTTCCTCCTTCCACCATCAAGATTCTTTATTTGAGGATGCACGACCTTTTGATACTCCGAGTACATTATTTCAACTTGTCCTTAAATGTGAAGACATAACTTCTCATGAGACACTAGGATCAGCATAAGGGTCATCAACTAGTTGTTTCATAACTATTGTCTTGAAAGCAACTTATATTTTCATCTTCAAGTTCCACCACCGAATTTTTGGCAATATTTTTGTTCTTGTCTTAAATTTATTATATTTAATTTGTGAGTCTAACACTATTAACCAATGTTGTTTTGTCAACTTTCTCTGTGTATGACTTTGCAATGCTTACAAATCATTTTACCTATTTTGCGAGTCATAAAATAATCAATTTATGACTTATTTGATTTGATTTTAAACATAATTAAATGTTATTCGCTCTTTATGAAAAGCGTAATTGTCACAATTAGCTCATGTGTTACGGCAAAATCTAAAATGATTCGGCTCATTTCTTTCTTCATATCCAAATTCTCCATGAACGGCTGTATAATCTGCATTTTTTTCCTTATATGTTCCATGTAAGTCTCTTCATATGAAAATCTTCTTTTTATACTGTATAATTTTTTCTTTGAATTTTATTTAAATCCATATTAAGAAAAAATTTAAAAATCATATTGTTTCAATAGAAAAGCAAGTCGATCACTTAGAAAACAACGTAGGGGATTTGGCCAAACGTATAAGCGACCTAATGAAAGCGGTCGACAATCTCACCACATCCATGGGGATCTCAAGCACGTAGTGAACGGTTTACGCACATCGGTCAACATATAGAAGCTGTCTTGCACATAAACCGAACACCTCCCCCCTGTGGTCGAAGTAGACCCTAACCCTAAATCACTAGAACTTGTACACCCTAAACTGGAACCTCGTAACCAGCCTCATAACCAACCCCATTGGGGAATGAGAGTTAAGTTGGATGTTAGTGATTTTGAGGGACAACTAGAACTCGAGGGATGTCTGGAGTGGTGTGACAGGATGGATCGTTTGCTCGCTTGGAAGCAATTGCCCCAAGCCAGGTAGGTTGAGTACGCAATCCTTAGACTTAAGGGTTCCGCTTTGGTTTGGTGGGGTCAGCTAGAGCAGTCTAGATTCAACTTAGGATTGCCCCCGGCTACAACTTAGAATGAGTTTACAATTCAACTGTGTAATCGATACGTCCCATGGGATTATTTGCAAACCTTTTACCGTAAGTTCCACAACCTACGGCAAGACAAATTGACGGTGGATGAGTACACGAATGAATTCTTAGTCCTTCAGTCTCGCCTCGACCTCCGAGAGGATGATGATATGACTGTATCCCTTTATTTGAACAGCTTGCGTTATTCCATTAGAGACCAGCTAGAGTTATTGATTACAAGGACTTAGGAGAAATATCGAGTCGTGCACGGAGAGTGGAGGCCTCACAAAACGGTCATCCGGAGTCAAATATTCGGATAGATCTACTTCGAGTGTCACCACGTCTAGGATCTCGGGCTCCCCTCACCCTCCCATCACTATCGGGACTCCGACCCCGTCCACTGTTCCTTCCAAGGGCAAGGAGATTATTGCGGGTAAGCCCAACACTGGAGTATTCTGATGCTTCAAGTGCATGGAGTCGGGGAACAAATCATCTGAGTGCCCGCGACGCCACTTCGTCGTTATTATCGATTCTACCGATGGACGTGAGCCTGGGTATGGAGTTTACGATAATGAGTCTCACCCTGAGTCAGAGCACGAGCACGAGTCTGAGGATGTCATAGAAGTGGAAGGAGAACACGCTGAACACTTAGTCTGGGTCTTATGTTATAGGCTGATCACCCCTAGTGAGTCTACTGAGGATGACCATAAGAGACACGATATTTTCCGCATTACTACACGCATCTATGGACAATTTTGTTTTATTATCTCAGTACATGGTCGACGTATTAAGACTTGTGACACATCTATTAGAACAACCCTACAGCCGATCCAGAGTCAATAGTCATTTCACTATACCCATCACACATTACTGTCTAGTGGAGTTTTCTATAGGGAGCATGTACTCGGATAGAGTATTATGTCATGTCGTTGTTATAGATGTCTGTCACATACTATTAGAACGGACTTGGCAATACGACCGACATGTCATGCACGACGGCACGAGAAACTCTCATTCCTTCGAATTCATGGGCACAAGATTGTTCTTTTACCCCAAGAGAACTGTCTTATCACAAGGCCACGTGAGAGGACCTCTACGAGTTCTAGTTCACTTTTCACTGACTCCACCACATACCGCACTCTCACTTGAACCCCCACCCAATGAAGTAACTTGTGGTCCAGATGTGTCACTCACCCCACATTTATCGATTCCTGACGTGTCACCTGATATTTCTCAATTTTCTCATAGTATATCTGATGAACAGCCACGCTATATACCTCACTCGGTCGATTTCACATTTAGAAACTGTGCTTTTATTTCACTTTAATAACAGTTGGTTAAAGATAGATTTGTATAGTTATATCGATATATTAAATATTTCCTATCATATTTTTTGTGAAGACCCATATTTCCGGGCTTCCCAAATGATTTCAAGAATAGAACAATAATTCAATAAAAAAGTCGCAGCATATGAAACACAATACAAAGAACATAAACACCAGTATTTTATTCATTTTTTATGTATTTACATCCTTTGACAAAGAAAAATACAAGTATTCATCTATACAACAATTAGAATCCCTTTCTCGAACTTCGTCAACTCTTCCAGTGAAATTCCTTTCGAGTGGCTCCTGTTAACTAAAAAAAATGGGTCCACAATGGGTTAGTCATAAAAATATTACTATGTGAGACAGAAATCTCGTGAAACGGTTATACATGCAACAAAGGGAGTGTACCAATATGCTTACAGTACATTTACATTATAATTACTGAAATATGCAACTTGAAATTCGCTGAAGTCTCACCCTTTTAGTTTCATATTATGGCTTTCCTCGGATCTTGATCCTTGCTGAACTTCACGTTCTTCTAGAATCCTTTGACGTCGTTGACTTGAATAAACTTAGAGGTTCCTATACATCATTTTTTAATTTATGTTACATTCTTAGTTTGCTATGACTTTGTACTGTTACGATACGACACATTTTATTGAAACCGTTTCCCTCTGATACCAAATTGTAGAGACCCAAATCCTGAGCCCTTCAAAGGATTCAAGGATCGGACAACAGTTTTGAATAAAAAGAGTCACAGTACATCAGAATGCAAAATACAAAGAACATACACCAAGCTTTTTATTTCATTTGTTACTTTGTTCGTTACATGATCATATTAGGCAAATTAAAACATACTAGATAGGCTTTTTACAATAAATACACGTAGGTCCAGTACAGTGAGCTCTGTGTCAATCCCGAACTTCGATTATTACCTTTGCAAGTTCAGCTGCCAAGATCCTGTGAGTCCTGCTTGGCGTCGGTCCCGCTGCCTAAAACATATGTCCACTCTGAGTTAGTCATAAAAATTATGACTATGTGAGAACAGTATTTTGTGAAACAGTTATACATGCAGAAAATGGGAGATAGCAATATGCTTACATTCCAATAAATCAAAATGTTCAAAAATATATAATAATACTAACCCTTAAACTCTTTACTGTTCAATTACATATAATAGGAAATGCTCTGGTTATGCATCTTTTGGTCATCACCCACTTAAGGGCTTCCCACTTAAGGGCTTTCCATAGGCTCACCCCTACTGGTGAATCCATCCGTAGATTCTTCTACATCATAGAATTCGAAACCTTTGCATTTCCTCATGCCGAATTTTTATTATTCTGTTCTTGATATAAAAGAAAAAATGTGTTTAAAACATCCCCTCAGATAGTTATTTAATCGCCCTCATTTCTTTTTGGCGTTATTTATATCATTGCGTTACTCATATGCACAAGCAATGTTTTTTTAAAAAAAATAGGAAAAATACTGAAATACTTGAATAAATATAATTCCCAGAAATAAAATACTCACCGCAGCTTTGCCTTTATTCACACCTTTATTTGTATTGATATCACGATTGTCTTGTGACGTCATCCTTAGTTTCTTCCAATTCGGTCTTGGTTGCGGAAACTACTGTAATAGCACTCATTTTACTGAGTTGCGTCTCATTCTAATCGTTTACAGTTTGCTAAATAAAACATCAAAAATCCAAAATCGAAAAACGTTTAAACACTTTGCCGGACAGCTATAAAGAAGTCTCGAAATGGACTAAACCAGTCCTCAAATGGACATCTGTCCCCTCAAACATAATACTGTCCAGCAAAGCCAAAACAAAATTGGGTAAACCACTCCAACAGGTAACGCAAAATTTCTGCCCTAAAACAGTGGAAAAACATCAAGAAAAGCCAATAAAAACACCCTAGAATCTGCAATTTAGAAAATAGAGAGGGAGAAGAACAGCCTTACAGTCAGAAGGGAGAGGAGAAAAGCACAGAAGCTATACTGAAGCTCGGGAGCAACTGCAGGAAGCACAGCAATTCGAGAGGTAGCAGAATCGGGGCAGCAGCACAGTCGGCCAGCAGCAACTACACAGAAAGCTCGGCAGCAGGGAACAGCAGAAGAAGAAGAACAGTAGCAGCAGCAGCCCTAACAGAAGAAGAGGGAAGCAGCAACAGCCCTAACAGAAGAGGAGGGAAGCAGCAGCAGCCCAATTTGACACGGCAGAACCGTCGGCACAGAAGCGACAACGGCAAAGCAGCGTCGGCCCGGCAATGTCAACGGCACGGCGAAATCGATCGTCACAGCAAGATCGATGGCACCAAAAGCCTAGAGGCACAGAGTGAGTGAAGTAGAAGGAGAAGAAGAAGAGTTCCTTGTCGAAGTAGAGCAGTTAGAGGAGCAGCCAGAGGAAGAAGAAGAAGAAGCGGGATTCGCAGATCGCAGAAATGGCAGTGCGGGAGAAACAGCAGCCTAGGCTTTGCTTTATACAGTGAAATCAGCGGCTAGCGGTAACGTCGTGCCAAAGCACCGCTCCAGAAGCCCTTGCTGGAAACCAAAATTATACCCAACCAACACATAAACCAACCAACATGCTAACTCAAATTCAGCCAGCCCACCACCAAAGGCAGCCCATAAATTTACACAAGCCCATTTAATATTACTATTGGCACCCAAAATGAATAAATAAAGTAAATGTAACCAATTAAAGGAAATAAAACATAAACGAAAACGCGAAAATTATTTGTGCCTAAAATTATTTAGCGTATTTTTGGGTCGTCACATTTTTGGAACACAATATGGAGTCAAGTGAGGATCAAACTCGAATTTAGCAGCGTATATCACTCTCTGATCGTTGGATAGGTCGAAGTTGTTAGTAAGAGTTTGGAGAATTTTCTTAGGCGTTTCATCGGGGAGAGTCTAAAGCAATGGGATGTTGTATCTCCACAAGCGCAATTCACAATTAATATTTCTGAATATCGCTCCCTAAAAAAATCTCCTTACGAGATTATCCATGTATTATCCCCACCCACCTGACCGTCATCACCTCTCATTCCATGAGCGTATTTCCTTCGACGCGTAAACTCATATTAATTATTTTAAAAAAACTGCATAAGATTAATGTTAATACTTTGGGAGTAGTCTTTCAAAATTATAAACTCACGATCGGTCATTATCACCGTGAGTTGTACTTTCGAAGGGATATCAGGTGATTGCTTATTACAGGAGGTTTAATCCATTTCATGTTCAGAAGCGCAACAAGCCACCAGTCGAGCCACCCGTCGAGGCTCCTGGCATACCACTCGTTCTAGCACCAGCGACTACGTCAGATCTCTATGTTGCATGTCTTTGCGGATTATCATCGGGTCGAGCTCTTTTAACCACAGGAGAATTGATGCATCATTCGTCGCATCCAAAGGCAGATGACATAATCTCCTCGGAGAGTTTTTTTATTTCGCATTTATTTCATGTTTCCATTGCAGTTATTTATTCATGCACTTTTCTTCTCACGCGCCAAGTTTTATTTAGAGTTTTTGGCTCAACTGGTTGACCGTCCAATGAGATCTTAAATAAAAAGGTCTGATAATTTTAATAATCAGGATGGTAAAGACAAGCATAAAATTATTTTAAGAAAAAAAACATAAGTAAATGGAAGAAATATGCTCATAAGATCACCTCCCAAAAAATAAATCAAGAAAATATTTGGAATTAAGGCACTTATGTGGCCTAGCATGTATTTAGAAAAAAAAGGAAATAACGGAAATAAGTTACTGGACAAATTAAAGGATTTCAATAGGATAGTGAAGCACGCTACTTTAAAAGAAGCCCTGAAAAAAAGAAAGGGGCCGGACCGGAATAGAAACAGGGAACGGACAAGAGTTCGTTTCTGATACACCCTTCATCGCATCTAATTTTTAAGCATTTATTTTTATCGTGTATTTTTTCGCGCACATGCTTTTATTTGAGATTGTTCGGCTCTTCGAGTTAACTGTCTGATGAGATCTTAAATAAAAAGGTCCGGTAATTTTAGTCGTTAGGACGTAACGGGCAAGTTTAAAAATTATTTAAAAAGGTATAAATTTAAAATTTGAATTCAAAAGTAAAGGAGAAATCGAAACTATTAAGTTTGGAATTAAATTGAAGAGATATAAATTATTGAAAGTGTTATTTGGAAACAAACATTTTGGAAAAGAAATATTAGGTAAAAATAATTTGGGAAAGAGATATTGTACGAGTTATTGTGGATTTTTAAAGCTCTATTTAATAGCCCATGTGCAAAGAAGGCAAGACAGGTCGGACAACGGGAATTGAATATTATTTCAATTCCTGCATTGTCGGCTAATCTCCTCACCGCACAGTGCTCCAAGAGCCCACCGCTTCAACAAATTCGTCGACCGGCCACTTCATCCCAGTCGTCGCTCAAGCCGCCATCTCCAACAAGCCCCAGCCCGCCGGCCTACTCCACTGCTCAGTCCGTCGGCCGACTCCACTACTCAATCCGTCGGCCTACATCCTGCCCGCATCCCGTCGCCTCTCCAGGAGGCGCGTCCGCTTCCATCCAGTGTCAACGATAGGCCCTTGCCCTCCCTCCGGCGACCGGTCCAACGCTACATCAAGGTTTGGTCGACTACAGCAAACGACTCCAGCGACGGCCCGACAAGAGTTGGCCCACACACGGCTCAGTCTACAGCTAATAACTCCAGCAATGGCCCGACAGGAATTGGCCCAGTGGTACTGTTAAATTTGACTTGGACTATTTTGATTGTGGTAATCTCATCCCTTCGTCGCTCAATTTGTTAACTTTTAAATTTATGCACATCTTAAATAATTAAAGAGCTTGGCCTGAACGTTCTAATCGTTTTAATTACCGTATTTCATAAATTATTATGTGTGTATTGCTTGTGAATCTACAACTCTCGCCGCGGTTCAATTCGTTAAGCGCTCGAGTGAGTCTCACTCAAATAACGATTAACGAATTTGCAAACTTCAACGTTGGAAAGAGATTTGCATGCAAAAGCTCGTTTAGGCCCGCTCGACCTCTTAAAATTAAATAAAAACCATTTTTTTCAAAACCTCGTTTTATTTTATAACAAAAAATATGTATTTTCTTTCAAAAGTAATTTTATTTCAAAACGCTAAATTAGTTTACATCAGTTTGGTATTAGAGAGAGGTTATCGACTAACTCCTATCATGAGTCAGTCAATCTGGTTTTCTCTTTTTATTTAAAAAAAATCATCAAAAAAATAAAAAAAAACTTATTATGCCCTTTTAATTTAAAAACTTTATTTTATTTAAATATTAAAAATCTTTATCTTATTTTTAAAATTATTATTATTTTAAAAGTCAATTAAATCATTTCAAATGGAGGAAAGGGTTAGTAATTTAACAACTAGAGTAGGTTTAGAGCGCATCATAGAAGACTTAAGTAATCGAATTAAAAATTTAACTGAAATAGTAGCATGTCTCGCCAATATCCACCCATGGCATGATGAGCCCACTGAACCTAAGCGCCTAGAACACACATCCGAGCGATTTTTATGGACGTCTAGGACCCGATGAATGTCTTGATTGGTGTCGTGACATGTAATATTATTTTAGTAGTAGTCAAGTACCTTTGAGTAAACAACTCGAGTATGTGACCCGTAGACTTAAGGAACCCGTCTTAGATTGGTGGAAACAACTTCAACGCATGAGAGATAAGTTGCGGTTTCCTCCAATCACTACTTGAGTTGAGTGTCTTGCTTGTGGATCTACAACTCTCGCCGCGATTCAATTCGTTAAGCGCTCGAGTGAGTCCCTCTCAAATAACGATTAACGGATTTGTGAACTTCAACATTGGAAAGCGATTTGTGTGTGAAAGCTCGTTTAGGCCCGCTCGACCTCTTTTAAAATTAAATTACCATTTTTTTTCAAAACCTCATTTTATTTTATGACAAAAAATGTGTATTTGCTTTCAAAATTAATTTTATTTCAAAATGCTAGAATAGTTTACATCAGTTTCCCTGTATTGCCGGCAAACTCCAGTGCTCGAAGCCCGATTTTTGCCGCTCTCCTGTACGAGGAGCCCCAGCCGCCGAGTCCAACGGCCCTCCTCATCTTCGCCTCCCTCACTTCCACTCTCAACCGACGAAGCTCCGAGCAACATCACCTTCCAAATCCCGTCGGACATTCGACCACTACAAACGAAGCCAGTGGACGTCGTTCTAGTTTGACGCCACCGCCTGCCTTCCGATCGAGCCGCTACTGCCCCCGACTTCCTCCAGCGGACCGCCCAAGACCGAGCCACTCACAGAATGTCGTCGACTGCAATCTCTCTTTCTGGCAATCTGTCAACGAAAGTCTATTCGTGATTGTTGCGCTGCTGATTTGGGTTGGGTCGACAATCCTCTGGGGGTAATCTCTGGGTATCCTACTCCGAATTCACTTAGCCTAACTTATGCAATCAGTTAAATGATTTTTATGCTTGCCTCGAACGTTCTAATTCTTTAATTGTCATTATTCCATAAAATATTGTTTGAGGGTTATGCTACTGATGCCAAGGAATATTTTTGTACAACGACCAACGATTTTGCTAAAGTTCAACGTTAAGAGTAATTTTATGCACGAAACTTCGATTTGGCCGCTCAGCCCCTTTTAAAATTAAAAAAATCAACATATTTTCAAAACCCTCATTTTATTTTATAACAAAATAAAAATTATTTTGCTTAAGAAATATTCAATTTTTAAAACCCTAATTTGAGCCTACATCATCGCGCCACTATCAATCATGAACACCCCTAATGTTCCCTGCAGTCATCCCTAGATCTTCATAGTGCGGGGTCCTAAGATGTCCCCCGTAGAAGAACATGAAAGCTCCAAACATTGAAGGTCGGGCTGCATTGGCTCTTCTGGAGGATCGCCATCTAGTAGCAGGGCCTTAAGGTCAGCGGTCATCACCTCGTCCTCGTCAGCGCATATGAGAACCCGCAGCTCTTTCAACGGGCAAACGTGTGTCGTAGAATAGGGTTGCTTACAGTAAAAGTACAAACGTTCCCGTCAGATCGTTGTCCTCATGGGTGGAAAGGCGATAGGGGGAGGGCGGCCATGGTGGCCTAAGAGGAAAGGCCAGCCTAGGTGGGGCAGCTGGATGTTGTTTCCCTACTGGAAGTAGTGGTGGTGGAGTAACGTACGTCGCACGAGCTGGGGGGGAGTTGTCAGAGGTAGTCGGGAGTGGTCCCCGGCACGTACTGAGAAATCAGCTTCCACAAATCGTGCACCCTCTATCGCATCGGAGAGATCACGAGGATGATGGGTGTGCAAGCAGGAGCGAACGTTGGGTTGTAGACACTGAAGAAAGAAATCGAGGTAATAATCTGGATGGAGTCCGGGAATGTGGTTGACGAGCTCGATGAACTTGTCGATGTATTGTTCCACGAAAGCAGTATATCGTAGATTCGTAGGGCACAAGCTCTCCACCGCATTGTCTAAGTATTGACGATCATAATGCTCCACCAACGCTTAGGCCAGATCGATCCATGAAAGGAGTGGGGTCGAGTGGCGTAGCCAACGGACCCAATGGAGGGTGGAGCCCTCCATGGCAAGAATCATCAGGGGCACTTTCTGCCCCTCCTAGGTGTCGTGAATGTCAAAGAATTGCTCTACCTTAGAAATTCATCCAAGAGGATCGGTGTCATTAAAGTGAGGAACTTCAAGAGAGCGCGACGCATGGGTGAGAGACAGTGTGGCGAGTAGAGGTAGAGTCGACGGGGAGGTGGGCTGACCGGTGAAAAAAGAGGGATCCTCCCCGGGCGATGGTGTAGAGGAATGGTTGTCCAACCGGGCATTACGGGCCTCCAAGCATTGGAGAATCGCTTGAATCGACGCGAGAGAACTAGCTTGGTCGTCGAGGCGGCTCTCGACGGTGTCGAGGCAAGCGTGAGTCATCGCGCAAGTGGTCGGGCGCTGCTGTCGGGGCACCAGGATCCGACATCGGTGCAATGTCTGGCGGAGAGGAGAGCTGGGAGGAAGAAACATGCGCATCGTTGCGATCGAAGTTGCTGGCAGACGGATCGGCTATGTCGAGGAGACGTGAAACAGAAAAGATGGAAGTTGGTGGCAACGAGATCGGCGAGGGAACAGCCGTGAGAGTTGGATATGGCGGCGAAGGCACGCGAGGCAGACGTGATCGAGAGCTGGACCACGTGATCGAGACCTAAACCGCGTGGATAAGTCAACGAAGGCACGCGAGCCAGGCAGACGAAACCTGGCGGTCAAAGAGAAGGATTGAGCGCCAATTTTAACAAAGATATGGTAGAGGACGAAACCCGACGGAAGGCGAGGAGGTGAGGTCAGACCAATGTTAAGAGTGGTGAAAAGTGAACTCCAAGGGAACGATCTCACTTGGCCGACCCTAGGCTCCAATTGATTTCTAGATACAAAATAATCTAAAACAAGGAGCAGGAGTTATATAACCCCTCCCGACAAATGCGAAACGATAAAGAGAATGCGACAAATAAAATAAGACATAGCAGAAATGATCACGCCAAATCATGTTGATATAGTTCGTTCTGTCGGTCTACCTACTCCTTCAAGAGTATACACGCCAAGTCGAGAATACTCCTTCCTCTGGGCCACCCTCCTCTATGTCTGCAACACCTTGTCTCAGCAGAAGTATTGTCTCAATATACTTCATGGTGCAGGCTACTCTGGATGTAAGCTTGTGGATACATCTATGGATGCAAATCATCAGCTCAATACTCATTGATCGAACTCTGATCAACTTCTCCCAAATCTAAACTCTAAAGTATTATCGATGCCTTGTTGGCAAGCTAATCTATCTTACTGTCACACAATCTGACATTTCCTTTATGGTCAGAGTGGTGAGTCATTCCATTGGGTCTTTCATCTTCAGGTCGTTAGGCATATTCTTCGATACTTGAAGAATGCTCCAGGACAAGGGCCGAAATATAAGTCTTCTACTTCTCTGTCTCACATTGCATATTGTGATGTAAATTACGCAAGGACTGATAGTTTTACTTTCAAGACTACCTAAACACCTAGAGGGGGGTGAATAGGTACTTTTCCTTGATTTAACTTAAGGCAGAAAATAACTACAGATCTTTGAGTTAATCAGATATTTCTACAGCTAACACAGCACAACAATCAAAATCATACACACATCACAGATTGCACACAGATTTATAGTGGTTCCCCAAGGTCTGGGTACATCCACTTTCCCCCTTCACCTATCTAGCAGTATGCTAGATTCGGCCTAACTTTTCCTTTAGCTCAGAATCCAGAAGAATTCCTACAACTCAGAATGTCTCCACATTCCTACAACTCAGGCTAACAAGCCCTACTTCAGCCTTGCCACAAGGCCTACAACTCAGAGAATACCTTCTCCTACAACTTAGGCATAAACAGCCCTACCTCAGCCTTGTCACAAGGCCTACAACTCAGAGAATACCTTCTCCTACAACTCAGGCATAAACAGCTCAACCACTCAGAGAATAAATCTCATACACTCAGTCTTTATAAAATAGGCCCAACAGGTTCCGGCCCCGCAGCCGAACCCGGGGGCCAATTGGCTGAGCATCTTCCGAGGACTCTCTCCTCCATCTTACTTAGGGACAGAATCGACCGTTCGGACGGAGGAATGGCTAGACATTATGTATGAAATGTTGACCGGGATACGGTGCCCCTGGGAGGAAAGGGTTCCCTTGGTAGTCTCTTGTTTAGAGTCTCACGCCAAAAGGTGGTGGAAGACGTCGCTGGATACGACTTTTGCCCCTGTTTAGAGAGAAGGGATAAGAACTTTCTTGATCAGCTTCTTGAAGAGGTTGATGGCTGAAATCAACTTGATCTTAGCTTTCTTCAAAGCTTCTTGAATCTGAACTTAGTTGGGTTGATTTCCTTTGAATATAACTGACTGACAGCTTCCTTCTTAGACTTCAGAAATAGATCTGAATCTTCTTGACAGATTAGTTCAGTATCTGCTTCTTGAGAGACCTATGAATGTCTCCTTCTTGACTTCAAATAGCTGGATCTCTCTCTATCCAAACCTCTTGAAGATACTTCTGAATTCTTGATTGAATTCAATTTAGACTGAATCTGAATAGAAAACTACTTCAGAACGTCTTCTTAGATCTTCTCACGTAGATCTTCTTCTTTGTGACTTGTACTTTCTTGATCAGAGATCAATCTCACAATAGGTGTGTTAGTTGTGTGTATTATCTATATTTTTCTTCCCCTGAATCCATCTATTTATAGACTTCATCCATGGTAACCGGCTGATCCGGTTTATAACTAACTTCTGACAAGTCTGACAGCTTCAGTAAACCTGTTGTAACTCACAGCTGTCAAGTCTTCAAACAGTTCTTGAGCCTTTGTCTCTGTCAGCAAAGCGTCGAGACTGACTGTCATAAAGTGTCGAGACCATCTGTCAATATGTGTCGACACAAGTGACTTAAGTGTCGACACAGCCTTTGGTGATGTCGACATAGCTGCATTGATTTCGACACAGCTTCTTGACACTGCATCTTGAGAATGTGTCGACACTGATTATTTGTGTCGACACAAACACTTCACCATTCATCAGCAATCAACTTGGTCTAGACTCAGCTGTGTGTCGACACAGTTGATGTAGACTCAGAACATAGCGTGTGTCGACACTGCCTCCAGGTGTCGATACAGTTGTTGTCAACTCTGCCTCTGTGTGTCGACACAGCCTCCCGGTGTCGACACATTTGATGTCGACTATAATCTTCTGTGTGTCGACACTGCCTCCCGGTGTCGACACAAACTCACTGAAGTGTCGACACAGCCATTTCCAAGTGTCAACACAATCTTACTGAAGTGTCGACACTGTTTCCTCAGGTGTCGACATATGGACTTAGAATCTTTTTCATGCATTCTAGCACATTCTTAACCTGCACATATAAACTCAAAATAACATCAAATACACCTTGATGTATATCATTGAACTAAGTGAGGCTTCTCCAAATCAGGTACACATTTTCCAATGTACCCAACAATCTCCCCCTATTTGGAGAAGTCATAACCCTTTAGCTGATGATATACACCACTTAGAAAATAAATATGATGATTTATATAAGCATTATATTACAGAGTACTTTATAACAAAACACATATCATTGTTACATCACAGAATAAAGATGTAAAAGAGAATGATCACAGAACAATGTTTTGTATATTAACTCAAAAATGTTTGATACAAGTTGTTTACATTGATTTCTTTAACAAACTAACAATTACATAGTTCTTGAACAAAAACTAGTGAAACTTAGACTAAGACTAGACTGGCTCCTTGATGACAATCTCTTTGCCAGATTTAATCTGAGCCTGCACAATAGGTTCTGTATCTTCAATAGGCTTCTTGCCTTTCAACTCAGCTTTCTTTTGTGCTTCAGCCTTGATCCTTTGCCTTTCAAAATAATGAAAGGGCTTGGGAAAATACTTGCTAGGTTCCTGAGTATCAGAAGGTAGCTTCCCCATCTTAGCATTTCTCTTGTGTTGAACTATGGCATTCTGTCTGGCTTCATACTTTTGTCATTCTTGCTCATTGTACCATTTTTCTCCTTTCATGTACTTGATCTTTTACAGCTTTCCAGGCAGTTAAAATGATATTCCTTGAAGTGGGGCTCCACTGCTCAAAGTCTGGCTTTAATTCTGTTTGCTCTCTAAATCTTTTCTTTGATAATAGAGCATCTTGCTGAGCTTTCAGACCAGCTTCTGGCATATCTACCTTTTCAATAATAACATTTGTAACTGGTAGAGGAGGGATGTACATAGACTCAACTTGTTGATGTATCATTTCAATATCTGCAGGTAGGTAAATGACTTGGGCAACCTCAGGTTGATCACCTTCAAGTAGAATTGGTTGCACCCCTGACTCAGCCATATTATCATCATCACACAAGGGTGGATATCCTAGAGTGGCTCTTATGCTGTTGGTTACCCATTTGGCATGATCAGAGCCAGCATAGACTAACACTTTCTCCCCTTTTATGACTTCTCTGGTCATATGATCTCTTAAGTCCTCTTTTTGAAATCTTATTTGCCCATCCAGGTAATTGATACCATCTTTAAAGAATGGCTTTAACTTTTGAAGTTTGTCACTAATTAACTTTTGAGATGAAGTGATGGCAGATTTAACTGAATTTAGGGCAGCATGTAGCTTCTTATCATAGTCTTCCATTTCTTTAGTTCATGCAGCAGTCATTCCAGTAACAGCATTTTTTAACTCAGTGACTATCTCATTGTGAGATTCAGTCAGATTGTCATTCATTCTTATTTGATTTTCAAGGACATAGCCTTGTTTGACTGCAATCTCATCCACTTGCTTCTTTATTTCTGCTTGTTGCTTGGCAAGAAATACCACAGCATTGCCTCCCTTATGGAAGCAATCTGTCATCTCTTTTTTATTCTGATTGACCTCAAATCTGATAGACTTTATCTCTTGGGCTAGATCAAATTGAAGAGCATTTTGGCTTTCATCCACATATTTTTCTAGAAGCAATCTCTGCTCATCAAATTTTACTTGTAAGTCAACCAAATACTGCTGTAATCAATCTCAGGAGTAGAATGTGAAGTAGTTATTTGGAGAGCCTTCTTATAGCTTTGACTTCTTCTCTTAAAGATCATAAGTTTTTTTTTTGGCCTCCCTGACTTCTGCATGCTCAGACTCTGAAGAACTTTCAATATTAACTCTCTCTTGAGGAGTGGAAGAAATTTCTTTCTCAGCTCCATGTTGCTGCTCCTCAAACCTTACTTGCTCCCCCTCAAATCTTAGGGTCTTCATTTTATCTGCTGCTCCTCCAAGATCAGGAAACAACTCTTCAAGAGTGAATTCTTGTTGTGTGAGAGCAGGAGATAGTACTTTTTCAGCAGTAGCAGCAACTCCAGAATTATCAAGACCAGTTTGAGAAACTAAGTATTCTGATAAATTGATTCTTTCTTCCTCCTGCACTTGTTCAGAATGTGGCTCCCCCTGCAACTGTGCAGTAATTGGCTCCCCCTGCACCTGTGCAGATATAGTCTCTTCCTGGACTTGGGTAGTCCCAGTCTGATCCTGAACTTATTCTCTAACTTGTGCTTCTTGTTCTTATGCATCTTCATGACCACGCTCAGAAAGGTCATGTGCTGGTGATTTTTCTGTTATCTCTTGTCTGTCCACATCAGGCAACTCTTTTGAAAGAACTCTATCTCATCTTGAGAATAACCTTATGCCCATTCTCCTCATGTGATTTATCTTTGATCCAAGAATCTGTTGCATCACCTCTGGAATTATTCCAGCCAGGTACAGACTCATGATCTTAGCCAAGTTTGGCTTCTTGATTCCTTCTTTTATCTTATCAAACAGTATTGCAGACCAATTGGTGTGAATCTTAAATATTACCCTTGTCATCAGGCTGAACATATAGGCTGATATCCTATCGTGGCCTACTGGTTTACATAAGATCATTTTTCCTACTATTTCAGATAAGAATTTCCCTTGATGATTCATGTCTTTCCTGTTGATGGCTGCTCCTATCTTTAAGGTTGGATCCAATCCACACCATTGAAGCGCCTCCCTGGTCCTTGAGGCTGGGACCTCTTCCTCATCATGGATTCTAGGTAAATGGATAATCTTGCTCAACCTCTTCTGAGATAGCTTGACTTTTTCTCCATGTATAGTGGATTTGATCTTCAATCCTGTTGAGTCTATTGAAGCAGCAGTATAGAACTTGAATACTTCTTTCTTCCATATCTTTGTAGGTTCAAAGACAAGATATTCCAATCCGTTGTCTGCAAGAAGAGAAATGATTTGTTTGATCTCCGTTGCGGCATCGGCGAATGCATGCCTAACCAACTCATACCCTTCATTGATGTTGTCTTCAACCTTGGGCGTCATTGGAATGAAGAGAAAGCTTGATTGGAGAGGAGAGAGATTGTCGACACAAGGTTTTTGTCTCGAAACCCTGGTGAGCGTGTCGACAGAATAAGTTCTTGACCTATTTATACCCTTCTAATCAAAGAAGGTCAAAAGGTGGACAAAAACTGTCTAAAAGTGTCGACACTGTTGAAAAGTGTCGACACAAACTTCTATTGTCTCGACCACGGCGCTGACTACTATGTGTCGACACCAATTGATGATATGTCGACACAGGAGATACTTAGTAGTTCATCAGAAATTCTGTGTCGACTCTTATTATAAGTGTCGACACAAAATCTGTAAGTGTCGACACCATTACTCTGGTTGTGTCGACACTACATTTCTGGATGTGTCGACTCTTTGTCCCTTAGGTGTCGACACATTTTCTCTGTGTCAACACAATTTCCCTGAATTGTCGACATGTCTCATCTGTGTCGACACTTTATCACTGAATGTGTCGACACCATTTTACTTAGCCAATTTTTGGTAAACTAACCTATGATCAGCATTCCTAATTCAATTTTAAATCTATTGAATTTAGTTTCATCCAGAGGCTTAGTAAATACATCTGCAATTTGAAAATTAGTTTTAACAAATTCTAATGAGATGTCTTCTTTTTCTACATGTTCTCTTAGAAAATGGTATCTTATCTCTATATGTTTAGTCCTAATATGTGAAACAGGATTGTTTGCAATAGAAATAGCACTTTTAGAATCACACAATAAAGGTGTTCTACTTACTTGAATACCATAATCCCTTAGCTGATGTTGAATCCACAACAGCTGTGCACAGCAACTTCCTGCTGCCACATATTCAGACTCAGCTGTGGATATTGCCACACTAGTCTGCTTCTTACTGCTCCAGGATATCAACCTTCCTCCCAAGAATTGGCATGTACCTGTAGTACTTTTTCTATCTTCTCTACAGCCTGCAAAATCTGCATCTGAATAACCTGTTAGTAGAAAATCTTCATTCCTAGGGTACCAAAGGCCTAGATTAGGTGTGCCCTTTAAATATCTCAAAATCCTCTTGACTGCAGTATAATGTGATTTTTTAGGGCATGCTTGGTACCTAGCACAGACACATGTAACATACATAATGTCTGGTCTACTAGCAGTGAGATATAATAGAGAGCCAATTATTCTTCTATACAAAGACTCATCTACAGGTTTACCTGCATCATCTTTGCATATAAGCATACTTGTTCCCATAGGAGTTCTCATGGTGGAGGATGATTCCATACCATACTTCTTAATTAACTCCTTGGTGAACTTAGACTGGGATATGGACAAGCCATCTTCAGTTTGTCTTACTTGGAGTCCCAAGAAAAACTTAAGTTCCCCCATACTGCTCATTTCAAACTTCCCTTGCATAAGTTTGGCAAACTTCTTGCAAAGGTTGTTCTCTGTAGATCCAAAAATTATGTCATCTACATAGATCTGAACTAAGATTATCTTACCTTTAGATTCCCTTAGAAATAGAGTTTTATCTATTTTACCTCTTGAGAATTTGTTCTCAATAAGGAAAAGTAGACAGGGTTTCATACCAAGCCCTTGGGGCTTGCTTTAACCTATATAATGCTTTCCTAAGTCTATAGACATAACCAGGTTTAAGAGAATCTACAAAACCTGATGGCTGCTCTACATAGACTTCTTCTTTTAGATCACCATTCAGGAATGCTGATTTCACATCCATTTAGTATACCTTGAAGCCTTGATATGCTCCATAGGCAAGGAACATCCTGATTGCTTCCAATCTTGCTACTAGGGCAAATGTTTGATCAAAGTTTATTCCCTCTTCCTGTCTGTATCCTTTTGCAACCAATCTTACTTTGTTATTCATAATAACTCCACTCTCATCCAACTTGTTCCTAAATATCCACTTTGTATCAATGATGTTGTGGTCTTTTGGTATAGGAACTAACTCTCAGACCTTGCATCTTCTAAACTGATTAAGCTCCTCTTGCATAGCATTAATCCAGTGTTGGTCTTGGATAACTTCTTCAAATTTCTTTGGCTCCAGTTGAGATAGAAAACTTGAGTGCAGGACTGTATTCAGATTTCTGCTTCTGGTTTGCACTCCTTGTCTTGGATCACCAATTATTTGATTTGTTGGATGATCCTTTAGATGTCTTACAGCTGGAGGTAAACTTTCTTCTGGCTGAACACCTCCAGTTTCTTCATTATGTTGCACCTCTTGGTTGTCATCAGCTTCTAGAGAGTCTTGTACTCCCCCTGGACAGTAACCATCATTTTTCAATACTTCATCTGCAGTTGAGCCTTCTGCAATGGAAAGCTTGTCCATTCTATTACTTATACATGTTGGACTGCATGAACAACAAGGCAACTCACTGTTGATTAATCTAGTTTCATCAAATACAACATGTACAGATTCTTCTACAACCTGTGTAATCAAGTTGTAGACTCTATAAGTCTTACTATTGTTGTTGCACCCAACAAATATCTCATCTTGGAATTTGGCAGCAAACTTAGTTAGATAAAACTTGTCATTGTTAAGGATATAACACTTGCAACCAAAGATTCAAAAATAGGATAAATTTGGTTTTCTACCTTTCATGATCTCATAGGGTGCTTTTTGTGGCTTTTGGTAATAGAGGCCTTATTGATCACATGACATGCAGTACTAACTGCCTCAGCCCAGAAATATTCTGAGAGAGAAGTGTCACTCAATAGAGTTCTACCAGCCTCAATCAATGTCTTATTCTTTTTTTCAGCAATACCATTTTGCTGTGGTGTTCTAGGTGAGGAAAATTCTTGGAAAATCCCAAATTCTTCACATAATCTTGTCATACTTCCAGATTGAAATTCAGTGTCATGGTCACTTCTGATTTTGACCACTGTACTGTTCAGTTCATTCTGAATTTGTTTGACAAAACTATATAAAACACTTGGGGTTTCAGATTTCTGTCTCAGAAAGAACACCCAGGAATATCTAGAATAGTCATCTACAACCACAAAAGTGTAGACCTTCCTACCTAGACTATGAACTAGCATAGGACCAAATAAATCCATATACAGTAGGTATAGACACCTAACTGAATCCTTGTTTTCAAGGCTATGAAAGAAGGATTTTGTCTGCTTGCCCTTTTGACAAGCTGAATATATCTCATCCTTTATACACTTAACCTGAGAACCATTCCTCACTAACTCTTTGCTAAAGAGTTGGCCAATTATTTTGTAGTTAAGATGAGACAGCCTCTTGTGCTATTTGACACAATGAGAAGCTCTCTCATCAGCTACAAGACAAATAGGAGAAACCTTGTTCTCACACACAAAGTCAAGACAATAAATATTTCTTTTTCTATACCCAGTCAATATGACCTTTTGATCACTTGACCTTATGATATGGCATCCATTTTTAATAAATGAAGTGTCATTTCCTAGATCACTCAGCTGACTTATGCTTATCAATTTATGTTTCAAACCTTTTACATAAGCCACTTGAGTGATGGTAATTTGGTTTGAAGAAATGTTACCAAATCCTTTGATGATTCCTCTTTCAGATCCACCAAAGATTACTTTAGACCCATCCTTGATAGGTGTGTACTCCTTCAGCAGCCCCTTTGTTCCAGTCATGTGCCTGAAACATCCACTGTCAAAGTACCATATAAGGGCATGGCAACTTGGACTTTCCTGCAATACAGAATTACTTTCCCTTAGAACCCAAGAAAGTCTTGGGTCCTTTGTTCAAGTTAGCACCATTCATATCAAAACTACCAGCAGCTCTTCTAACTGGAAGACTGTTGTTCTTCCTGACACTTATGTTATGCCAGCAGTCTAAGGCAAAATGGTTTATCTTGCCACAGCACCATCATTCATACTTGTTGTATCTAGGTCTAGATATATTTTTGGCAGAAAAATTTTTGTTCTGTGTTGTTGCTGCTGCAGCTACACCCACTGATTTCTTATAACCATGGGGTTTATGAACATGGGTTGACTTATAGGCATTAACACTCTTGTTATTCAGAACATCAGTCATATTATGACCATGAATGTTTTCAAGATCATATCTGTTAGAAGACACTTGTACTTTTCTAAACATTACATGCACTTTAAAATTTACTAGCTGGACCGGTGCTTTGCCTTTTCTCTTGAATTGGACAGTCCTGGTGTTACCTTTAAAGTCTAATCCTGTCTTACCCTTTTGAGCCACAAACTCATCTATTAAGGGTAACACTGATTTTGTCTTAGAGTAACAAACTACTAGATCTTTCTCCTTTTGAAGTCTGACTTCCAGACTTTTAATTAGATCATTCTTATATGTGATTGTACCCATCTGAATAACAGATATAGTTTTCAGCTTGGCAACCTCATTCAATTTTTGATCCAATTCTTTCTCTAAACCAGATGCATTCATCTTAAGATCTACAATTTCCTTAGCCTGAGTTTTGGCCAGGTTTTTGCTTTTCTTAAGTGTCTGCAATAAGTCTCCATATTCATCTATCAACTGATGAATATCTCCTTCAGATTCTGATCCATCCTCATCACTTGATGAAGATGAATCTGACTCGGAACCAGTACTATAATCAGAAATTCTAGAATTACTTTGTACCTTACTGGGACCAGGCTGATCTTGGCACTTGTTGTCTTCTGATTCAGCCATCAGTCTCATGCACTGATGGTCTTCTTGTTCATTGATGGAGTCCAGTATTTGCAAAAACTCATCTTCTTCACTAGCTGCATACAGTCCAATGTATGCTTCAGCTTCAAATTCTGACTCTGAGGAGGATTGATCTGTAAGACTCTTCTCCTTCTTAGCAACAAAGGATTTCTCCTTCTTGCCCTTTTGTTGAGTCTTTTTTTTGTCTGCTGACTCCTTCCTCTTTTCTGGACACTCAGCCACCACATGTCCAGGCCTATTGCAGCAATAGCAAACAATTTTTGATGTTGTAGCTTTGCTGGGCTTATACCTGCTCCTTTCCTTTCTTGATGATTTTCTCTTTTGATAATAGTCATCAACTGGCTGTGATGTGGAGGGTCTTGACTTCCACTGCTTCTTCTTCAAGAACCTCTGAAACTGTCTTGTAAAGGCAGCAAAATCTGCATCTGAATCACTGCTATTTGAGTTCTGATTGTCTGAATTCTCTGAGATAACTTCAGCAACTTTCTTAGGAGGTGATGGAGACATCCTCCTGCTCTTTCTAGTGGCTTCAACCTTGAAGGCCACTGACTTTTCTCTATGCTCTCCTTTTGTATTTCTTTCTTCCTCCTTCCTAGCCATTAGTTGCATTTCATATGATAGCAACTTTCCAAATAAGGTTGGAGGAGAAATGTCTGCTAGTTTGGCCACTTCTCTAATGGCACAAATCTTGGTATCTCAATCCTTTGTCAAGGATCTTAGGAATTTGTCATTCAGCTCATAAGTACTGAAGACCCTTCCATAGGACATCAATTCATTCACTATCATGTAGAATTTCTTGTAGCATTCAGATATGCTATCAGACTTCCCTTGTCTGAAACTCTCATATTCTTGATTGAGCATAGACTTTCTGTCTTGTCTAAATTCTTCAGAACGCTCAATGTAGACAATCAAAGTGTCTCACATTTCCTTGGAGGTTTTGCAGTGAATCAAATTTTGGAAAGTAGAATCATCTATGGCACTCACTATGATATTCTGAGCTCTTTTATCCATAGTTGCCAGTACAATCTCATTCTTGATCATTTCAGAAAAATCTTTAGGAGTTCGTTGATTTGCATCTAGAACAGACACATTCATTGGGATATATGAACCTTCTTTTACTGTGATATATATCCTTGGGTCAGAGGCGTCCATAAACAATCTAACCCTTTCTTTTCAGATTCCAAAAATCTCTTTCCTGCAGATGGGTAATTTCATTGACCCTAGTTCCTTGTGATTCTCTCCAGAACCAATTTTCTTGATTCTTGATTCTGCTTTAGGGATCTAACTCAGACTATTAAGTCCTTTTTTGAGCAACCTCTCACTGATACCACTTGATAATTTTACTTTCAAGACTACCTAAACACCTAGAGGGGGGTGAATAGGTACTTTTCCTTGATTTAACTTAAGGCAGAAAATAACTACAGATCTTTGAGTTAATCAGATATTTCTACAGCTAACACAGCACAACAATCAAAATCATACACACATCACAGATTGCACACAGATTTATAGTGGTTCCCCAAGGTCTGGGTACATCCACTTTCCCCATTCACCTATCTAGCAGTATGCTAGATTCGGCCTAACTTCTTCCTTTAGCTCAGAATCCAGAAGGATTCCTACAACTCAGAATGTCTCCACATTCCTACAACTCAGGCTAACAAGCTCTACCTCAACCTTGTCACAAGGCCTACAACTATGAGAATACCTTCTCCTACAACTCAGGCATAAACAGCCCTACCTCAGTCTTGCCACAAGACCTACAACTCAGAGAATACCTTCTCCTACAACTCAGGCATAAACAGCCCAACCACTCAGAGAATAAATCTCCTACACTCAGCCTTTATAAAATAGGCTTACAACTCAGATCTATGAATAGATCCTACAGAATTTGATAAGGAATTTTATAATCTCTTACCCCTGTTTAGAGAGAAGGGATAAGAACTTTCTTGATCAGCTTCTTGAAGAGGTTGATGGCTGAAATCAACTTGATCTTAGCTTTCTTCAAAGCTTCTTGAATCTGAACTTAGTTGGGTTGATTTCCTTTGAATATAACTGACTGGCAGCTTCCTTCTTAGACTTCAGAAATAGATCTGAATCTTCTTGACAGATTAGTTCAGTATCTGCTTCTTGAGAGACCTGTGAATGTCTCCTTCTTGACTTCAAATAGCTGGATCTCTCTCTATCCAAACCTCTTGAAGATACTTCTGAATTCTTGATTGAATTCAACTTAGACTGAATCTGAATAGAAAACTACTTCAGAACGTCTTCTTAGATCTTCTCACGAAGATCTTCTTCTTTGTGACTTGTACTTTCTTGATCAGAGATCAATCTCACAATAGGTGTGTTAGTTGTGTGTATTATCTATAGTTTTCTTCCCCTGAATCTATCTATTTATATACTTCATCCATGGTAACCGGCTGATCCGGTTTATAACTAACTTCTGACAAGTCTGACAGCTTCAGTAAACCTGTTGTAACTCACAGCTGTCAAATCTTCAAACAGTTTTTGAGTCTTTGTCTCTGTCAGCAAAGCGTCGAGACTGACTGTCATAAAGTGTCGAGACCATCTGTCAATATGTGTCGACACAAGTGACTTAAGTGTCGACACAGCCTTTGGTGATGTCGACATAGCTGCCTTGATGTCGACACAGCTTCTTGACACTGCATCTTGAGAATGTGTCGACACTGATTATTTGTGTCGACACAAACACTTCATCATTCATCAGCAATCAACTTGGTCTAAACTCAGCTGTGTGTCGACACAAGTCCTGTGTCGACACAGTTGATGTAGACTCAGAACATAGCGTGTGTCGACACTGCCTCCAGGTGTCGACACAGTTTTTGTCGACTCTGCCTCTGTGTGTCGACACAGCCTCCCGGTGTCGACACATTTGATGTAAACTATAATCTTCTGTGTGTCGACACTGCCTCCCGGTGTCGACACAAACTCACTGAAGTGTCGACACAGCCATTTCCAAGTGTCAACACAATCTTACTGAAGTGTCGACACTGCTTCCTCAGGTGTCGACATATGAACTTAGAATCTTTTTCCTACATTCTAGCACATTCTTAACCTGCACATATAAACTCAAAATAACATCAAATACACCTTGATGTATATCATTGAGCTAAGTGAGGCTTCTCCAAATAAGGTACACATTTTCCAATGTACCCAACAAGGACCCTAGATGATTGTCGGTCCACTTGTGGCTCTTGCACATATTTTAGCAGGAACTTGGTTACTTGGCGAAGCAAGAAGCAGGTAGTGGTGGCTCGATCTTCAGCTGAAGCGGTATATCGCTTCATGGTTGTAGTCGTCCCAGAACTTACATGAGTAGAAAGTCTCCTCACTAATTTAGGTGTCAAACTTCCAACACCAACTATGTTGGTACCCTAATTTGGATTTGAGTTAAGTCTTCCCAATTAGTTTCTTGACCCAAGATTTATCTATGGTCAAAGGTTAGATTTAGGTTAGATTCCATCAGTTGTGTAGAGTTGTTGTTTATCCAGTTGAAAATCTGGTTAAGTTTTTTTTAGTTCGACTATGTCGAACGCCGTTCGACTATCGTCTATCAGTTGATCGACTATCGTCTATCAGCAGATCGACTATCTCTGAGTTAGTTCATCTCTGTTAGCTCGACGATCTGTGGTCTCAGTATCGTCGATCGTCGAGTCCTGCTCGACTCATTTTGCCTAGACAGATTTCTTGTAGTTCGACTATCTGTTCTGATAGTTCGACTATCTGCTCTGAGAGTTCGACGATCGTCGTGATTCGTTCGACGATCTTTTTGTCTGTATTTAGAGATATTGTACTTTTTCTCTTCTGTGAATTATTTCTCATTTATCTGGCTTATTTTTATTAAAGATTATTTCATTGATTTTATGCTTACATTTCAAGGCAATCTTTGCCTCATTCTTTATGCATAAGTCAAGTTCTATCTGACAAAGTCTTTTGTCCTATTAGTTGAAAAATCTTTGTGTTTTATCTGTCATGCTGTCCTTTATAGCCGTTAGACACATATGTCTTTCTCTAGTCGTAAAGAGTTTGTTTTTGATGTGACTTTCTCTAATAACTTTTGGACTTGCAGAATGGATAAGCAGCTTCTAAGAAAGCTTTATTTCTTTATAGGATGTCCTTTCTGCAGGCTAGCTGTATTGTGTTATTTGAAGCCCAGATTGCAGATCTCAGAAGAAGACAAGATTCAAATCAAGAGAAAGATAGAAGTCGTTACAAAGGCTGATATATAAAGAGCTAGTGAGAGAAGTTAAGATACAGATAAGAGATATACAGATATTCATATACACAGATACACAGATTCAACAACAAGAACAAGTGTAGAACAACTCTCTTCTTCAATCCTGAGTTCATCCTGCTTACAGGATCATTCATACTCAGAGCTTCAAGTAGTAGAAGAAGAAAGAAAAGTTGTTGAAGAAGAACAACCATTCCACATCAAGAGTCTTCTTCAAGCTGCTCCTTCAAGAACCTCAAGATAAACAGATCTTCTCTGTCAAGAGTTCTGAAGAGATCCTGCACCCTGAAGCAAGGCTTCTTCCTGGATATTCTCTAAGCCAGGGGGGCTTTGATTCTTTCAGAGCTTTCTATAGCTCAGTGCAATCCACTAGTTTCTCTAATTTTGTTTAACAATAGAGAAGACATTCTAACTCTTTCAACCTCCTGTACAAAGGGTTATTACTCCCTTCAAAAGTGAACCTTGGTGGCAGGGCACCTTAGCAAAAACCTGTGTTGGATTTTGAGCTCCTGATCAAAAGCTCAAAGGGTTTACTTGATCTACCTGAATCAGATCAGTTGGTGGCAGGGCACCTGAACAAAAACCTGTAGTGGATTCCTACCAGGGTGGTAGAAGAGTGGATGTACCTATTGAGAGGGAACCACTATAAATCTTCTTGTGTTGTTTGTGTTGCTTATTTTAATTACTGCACTGTGGCTGTGAGTAGAATTAACTAGGATTGCTAGTTGTTGTGTTAGGACTAAAGCTTAAACTGTAATTACAGTTAGTTTTCCCTTGTGCACCTCACTTTGTGTTAGGCTCTAGGGTTTCATTTATCTATATACTTATTCCGCAAATTAACTCTAAGAGAGTTGAGTAGATTCTCATATTTTTGAATACTCTATTCACCCCCCCTCTAGAGTTGTATCTATCATCACTTTCAATTGGTATCAGAGGGAGGTTGACTGACTGTACAGGCTAATACCTGAGTCACAAGATCTAAATAGATACCAAGTTTATAGATATTCACTTCATGGACCAGTACAAGGATTACTCTAGCACCAGACCTCTAGTATGCAACTTAGCTAAATTCAGCATCTGGAAGGCAAGAATCAAACTGTATATGAATTATATTGATGAAGATATCTTTTCTTCTATTTTGACACAACCACCAACACCACCTACTGCAACTACTGCTACAACTTCAACAAATCTGAGTGCAGTGCCACCTCCTGACTATAATGATGTTTACAAGAAAGCAAAGATAGCTGATGCAAAAGCTATGAACATTCTGGCTCAGACCATGTCTGATGAAACATTCCAGAAAGTGGCTGATTGCACCTCAGCAAAAGCCATGTGGGACTCACTGAACCACATTATAGCTGGTTCAGCTGATGAGAGGAAGGACAGAAGGTCCAACCTCACATCCCAATATGAGAATTTCAAGAAGACTGAAGTAGAATCAGTTGATGCAATGTACACCAGGCTCAGCTCCATCATCAATGAGCTGAGAACCCTTGATAAGGAGATCACATTGACATAAGTCAATGACAAAATATTGATGTGCTTCCCCAACACATGGGATCTCAGGATCTGGCCCATCAAAGAGTCCAGAAGTACAACTGAGATTTCAACTGAAGCTCTCCTTGGCAAGCTCAAATCATTTGAGCGAGTACTGAAGACCAGGGAAGCTGAAGCTGAAGCCAAGACTCCCACTCCTACGAGGAAAGAGCAAACTCTTGCTCTAAAGGCTGCTGATGCATCTGAAGGAAGCCAATCAAATGAGGAGCTGATGGCACTCTTTGCCAAAAGATTTCTCAAAATGGGCAGAAAAGACTTCAGAAAGAAGTCTTCCAGATATGAAGACAAGTCAAGGTATGACAGAACACCAGCTAAAGAACTTATATGTTATGACTGCAGGAAACCTGTACACATTGTACCTGAGTGTCCAGAGGAAAAGAACAAGGAGAAGAGAAAAGACAAAGAATATCAGAAGAACCATTCAAAATCCTCCTCCTACAAAAACAAGAATAAGGAGAAAGCATTTGTGGCTGAAACCTGGAGTGATACTGATGAGGAATCTTCCTCCTCAAGCTTCAGTGAAGATGAGGAAGAGAAGAAGGCAAAAGAAATTTGCCTAATGGCAATTGATGCCTGCAGCAATCATTCAGCGCAGAGAGTTCTGATGAAGAAGAAATGCCTACTGAAGATCAGGTATTGTCTTCTTATGATTTTACTTCTGTTGAATTTAGATTTGAATTTAAATCTCTCTGTTTAGACTTAGGGTCTGTTTGGCTAAGCTGTTGCTGATGGTAAGCTGCTGACGGAAAACTGCTGACAGAAAAAGTGCTGTTTTTTGAAAATCGAGTTTTGTTAAAAAACTGTTTGGGTAAAATGGAGTTTGCAGAGCTTACTCATAAGCTGTTTTGAAGAAACTGTTTGGATAAAATGGAGTTTTGGCAGCTGATTTTTTTATAATCGAAATAATTTTTAGATTTTTGATCCATACATTAATTAAAGTATTTAAAATTAAAAATACACGAAATAATAAGTAGAAATTTCTTGTTTTTAGACATCAAATATCCAAAATAATACTAGAACCCTCAACGCCCGGATCCATCGGTTGCGTGCCAGTAGAGTCTTTTATCACCTACATGTGGAAAAAAAATTATTAGAATAAGTTATTAAATTATTTTAAAATATAAAATGTGAGTAAAGAGTATTACCTTCTTGACTCATAGAGTTGTTGTGCAATAGAGTCCCGCAATGCTATCATCTCCTCCACTTCGCCCGCCGTGTCAATGCATGTACCAGACTGCCTCTGTGTGTCTACTCTGACTCCCGTACTGATTGTCTCACTTTCTCTAAAATCCGGATCTATACGTGATGGATGCCTACGTATGAAATTATGTAAAGCTATTGTCGATAGGACAATCCGTTTCTGCTTCGTAAAACTGTAACTTGGCATGTCACGAAGTATTGCTCATTTCTTCTTCCATACTCCAAATGTTCGTTCAATCACACTCCTAAGGGAAGAGTGTGATTGATTGAAAATCTCCTGAAGTCCTTCAACCGGACGATTACCACGTGCAAAATCTGGAAGGTGGTATCGTGTATCTGGAAATGGTTTTATGTACCCCCTTTGAAGTGGATATCCAGCATCCACCAAATAAAACTTTCCTGAATCATCAAAACACAAGATTATTGAATAATTATACGAAAACATAAAATAGCAAATTAAATGAATTGTAAGCCTCATTACCTCTTGGAGGGTGTGGGAAGCGGTACTTGGGATCGCTAATAGCAAAATTAAATATCCGACTGTCATGTGCAGATCCCTCCCAACCAGTCATGGCGAAAGTAAAGCACATGTTGAAGTCGCAAGCCGTCATTATATTCTGTGTAGTCGTTCCATGACGCCCAATATAAGGTACTTGATTTTTTACCGGTACGTTTGCATGGACATGTGTGTCATCTATTGCTCCAATGCAATCTTTAAAAAATGGCATGTAACGTGTATCTTCAGCAATTTCTGGTGGAGTGGAATCAAAGTATCCTTCTTCCGGGAGTATAACAACCTCTGCTAAACGCACCAAAGCACGAATGCCAACACTAAAATATCTGCTTGCAGTCTCGGTGGAATGTTGGAAACGCTCACTAGCTTTTCTGATATACTCGTTGTGAGATAGCATATACAACGTAATTGCCAGGACCTCCCTGCTTGCTGTCCTTCGTGAACCTTGCAACTCATGGTTCTGTCCTAACGTACCAAGTAAATCAAAAAAGATTTCTTGTGTCATTCTAAACGCATTATGAAATCGAACTGGATGCCCACGAAGTAATTCACCCAACCATTTATCGCCAGTTTGCTTTGACGTCATGCAAGGGGTGCAACTGTTTAACAATCTGCTGTGTTGAGCTAACACACACACAGTGGAAGTGAGAGTTTGTTGATACGCAGCAGCATGACGTCTCCTAATCATTTCATACTCGTCAGTCGAGTAATCTGTACTTGAATCTTCACCTGACATTTTCTGTTTCACACAAAGAGAGTGCATCTTTGAGCTAACACACACACAGTGGATGAATTCGAGTAGCAACATGAAAATACATAAGATATATAAAAGTAGCAACAAGAAGATACATAACAGACGCAATAATCATATACAACAGATATATAAAAGTAGCAACATGGAAGATACATAAACGCAGCAACAATCATTTCCTAATCCCCCCGTCGCTCGTAGCGGGCGCGCATCCACTTGACCTTGAAGTCATCCCTAACGGCCATGAATAACTCCCTGTGGTACTTATCTATCAGGAACAATGTTGTAAAATCATAGAAGTCAAAATCTTCACCGAACTCAGGGAAAGATTCAATCTTCGCCACTGCTTCAACAATAGTAAAGGGACACGAGGACTTTGGAGGCTCCCGGAGAGACACCCCAATGTCTTTGGTAGACTCCACCAAGTCACTTAAGAATGATGTGGACGCTTTGCTTTTCCCCTTCTTTCGGCGTTTCCGAGCTTCAGCTGGAGAACTCTCTACATTCCCAGTTTTGTCAAGTAGATCATTTTCTTCCTCAGACATTGTTCGATGGCTATCGACTCTCGGCCTTGGGACACTGTGTTTGGTGTGCAAGCATGCACTCCCGTGGCAACAACAGAACTGAACATGGTGTTCATTTTATCTTCGAGCTCTGGCACTATCCCTCCGTACTTAAACTTCTTCGCTGCAGGTACAATCTGCAAAAGACATACATTTAAATTAATCCATAAAAACAATCTAAATAAACACAAATCGGGCAAAATGATTTTTTGGTTTACCTTCAACCTCTCATCCCACCATTCGTCGCTCGCATCAATCGTTTTTCTGGAGGCATTCCATCCAAGACCAGTCTCCCCCCTTTTAAGGTCCATCCATAATTTCCACTCTTTTTTAAGGTGGTCCCATTTATTTTTCATCTGTATTCTATCGTATTTCTTCCTTGTTTTCTCCTCGAACCTTAAGACAAGGTTATTACAGCCCTCCTTATTGAAATGTGTCGTTGGCCGATTTCCAAGACCAATTTCAGCGATGCATAGGTCACAAAATTGAAGGATGTCATTTTGATCCCAAATGGCTGAGACTCCTCCATCCTTTGGTTTTCCCATCTAAATTTTTTTGAAAATTTAAATAATACATACATACAAAAATGCATACACATAAACACACACACATACATACCCAAATACATACACATGAACACACACACACTAGCATACACACACACAAATGCAAATAAACACACACACACATACATGTATACAAACACACATACACAAATCTACAAATGCACAAATGGACACACAAACCTACCACAAATACACACCTAAACATACACACACAAATGCACAAATGGACACACAAACCTACCACAAATACACACACACAATTATATATAATCAAACATAAAACACAATCACATATATACACACACACATGCACATCAACATAAAAAAACACAATCACATACATATACACATATATACATACCCACAAATTCTCATAAAATTCACTACAAATTCTAAACAAATTCCAAGAAATGAAAGCAAATTTCACTAAAAAAATTTAGCAAAACCTAAGACATGCACAGAGCCTGAAGAATTACCAACACAATCTGGAGGAATGCACAGAGAAGCAGATCTGGAGGGGCTGCGCTCAGATCTGGAGGAGCGCCGCAATCTGGAGGAGGAGAATCTGCCGGTGATCACAGATCTGGAGGAATGCAGGAATCGCCGGAGGAGTAGGGTTCGCCGGCCGCAGGAATCGCCGGAGGAGAAGAGAAGCGCGGGATCTGGAGGAGGAGCGGCGCAGATCTGAGGAGAGCGGCGCGACGGGATGAGAAGGAGGCAAACCAGGAAGAAGCAGGGCTAGCCCGACGTCGCAGATCTGGCTGGTAAGCGCCGGAGGAGGTTTCGCCGGAGGAGAATAGGGCCACCTACGGTGGCGCCGGCTGAGGAGGAGGGCGACGGGAGAGGAACGACGGGATGAGGAGGAAAACCTAATTATCGCGAGCAGCGGAGCGGCACGGCTGAAATGGTAAAAGGAGCAACTTATCGCTCCTTGCCTATAAGGGGCGTTTTTTTGGAAACGTCGTTTGTCAGCTTATCGCAAACAAACGCCGCTTATCGCAAAACAGCGGTGCGGTAGATCAGCGCCGGAGCAAATAAGTCCTCCCAAACGGCACCTTAATTAGCTCAGAGAAGGAAATTAAGGAGCTTAGAAATAGGATAGCTGAATCAGAATTCCTATCTAGTGAAAACGCTAGGCTAGAAGCTGAACTCACTAGATCTACTGAAGAAATCAAATTTCTTAAAACTGAACTAGCCAAATTTAAAAGATTAGAAAAATCTCTTAATGGTAGAAGTCTTAAGCTGCTAGAGATTACTAGCATGTCAAACACTAGGACAGGTAACAATAAGCTAGGCTTAGGAGCTTCACCAAGTGAACCCCCCATGATTCTGAAAAACCATCTTTCCACCCCAGTAAACTTTATTTCAGTTGATGGAATAAAAAATATTGAGCAAGTAAATCAAGTTAACAAAGCTTTAAATAAGGCTAAGAGAGAAAAGAGAAAACAGAAATTTAAAGAAATACAAAAATCGTCGAACTATGCTCGACGATCGCAGGCCCAATGGTCGACCGATACTCGACGATCTGGGCATCGATCATCGAACGTTGATCGACGATCTAAACATGATTTTCAAAATAATAATCAGAACCTTAGAAACACTAAGGTGAATAGAAACACTAGGTTCATTGACCCATCAACTGCATGGAGTATTCCACCTTGGAGATCCTATCCCTTAGGATATAAACCTCAGCCTGCTTATTCTTTCATTTCAAGTTTTAATTATGTGTAGAATAATGGACCCAAGGTTGTCTGGGTCCACAATGTCTAACTGTTTATTTTGCAGGTGAAGACATATCCAATTACTAAAGACAAATGGTATTTGGATAGTGGTTGTTCCAAACATATGACAGGAAACAAAAACAATCTGTCAAGCTTCAAGGTCAAGCTTGGACCAAAGGTGATCTTTGGGGATTCCAGCTGTGGTCAAACAGAAGGATATGGTAAGTTTACCATTGGAGCAGTGACATTCAAAAGGGTTGCATATGTAACTGGGCTGAAGCACAACTTAATCTCAGTAAGCCAGTTATGTGATGCAGGTTATCAGGTATCATTCACTGACACTCTTTGCAATATTACTTTAAATATTAATGTAGTGTTAGTAGGCATTAGACAGGGTAACATTTACTTAGTAGATTTTAATTCAACTCAATCTAAAATCTGTCTGTTTAATGAAGTAACCAATAATAACACCTTATGGCATAAAAGGCTTAGCCATGTTAATCTCAAGAATATATCTAAGTTATCTAAATACAACCTTGTTAGAGGTTTACCTTCTTGCCCCTACAAGAAGGAAAGTCTATGCAGGGCTTGTCAATTAGGCAAACAAACCAAAAATTCGTTCAAATCTGTAAATAAGAGTGATTCACCTAGAATCCTGTATTTATTGCACTTGGACCTTTTTGACCCAATAAAGGTACAGAGTCTAGGAGAGAAATTTTACACTTTAGTGATTGTAGATGATTTCTCTAGGTTCACTTGGGTGTTATTTTTGAGAACTAAGGCTGATAACTTCAAAGTTCTTACAGACTTTCTGCTATGTGTGCAGACCGAGTATTTTACTCATGTTGCCTTGATCAGAAGTGATCATGGTACTGAGTTTGAGTCTCTTCTCATGCAAGAATTCTGTGAGAAAGAAGGTATCAAACATAGCTTCTCTGCTCCTAGAACTCCTCAACAAAATGGGGTAGTGGAAAGGAAAAATAGAACACTAATTGAAGCTGCAAGAACATTGTTGGCAGATGCTAACATGCCTCTCTCTTATTGGGCAGAAGCTGTTAGCACAGCTAATTATGTTCTGAACAGAAGTCTAATACATAAGCTTAAGGGTAAAACTCCTTATGAATTACTTAAAGGAAAGAAACTTAAAATTAACTATTTTAGAGTCTTTGTTTGTGTAGTGTACATTCACAATAACAACAAAAAATACATTAGAAAGTTTGAAGCAAAAGCTTCAATGGGAATTTTTCTTGGATATTCCCAAGTAAGCAAAGCTTATAGGGTGTTTAACAAATCAACTTTAAAAATAGAAGAGTCTGTGCATGTTTCCTTTGATGAGTCAAAAATGTTTTACAAGGATAAAGAAATTTCTCCTTCCTCAAACTCATTGAAGGTACCTGAGTTATGCAAGGATCTCACTCAAGAGATTCCCCCTCTATCAACTCTTCATATTACTGATTCAGACAGTGATGAAGACTTTGTGAAAGCAGTTGTTGTACCACCAACAGTTAATCCTATTCCACAAGAGGAATTAATCCAAACTGTTGTTGAAGATCACATCCCACCTACTGATCTTGTCACACTTAGAGATCATCATACATCTCAAGTGATTGGTGACATATCAGTTGGTGTGCAAACAAGACATAAATTAAGACAGGATGTGATGCATGTTTGTTTCCTTTCACAAATTGAGCCCCTCACCATAAAAGATGTTGAGCTAGATCCTCACTGGATCATTGCTATGCAAGAGGAGCTTAATCAATTTGAAAGATGTAAAGTATGGACTTTGGTTCCAAGACCAAAAGGCCAACTGATCATAGGCACCAAGTGGGTGTTCAGAAACAAGTTGGATGCCCAAGGAACTATTATAAGGAACAAAGCTAGGCTTGTAGCTCAGGGCTACAGACAGGAGGAAGGTTTAGACTATGACCAAACATTTGCCTTTGTTGCAAGGCTAGAGGCAATAAGGATCTTTCTAGCCTATGCAGCCTATATGAAGTTTAAGGTTTTTCAAATGGATGTTAAGAGCGAATTCCTAAATGGTGAGCTAAAGGAAGAGGTGTTTGTTGAACAATCTCCTGGATTTGTTTCTTCAACTCAACCCTCATTTGTTTATAAGTTGCAAAAAGCTCTTTATGGACTTAAGCAAACACCCAGAGCCTGGTATGGAACTCTAGCTAGTTTCCTGTTAGAGCACAACTTTGTTAGGGTAGTAGTTGATAGAACCATGTTTGTTAAGCATCACAAGGACACAATCTTGTTAGTTCAAGTCTATGTGGATGACATTATCTTTGGTTTCACTGATCCCAAACTATGCAAAAGATTCTCAGACCTGATGCACTCTAAGTTTGAGATGAGTAGTATGGGTGAGCTGTCTTACTTTCTTGGTCTCCAAGTGAAGCAAGATGTTGATGACATCTTCATCTCCCAATCCAAATATGTCAAGGAATTGGTAAAGAAATTTAGGATGGCTGATGCTTCAGCAATGCATACACTCGTGGCTACAAATGTAGTTATAGATTCTGATGATAAGGGTAAGTCAGTTGATCAGAAAAACTATAGGGTCATTGTTGGTTCCCTATTGTATTTAACTGCAAGTAGACCTGACATAATGTTTGTCGCATGCCTATGTGCTAGATTCCAGGTCAACCCCAAGGAATCTCATTTGATTCTTCTCAAGAGAATTTTGAGATACCTGAAGGAATGTCCAAATTTAGGACTGTGGTACCCAGCTGAATCAGAATTTGAGTTAATTGGATACTCTGATTCTGACTATGCTGGTTGTAGGGTTGACAGGAAAAGTACCTCAGGGACATGTCAATTCCTGGGAGAGAGATTAGTCTCTTGGTTCTGCAAGAAACAGGCTTCTGTCTCAACTTCAACTGCAGAGGCTGAATATATAGCAGCTGCTAGTTGTTGTTCACAGATCTTGTGGATTCAAAACCAGCTTTTGGATTATGGGTACACACACAAGAACACAAAAATCATGTGTGACAGTACCAGTGTTATTTCCATAACACAAAATCCTGTGCACCACTCTAGGACCAAGCACATTGAGATCAGACACCATTTTCTAAGAGATTGTATGGAAAAGAACAAAATCAATCTAGAGTTCATATCCACTGACCTTCAGAGAGGTGATATTTTCACCAAGCCCTTAGATGAACAGAAGCATCTGTTCTTTTTGAATCAACTAGGTATGATAAATGGAATAGACCAAGTGTAGATTTCTGTCTATGTTGAAATCTGCTCGAATATCGTCGAATGTCGTTCGACCATAGTCGAACAGGTTGAGCCTATCGTCGACCTATGGTTGATGACGGCTCGATTGTGTGTGAAGACAGAAATAGTCGATCGATAGCTCGACTACTTTGCTTCAGGAAACGATCGTCGAACGATCGATCGACCATCGTTTCTAGTATCTGTTGAAATAGGTCGATGATTGCTGTTTAAATATAAACCGATGGTCGACCTAGGTTAATAGATCGTGCTTTTTGTAGTCGACAGAGCTCGTCGTTTCATATTCCTCATTCCTGCTTGAAAGGTTTGACTTGAGCTCTGCCCCGCGCTTTCTGCTTTCGTTTCTCTCGTCTTCCCCAACCAAATCCATGGCGATTGCTCCAGCTTTGCTGACCGTGATGAAGTTTGATGCCGGCTTTAGCGTCGATTTTGATTCTTTCACTGCCTGCGATGCCGATATTCTCGAGATGCTACAGTTATGCAAAGATCAAGGACTGGAGAAGCTTATGTCTACAAGGATTAAGATAAATGTTCCAGAAATCAAAGAATGGGTCTATACATCGTCTTCCAGCGACGAATCGATGACAGGGACTATCGACGGCGAGGAGGTAATTTTGACTCCTGCCGTCTTAACTGAGATTTTTGGTTTGATCAATGGTCAAGAAGAGTATGATCAAGATACTCAGGAGTATAGCAGGATGCTATTAGAGCTAGGACATGCTGAAGGCATTCCTTCCAAGTTGCTGAAGATAAGCTTCCCGATGAAGATCAAGTTCTTAGCAGAACTAGTAGGGAAAGTGCTGTTGGGAAAGCACTCTGCGCACGATAACATTACCAGGCAGCAGTTTGCCTTAATGTGTGTTATTGCTAACAGGAAAGCAATAAATTGGGCTGGAATAGTTTTTGAATTAATCAGGAGAAAGAACTCAAAGAAAGAAGTAACCCTTGGAAGGGTGATTGGGATATTTCTAAGAGAGAAGTATCCTCAGCTGTTGGGAACAGTCTCAACATCAATCAATGCAAGCAAGAAGATGGATCTCACTCTGTTTATCAAGTGGAGAAGGAATATCCAGAAGCCTTCACCTGCTGGGGTTGCTCCTGTTCCATCTGAGAACACAAGGACAGTAACAGTCACCCCCCACCTAATTGAAGAAGGCTCTTCCATTTCCCCCATTCCATCTTCATCTGCATTGTCATCCACTTCTACTGCAGTACCATCTACATCCATTGTTATTCTCCATGCATCACCACCAGCATCTCCAACTCCTTCACACCTTGCTGGGATTTCAAATCTTAGCATTGATCTGTTGGTTTCTGAGACACTTCCAACTCCACCTCAGTCACCAATTTCACATCAAGATCATATTGATTTTCATGCATCTGCATCTCCATCACCAGTTCACACTCCATCTCATCAGGAGAACATCATTCCTGATGCTCATCCATCTGTTGTGATTCCCCCATCTACATCTTTTGAAATCACACCAGCTCTCATTGCAAGCATCATGGAGTTAATTACTCCTTCAATCAAATCAATGATTGAAGCAGCAATTGCCCCTCTTGTTTCCTCCATTTCATCTCTTACATCCTCCATTGCAGCCCTCTATAATTCTGCTGAGCCCTCTTCTCTTAGGGGCCTGAGTTCAGTACCCACTGAAGTCAGGCAGGGGGAGATGTTCCAGGAAGATGTCTCAGGACTTCCACTGGTCATTCTTTCAGCTAAAGTTCCAGAAGATACACCATCAGATGAAATTCATACAGCTGCAGATTCAGAAATTACAATATCAGTTGAAGTTGCAGTTCCAAGGACAGCTAAAGTTATAACTGAGGCTGAATTTGCTTTCAGAGTTTGTCTTGAAGAATCATCTACTCTTATTGTTGTCATGTACCTAGAAAGAGTCATTACCTCTTACCTAGATGATTTATGGGAGTTAGGAAATTCTGCAGGTAATACAATTACTCAATTCACTGACCTGTTGACTGACATGTTAACTTGTGAATACCTTGAAGGGATGTTTCTATACCATTTAGAAAATTTTGTGTCCCTTTGGCTACAGATCAAGCTCAAGATGTTCAAGAACTTGCTCCAGAACCTGCTGCAGAAAATAAAGAATCTGAGTCTGTTATACCAGATCAGGAATTTGTGCAAGCCTCAGAAGAACTGGTCTCCAAGACAGTTACAGATGAATCAGTAGAAAGATCAACTGTCTGGGATGATACTCCAGGACCAGATCTGGATTCTCTATTGGCTCAGGATGTCATAGAAGAAGAAAAAGAAAAAACTGCTTTAAAAGCCAAAGCAAAAGCTGTTCAAGATATCATTGATCCATATGACCACCTCAGTCATCATATTCTGATGATGAGGAAGATTCAGAGGATTCTGAAGGAACCAAGAAAAGGAAAATTGCTCAAAGGAAAATGAAAGCTCAAGCTCCTCCTCCTCCTAATCCAGAGAATGACATCCTTTATTACATATTGAAAGGGATTGACCCCAAGTCTAAGGACTTTCAACATTGGATGGGATTGTCTAAGAATCAGCAGAAGAAGAGGAAGAAGAGCAAAAGATATGATACTCCAGCTCCCAAGTGGACTCCCAGAGGTCCTCCTCCTCCTCCTAGTACAGGAGCTTCAGGAAATGTATCTTCTAATCCCTCAGCTCCTCCAGCCAGATTTACTCCTTCTCAGGCCTATCAGAGAAGAGGAAACCCGGGTTACCAGGGCAGACCCCATTCAGGCCAGCAAAGACAAGTAGCTAGACCTAAAGAGCAGGTGAAGGAGATGACTTACCAGAAACCAACATTTTCTCCTCCTCCTTCACCTAAAAGAAAAGTTTCACCTCCTAAGGAGAACAAAATTCTTCCCTCCAGAAAGCCAGCTCAGATTAAGCAAGTAGATTCAAAAGGAAAAAGAGTAATTTACTCTGACAAGTCAAGCAAGAAATTTGCAGAGGTTGCTCCACCATCATCTCTTGTTATTCAAGAAGACATAGAACCAGCTGCAGGTCTGTTAGACCTTTCTACAAAGTTCAAGACTATAAAGCCTCTAGATCCAGCTGATGAAAATGCTTATGAAAGCCAAGAGCTTAATCCTGAGTTCAGGATGGCCAGATTTCTTGAGTTAGTTGGATCAGCCCAAATTAGAAAAGCTAAAGCTGAAGGCAAAGACACAACAGGCTTAACAACTATGTCAAAGTTCAGAGAAAAGGAACTAGACAGATTTCAAGTCAGACCAGAAGTTTGTGATGCCTCAAAATATATGGAAAAGCATCCAGAGGCTGTTTTGCCCAGAGCAGGAGAATCTAAGATTATTGGAGAACAGGACTTGAAGACTTCAAAGAAGGATGTTCTTGATCCCAAAAGGAAAATTTCCTTCCTTCCTGTTTCTTTCACTTCTAAACCAGACTCTGATAATGTATAAATTTATTTGTATTGACTGTCTGTTTTGCTTGATTGTTTGATTTTATGTTTGATATGAAATGCTGCTTATTGATATGATATGATACACGTTGATCCTAACAAGTTATTGTTGTTTTTATATCTATTTATAGCATTCTTTTTGTTTTGAGAGACTTAACCCAAATAGGGGGAGATTGTTGGTACCCTAGTTTGGATTTGAGTTAATTCTTCTCAATTAATTTCTTGACCTAAGATTTATCTATGGTCAAATGTTAGATTTAGGTTAGATTCCATCAGTTGTGTAGAGTTGTTGTTTATCCAGTTGAAAATCTGGTTAAGTTTTTTTTAGTTCGACTATAGTCGAACGCCGCTCGACTATCGTCTATCAGTTGATTGACTATCGTCTATCAGCAGATCGACTATCTCTGAGTTAGTTCATCTCTGTTAGCTCGACGATCTGTGGTCTCAGTATCGTCGATCGTCGAGGCCTGCTCGACTCCTTTTGCCTAGACAGATTTCTTGTAGTTCGACTATCTGTTCTGATAGTTCGACTATCTGCTCTGAGAGTTCGACAATCATCGTGATTCGTTCGGCGATCTTTTTGTCTGCATTTAGAGATATTGTACTCTTTCTCTTCTGTGAATTATTTCTCATTTATCTGGCTTATTTTTATTAAAGATTATTTCATTGATTTTATGCTTACATTTCAAGGCAATCTTTGCCTCATTCTTTATGCATAAGTCAAGTTCTATCTGACAAAGTCTTTTGTCCTATTAGTTGAAAAATCTTTGTGTTTTATCTGTCATGCTGTCTTTTATAGCCGTTAGACACAGATGTCTTTCTCTGGCCGTAAAGAGTTTGTTTTTGATGTGACTTTCTCTAATATCTTTTGGACTTGCAGAATGGATAAACAGCTTCTAAGAAAGCTTTATTTCTTTATAGGATGTCCTTTCTGCAGGCTAGCTGTATTGTGTTATTTGCAGCCCAGATTGCAGATCTCAGAAGAAGACAAGATTCAAATCAAGAGAAAGATAGAATTCGTTACAAAGGCTGATATATAAAGAGCTAGTGAGAGAAGTTAAGATACAGATAAGAGATATATAGATATTCATATACACAGATACAAAGATTCAACAACAAGAATAAGTGTAGAACAACTCTCTTCTTCAATCCTGAGTTCATCCTGCTTACAGGATCATTCATACTCAGAGTTTCAAGTAGTAGAAGAAGAAGAAAGAAAAGTTGTTGAAGAAGAACAACCATTCCACATCAAGAGTCTTCTTCAAGCTGCTCCTTCAAGAACCTCAAGACAAACAGATCTTCTCTGTCAAGAGTTCTGAAGAGATCTTGCACCCTGAAGCAAGACTTCATCCTGGATATTCTCTAAGCCAGGGGGAGCTTTGATTCCTTCAGAGCTTTCTATAGCTCAGTGCAATCCACTAGCTTCTCTAATTTTGTTTAACAACAGAGAAGACATTCTAACTCTCTCAACCTCCTGTACAAAGGGTTATTACTCCCTTCAAAAATGAACCTTGGTTGCAGAGCACCTTAGCAAAAACCTGTGTTGGATTTTGAGCTTCTGATCAAAAGCTCAAAGGGTTTACTTGATCTACCTGAATCAGATCAGTTGGTGACAGGGCACCTGAACAAAAACCTGTAGTGGATTCCTACCAGGGTGGTAGAAGAGTGGATGTACCTATTGAGAGGGAACCACTATAAATCTTCTTGTGTTGTCTGTGTTGCTTATTTTAATTACTGCACTGTGGCTGTGAGTAGAATTAACTAGGATTGCTAGTTGTTGTGTTAGGATTAAAGCTTAAACTGTAATTACAGTTAGCTTTCTCTTGTGCACCTCACTTTGTGTTAGGCTCTAAGGTTTTATTTAACTATATACTTATTCCGCAAATTAACTCTAAGGGAGTTGAGTAGATTCTCATATTTTTGAATACTCTATTCACCCCCCCCCCCTCTAGAGTTGTATCTATCCTCACTTTCAAACTATTTTCTTTTGTGATAGTTTAGTTGTCATTCACATCATCAAGAATGAGCATACAAAGCATATTAAAGTTCATTGTCATTTTTTTATTAGGTAAAATGTTTAACTTCGGAAACTGATTCTACAGCACGTGTGGGTTGCCGATCAAATCTATGATATTCTCACTAAGGTCTTGTCTCGCCCACTATATCAGCAATTTCTCTCGAAGCTTGGCGCCTACGACTTATACGCTCTATCTGGAGTGTTACACACTTACACTTTCTAAATAATAAAGCACATGTATTTAGGCACATAAGTCCTCTCTCTTCTTAAGCTTCTCTTTTAGTCCCACATCTTAAGTTAGTATTTAGCTCTCTCTCCCTTTCTCTATAAAAGGAGGCTCATTGCGCAACGTATTAGGAGAGATATTATTATGAGAATAATAAATTATTTGCTTATAACAAAATATTGGCTTATTTTATTTTCCATTTCCACAACTATAATCATAAAATGCAATGAATTGCCGTGACTGATTACGGATTAGAAATCCCATAAATTTTAGTTGAGTCCATCCATAATGTATCCATTCAAAGCATGATATTATGAATCCGGTATTATTCAAACTGATTAAGGTGATGAGGCATTACCCATTATTGTGTTTTTTTCTTTTAAATTTATCCATCTAAAAGAACACACGCATCATACATGAGAGAGAACTTGCAATAAACTTTTAAAAAAATTATAATAAAAATGATTTGGAACTACAAAAGTCTTTTCTGGCTCCAGGATAGAAATAGAAAATATCCCAAAAAAATTTGGTTTACAACCTTAGAACTACAAGATTAGAAATGGCAGTGAAGAAAAGAGTAAGATTTCAAGTGCTTTCCTTAGATATTTTTGCTTCCCTTCTCTTTATGTTTATTTATGGGTAGTTTGGTTGCATGTATAATACAAGGTAAAAAAAAATGCACCAGTAAAATATTGATCTGACTTTAAATACCTCAAATCCCTACTTTTACCTAAACAATAAATTTCGTTGCTAAGGGCATAGATTAGTCGTTTTTGCTATGTTTTATGTGTCGTCATTTTCTGGTCATTTCAAATAGTTTGAGTTTGCGCATTTTAGGTAGTTTTGCGAATATTCTAAATCCATGGATTTAGCCGCAAAATGTGCCATGTATTTTCTATTTAAGGTCCCTTGGGCTATAGAAAGCAAGCAAGAAGAATATTCTAGTGCTCTTCTAGGGTTTTTGAAGCTCCCCACAAGAACTCCCACATGGACTCCGCAATTAAGGCTCCATTATCTAGCTACGATCATAGGATTGTAACAATTGGTATCAGAACAACTCTTCTTCTCAAAATCATGCTATCCAATGTAGCTTTTACCTCTATTTAAATTGACAACTGAAGCCTTTGTTCAATCCACTTCCCCGTAGCCCTAGATTGTTTCGTCCTACAGTGATTCCCCTCAGATAGAGCTTCTGAAGCTTGTCGTCCACCCAGTCAATCGCTGGCAAGACCTACTTGCTTTGACCAACATGCCGCTGACTGATCATTAGTATCCCGCTTCTCGTTCCACCCAAATCACGCCTTACTCCCAACGATTGCATCCCATTTTCAAAAAACGGTTGAATGATACTTGCAACTGACTCTCCATCTCCTACGAAAACCTAGCTGCTCAGCCAACTCTGTTGGCCTTTCTTTCATGCAAAAACACAGAGTGCACAGTTCATCTCTCCGCAGAAGTTCCAATCCAATGACAACTAAGCCTCTTCATTTTCAACCCCCAGAACCAACAGAAACTGACTCTTCTTAGTCGGCAATGAACTCCCAATTCTCACAATATGCAAACCACATGGTTCTTGATGAAGGAAGAAAAAACAAGCAGTGTGCCCTTCAATCCAACTTTGCAATGAACCAACGATCAGCAACCATTTGTTAGAACTCATAATTAATTGAATTTGGGGGAAGCAACAATGAGTGATGTGAACAACAATCAAGGAGATTTGAAGGATATGTTACAAAACATAATGATTGGCCTAACAGCCAGAAAAGCTTTCCACAAGAATATGCAGGGAACGAACCAAGAGTTCTTCAATATGATTCACGCTTGCATTTACATTTGGCAGTATTGAGCCCACTGACAGATGTCGTGAATGCGTACTCACCAGAGGACAAAACAACCATCATAGAGCATTTCAGATACCCTGATCATTTTGGTCAGCAAGGAAAAGACACATGTGGGATGATAGGAGCAGTGCCTCCTAGGAATTTTATTTTTGACATCGTGGAGGTACGGGGAGGTCGAGTTGCAATCGATCACAACCAGGGGCAATCTTCACACGCACCGACGGCCTATATTATTAAAGGCGCAAGGCACACCGAGCCGCAAAGGGGTCCTGGAGCCTAGGCGCAGATGCGCGCCCGAGGCACCTGAGGCGCAAAAATGGCAAAAAAAATAAATCAGAGAATTGGGCGCCCAATTCGCTGAAAACCGGCGAATTGAGCACCCAATTCGCTGATAACCGGAGAATTGGGCGCCCAATTCGCTGAAAACCCGCGAATTGGGCGTTCATTCCGCTCAATTTCAGCGAATTGGGCGCCCAATCCACTCAATTTTAGCGAATTGGGTGCCCAATTTGATCAATTTCAGCGAATTGGGCGTCCAATTCGCTCAATTTCAGTGAATTGTTCACCTAAGTGCGCCTCGGGTGTGTCTCAAGAGCGCCTCGGGTGCGCCTAGGCGTGCCTCAAGCGCACCTCAGGCACATCGCCCACCTAAGCCTTGCTGAGACACAACGGAGTGCGCCCGGTACACCCGGCGCCTAGGCGCGCGCCTTGATAACAAAGTCGACGACGTACAAGAGCAGGGGCAATGGTGGAAGTAATGTACCACGATACATCAAATTAGATTTTTGCCTCTTTGATGGGAAGGAAGACCCTTTGGGACGGCTCACACAATGCAACTACTTCTGCCTAAACGAAAGGACATCATGGGTTGAATGGATCAACCTGGCAACCTTTCACCTCAAGGATGTGGCACAACTATGGTTCCATCATATACAAAATAGGGAGAATTTCAGACAAATTTGCAGCAGGCAGCACGGCCATCCACAGCGAAGAAACCACTTGGGTGAATTGATCAAATCAAAGTAAATTGGATCAGTGGTGGAATATTTAGAGAAATTTCAGAGCTTTTTAGCTCGTGCAACGTCAATCCACACCAAGCAATAAATACATATTTTTCACAAAAAACTTTAGGAGTGAATTGAACTAGATGTGGATTTTGAAAAACCGTGTGACTTAACCATGGTGATGAGCTTAGCACGTATTTGCGACAAATGCCTCCAGATGGATAGTAGTGTGGCTAGAGAATCATTATTTCATAATAAGGATAACTTTACAATGTATATGTTCCTGCAGTAAGTGAAAGAAAAAGCAAGGAATCAGGTTCGCCCACTATCATCAAGTAACTTCCGTAGGAAAAGATAGCCAATATGCAGGAGCATGGACTTTGCTTCGGCAACGAAGAATTTTTATACCCCAACCCATAGCTATAAGAAACGTTTCATTAACTAGAAATCACAGATACGCGGACGACGTAGATCTAGAAGAAACCTCAGAATGATTGCAGGGTAATGTACTCTGGCTTGAGCTAAAGTACAAGCAGAAGAGCTTGAAGTGAAGGAAGGATAGTGTGTTGCGAACAAAGACTAGTCGTCTTTGACTTCATGTTTAATGTATCATTATATTCCATGCCATTTCAAATAGTTTACGCACTTTATCCTTTTAAGTAGTTTTGTGAATATTCCAAGTCGATAGACTTGGTCACAAAATGTGTCATGTCCCCCCCCCCTTTCACCATCCCTCTAGAGCTCCCGCAGAGGACATCGCAATCAAGGCTCCATTGTCTAGCTACGATCAAATCATAATTTTGCATATATTTTCTTTACAGTCAATCATCAAATAATCAAACTATATATTTTTTACTCTAATCTCAAAACCCATGCATCGAAAAAAATGCAAACGAAATTTCCCTTAAACTAATCCCTTCCACATATTTTCTCAGAAGAAAAAATAATTACATTTAACCTTTTATAGAAAGTCTGTACAGATGAGATCTCCAGTATCCCTGGCAACTAATTAGGAACTAAAGCACCCCCTCAACCATTCATATATCTTGTTATACTTCTTGGGGATAGAAATTAACTAACTCTTCCAATGAATTCCTCATTTCTTTAGTTTCACAGCATCATATAGGTCTGTACACACTTTCTAGAAATATCTTACATATAAATTTTGGGATATGTGAATTCAAATGTTTGTATATTTGATAATAACATCATTTAGTTCTGTGAAACCCAAAACCTAAAATATCCTATGTCAACTACCTCTCATAATGTTTTAGAAGTTCTCATGTTAGCCTGCAAGAGAAATAGACAAAACCAAATGAAAAAGTTCTTTTGTTGTCGCCGAGCCCACTATAGTGGGATAAGGCTTGAGTGTTGTTGTTCTCGTATAATGCTGACGCACTATGCTATGATTTGTACCAAATATGCACATTTTAGCCAGTAGCACATATTCACCAAAATTAATCCCTTCAAAAACATCTTCCTCCGTATTTTCTCCCAAAAAAACTTAACCCTGCAATATATGGCTGAATCTAGAAAGCCCCAATGACAGACACAAACAAAGCAGAATCCAGAAATTGAAAACCGAAAGACATCAACTTTTACAATCTAAAGAACCCCGCAAACGGAACTTCGATACCAGAACGGCCTCAGACACGAACTTCGCAGGTTGATCTTGTAAAGAAGACATAATCCACGGTTTTAGAACATAGTTAAGAGATATTGTTGAGAAATATTACCTGTAGGAGAAATATCTAGCCCTCCTCAGTGGGTATCATGGGGATCAGGACGGTTGACGCGGTTGTAAACGGCCTCGCCGACAAGGTAGACACCGAAGGCGACGAGGGCAATACCGAGGCCTGGAGTGGCGTGCTTGAACTGGTTGACGAGCATCGGATGCTTCCTCCATTCATCCCTCCTCCTGAAGAACTCACCAGTATGCCCTAATGGCTTCGCCATTCTTCTTGTTGCCTGTGGTTTCTCTTCTTCCTCCCACCCTGTGATCGAGAGTTTAGGTTAAGGTTTCGCTTCGCAGCTGGGGTTTATTATTTCCTTCAGGGTTAGAGCGCACCACACCCGGTGAATTTGGAAGGGAGACGTCACAAAAAGCTTCATTTGGAACGCGGTTAGACTCCAGCGCGCTGGGGCCAAACGTACGGCTTCAATATGACTACACTCAAATCAAATATCCAAGAGCCCCGTTCAGTAAGTAGGAATCGGAAATCAAATTTGGAAATGAGAATAGAATTCCTTTCTGCTGTTCCGCAAGAGAGAATTGAAGTGGAATTAGAATTCGCCTAATTCCAAGATTTTATTTTAGGTGTGGGTGAATTCTTAGGGTGCTGCTCAGTTTTTCTCTTGAAATCATTCTCGACCGGTTTCGCAAAAACTGCGCCGCGACATCTCCGCTCGACGGAACATTTACTCTGCTCCAATCTCGCTAATGTTTCTCGCCGGAGGTATGATCTTCCTCTTTCTTCCTCATCTATTTTCTTTTTTTCATCTTCTTTTTATGAAATTTTTTCACACGAGGTAAGATCTTCCTTTCTCACCGCTTGGAATCTTTCCCAGTCGGTAGTTTTGTTATAGGTTAGATCTACTGTAATTAATGCTCCTTCCACTGCCCCATCCTCTTCTTATTTTGGGTTCCAGTTAGATTAAATCCAAATCCCCTTTTTGTGGATTCTCAAACAAATTTTGTAGATCCAAATCAAAAAGGTGTAGATTCATAGATCTATAGTTCTGTAGACACAAAATCGCATTGATTATTGTCTTGTTTTGGGGGGCATTCCATCGATTTGTAGATCCATAATGATCCATCATTTTTTTGTTTTTCTACACTGTTAATTTCAATTCCATGTTTGAATTCCATTCTGCAGCCGAACAGTGAAATTGGTCAATTCTAATTCCTAATTCAGAATTTTGCACAGCAATCGAACTGCAGAATTGGAATTCAATCATGTTGGGTTCATTGATCACAATATCTCAGATTTGAAGAAGGCATACAGGACAATGGCATACATATGTTTGTATTTGATGCATACCCTAAGTTCTATGTATGCAGGCGGTTACTTGTTACACTGATTAGACAGGTTGTCTAAGCAACAATGACAGGTGGATACATGAAAGAATGTTGAAAAGACAGAAATCTGTCAAAGTTCACAGACGTTGAGTGAAGACAGTTCACTTAACGATAGGTGGCCTTAAGCGTTGAGTAAAGACTCGACATTCAAAGCCTCAGCATTATCAAGGCAGAAATCTGCTTAAGTTCAGAAGCGTTGAGTGAAGACAGTTCACTCAACGCCCTTAGCAAGAAGCGTTGAGTAAAGCTCAAGCAGTCTAAGACGCAGAGAATCTGTCAAGAAATCTGGCTAAGTCTAGAAGCATTGAGTGAAGACAGTTCACTCAGTGTCATGCTGAAAAAGCATCAACAGAACACAGTTCAGTCGAGCTATAGTATTGGTTGATACAGAATTTTGTCTAAGTCCAGAAGCGTTGAGTGAAGACAGTTCACTCAACGCAACCTCAAAAAAAATTCAACTAAGTATAGAAGCATTGAGTGAAGGTTGTTCACTCAACGCCTCAGCGAGATGGCGGGCAAAGGCTGAAAGCGTTGAGTGCAGAAGCTTCGCTCGACGCCTTCACACAGAGAAAATCGGCTAAGTCCAAATGCGTTGAGTGATGAAGGTTCACTTAACGCCTAATCAGTTAGACCACAAAGGTCTATGTTCATTGAGTAATGTCAACTAACTCAACGCCTGGTGTTTGCAGAAAACTGACTAAGTGTTTTGGCTTGAGTGACAAGCCTTCACTCCACGCTTATGCTGAATTGTCTGAATTTGACTAAGTCCACAGGTGCTGACGTCAGCAGAAATTCAAATGTTGTGGAAGTGAATAGTACATGACAAATGGCGTTGATTGTCTGTTGTACAGCATTTAATGCAAAAGTAGACCTACAGCTACCAACTACTGGTGGTCCCAAAGCTCAAACAGTCGTTGGACAGTGGGATAGAAAAGACGAGATCAAAGCATAAAAAATTTACTTTTGGAAAGTGTTGAACTTCATCTTCTTTCTCTTGATTGAGTTGCAGAGCTTGGAGAAGCAGTTCATTCTCCTGATTTGAAAGTTCAAGAAAGATAGTTGTTGATATTCTGATCTTCAACACCAAGTTCAGAGAGCTTTCTCTCTGAGTTAGAAGTTGCAGCATAAGCTAACCCTAGCTACAGTGTCTTCACAGCCCAAGCAGAACTACTCCTGAAGATACATTCTTGGAGCTGTGAAAAAGAAGGACTGAGTCATCTCAGTTCAGGAAGAGAAAGACACAGTTTATTTCTCTGGAGTCTTACATTAACAACAACCATTACATTTTGTAGGATCTTAACAGATCTGAGTTGTAAGCCAAAATTATAAAGGTTGAGTGGTAGGGCTTGTGTGCCTGAGGTAGGATCCTTGTGTTGATTTGAGTTGTAGGGCATTTATGCCTGAGTTGTAGGATCTAGTTCAGATCTGAGGTAGAAGAGTTATTCTCTCTGAGTTGTAGGTCTATCCTCCTAGCCTGAGTTGTAGGACTTTGAGAAAAGTCTGAGATTAGTGATCTGTGGAACACTGAGTTGTAGGAGCATTGCTTGCTTTGAGTGGTAGGGTCTTGGGCCTGAGTGTAGGACTTGGAGGAGTCTGAGAAATCCTGAAGGATTTGAGTTGTAAGCTCATTGAGCTAAGATTGGAGAAGTTGCCTTATCTAATAATCTGTTAGAAAGGTAAGAGGGATAGTAGATGTACCCATAATCTGGGGAACCATTATAAATTGCTTATGTGCTAGTTGTGTAATCTTGAAAGCTAACTTAAACACAAATCACAACACACCAAAGAATAGAGGTTATTTAAAAAGACCTAAAAACCTATTCACCCCCTAGGTGATTAGCTACTCTTGAAACTAAAGATTTTTAAGTGGTATCAGAGGGAGGTTGCTCAAAAAGGACTTAACAGTCTGAGTTGATCTACAAAGAGTAACTAAGAATATCCTTATGGGTTCAGGAGAGAACCATAAGGAGTTTGGCTCCATGAAGCTTCCAATCTATAGGAAGGAGAACTTTGGTATCTGGAAGGAAATGGTCACATTATTTATGGTGACATCAAACCCCAGAATTTTCATCACTATACAGGAAAGACCCTTCATCCCCATGAAAGTTTCAGTTCTAGATATCACTGTCCAAATACCTAAGAATATTCTGAGATGACCAAGGATGAGATTATTCTGGCTACCATGGACAAAAGAGCACAAAACATAATTGTTAGTGTCATTGATGATTCTACATTCCAAAATCTTATATACTACAAGACTTTTAAGGACATGTGGGACACTCTAGTTGTCTATATGGAAGGCACTGAAGAAGTCAGGGATGGTAGGAAATCCCTACTTAATCAAGAGTATGAAGCCTTCCGGCAGACCAAGAAAGACAACATAACTGAATGCTATGAAAAATTCTTTAGAGTGATGAATGAGCTGAGGACATATGAAAGGGTCTTCAGCAACTATGAGTTGAATGACAAGTTTCTCAGATATCTAACCAGAGACTTGGACACCAAAATATGTGTCATCAGAGAGGTGGCCAAGCTTACTGAACTCCTCAACACACATTGTTTGGAAAACTGCTCTCCTATGAGATGTAGCTATCTGCCAGAAAGAAGGAGGAGACATCCAGTAGAGCTCAAGCCAAGGAAAAAATTATTGCCTTCAAGGCTGAGGGCTCCAAGAAGAGCAAGGAGAGTATTGCCTCTCCCCCTAGGAGGCATGTTGATTCAGACAGTTCTGAGTCAAGTTCATCTGATAGCAACATGTCAGATGGGGAGTTTGTTGTCTTCTCAAGATAGTTCCAGAAGATGATGAAAAGGAAGCAGTGGAGGAACAGGTCTTCCTCCTCCTCTCATCACAAGAAGGACCACAACAAGGCTGAGAAGAAGTTATCCAAGAGAGATAGGTATGACACTAAACCCAATAAATAGTTTTCTTCTAATGTTGTTTGTTATTACTGTAGCAAGACTGAGCATATTATTACTGATTGCCTAATCAATAGGAAAGAGCAAAAGAAATCTGAGGAGAAGAAGCACCACCACCAACACAAGGGCAAGCAGGAAAGGTCCTTCAATGCAAAAAAGGAGAAGAGCTTGAGTAAGAGTGACTCAGCTTCTGCAGATTCTGAAGAAGAAGAAGCCTATATAGGGTTGTTTGTTGTTGTTGCTAAAAAAGATGAAGACTATCCTGCTGCAAGAATAAGTATCAGGGGCCCTCTATCACACTTAGAAAGTGATGTTGGGGTGGATGAAGATAACAATGACTATTATGGTCTCATGGCCATGACAGATGAAGAATCCAGCCAGGATCAGCCTGGTCCAGATAAGGTATACTCACTGTCCAGCTCCTCTTCTAGTTCATACTATGAGACTAGTCTCAATTCTGATGCATCCTCATCATATGATAAAGATAGGTCAGAATTTTAGGAAGATGTCAATCAATTGATTAACAAGTATGGTGCCATTCTCGATGCTTTGAACAGAAGCAAGAAGTTAGCCAAGAAACAAGTTGAGGAGATCATCTCCCAACAGCTAGCTGCTTCCCTGCAGTCTGACTCAGCATCTTTGTTGGATCAGAAGATGAGGGAAGTCAGCCAACTGAAGGCCATCACAATCATTCAGATTGGGGTCATCAACCACAAAAACACCATCATTATGGATCTTGAAGAGAAGCTCCAAACGGAGAAAAGGATCGTGGCTAAATATTCAAAGCCAAATACAGTATTGCCCCTGATAGATTCCTTCTCCTCTCAAAAGGATAAGAGGGGTTTGGGATTCAAGGGGAACCCTAGAGTTGGCCATTTCAATGGGAAAGGCAAAACTCCAATTTAGTATCCCTTCTCTGTTGAGAAAGTAGTTTTACCATCAAACAGGTATGATCAAGGGAATATTTATGGTCACTAGTTGAATGGAAGTTCCACAAGTGTGAACAAAAATGTTCACAACTATGGTGGAAGGTATGGCAAGGGGATGAGTGCTTTTAAGGCCCCACATGAGAAAATTCAGATGGCCCATCATGGACCATTTGTCATTGGTACCCCAGTCCCCTCACTCAAAAATAAGGCAGTGGCATGTGATCAAGCTCTTCCAACAAGCTCTCAGACCATAGGTAAGTTAGTCAGAAAGCCTGACTTTACTGTCTATGATGCCATCAACAGCTTGTCGACTACAAAGAAAATTGCTATTAGTGGTATTCAAAGGAAGCCAAGTACATCTACTAACAGACTTACCTTCAGTCAGATCCTTGCTAAGAGAAACTTGAAGAGGGTTGTTGCTCCCCCTTCTGAATAGATAGCTGTTGGGATGTCCACAAGTGCAGTTCAGAAGAGGAGATACAATATCCATGTGTGTTGGTGTTATGGTAAAGTGGATTACTTTGCCATAGATTGCTGGCACAATCCAAATGTGAATATGACAAGAGTTAATCTTCCTGTCAGAAAAGCTGCAGGTAGACATGTTCAATTTCAGACTAACCTGCACCAAGGACCCAAACCCTCTTGGGGTCCTAAGGTTACCTAAATTATGTTTTGCAGAATAGTCCAAGTACCCATACTCCTGTATGATACTTGACAGTGGATGTTCCAGGCACATGACTGAAACAACATGTTATTTGAAGGACTACACTCCTGTGAAGAATGGACTTAAAATTATCTTTAGAGGTTCAGACAGTGGAGTTACTAAGGGATATGATATGATTACCAATAACATAGTTTCAATATCAAAAGTGGCTTATGTTGAAGGGTTGTAACACAACCTAATTAGCATAAGTTAACTGTGTGATCTTGGCTATGTCATTGTATTCCACAAGGATGAGTATCAAATTAAGAGGTCAAGTGACCAAGAGGTTATCTTGATAGACACTAGGAGTGGAAATGTTTTTTGTTTAAATTTTATATTTTTAAGTAAAGACTCTCATATATGTCTAGTCGCTAATGAGAAAGCCTCATATTATGTGCAATGACACAAGAGACTAGCTCACTTGAATTATAAGACTATAAGTAAGCTCTTTAGTGAAGAGCTAGTCAGGAATGGTCCCAAAATGAAATGCACCAAAGAGGGAATTTGCTCTACATGCCAAAAGGGGAAGCAGACCAAAGATTCTTTTAAGAGCATTGGGGCTAAGGATTCCGTGAGGTGTTTATACCTCCTGCTTATGGACTTGTTTGGTCCTATGCTAGTTCATAGTCTAAGTAGGAAAGTCTACACACTTGTAATAGTTGATGACTTCTCCAGGTTTGCTTGGGTCTTCTTCTTGAAGAAAAAGTTTGAAACCCTTAACATCTTCGAGATCTTTGCCAAGCAAATTCAGAATAAATTGAACAGTTCTGTTATCAAAATTAGAAGTGACCATGGCACTGAATTCCTGTCTGATGGCATGACAAAATTCTATAAAACATAAGAGATTCTCCAAGAATTTTCTTCCCCAAGAACACTCCAACAAAATGGGATAATTGAGACAAAAAATAGAACACTCATAGAAGCTGGAAGGACACTACTAAGTGACACATCTCTCCCAAAATATTTCTGGGCTGAGGCAGTAAACACTGCATGTCATGTCCTGAATAGGGCTTCTATCAACAAATATCACAAGAAGACTCCTTATGAGATCATGAAAGGCAGAAAACCAAACATTGCCTATTTCAGGATCTTTGGTAGCAAATGTTATGTGCTCAATAATGGAAAGTCATATCTAACTAAGTTTGCTGCCAAATCTTATGAAGGAAAATTTGTTGGGTACAACAACTAGAACAAAGTATATAGAGTCTATAACTTGAAAAACCAAGTTGTGAAAGAGTCTGTAAATTTAGTTTTTGATGAATCTTCTATGATTAACAATGAGCTGCCTAGCTCCTCATCTGGATCTATAGGTATAGAACAGGTAATGGACAAGCTAATCATCAAGGATGCTCCTCCTCCTGCCCATGATAAAGATGACGGAGTATGCATTTTAGAAGGAGGACAATGCTCACATGATGTGGATGAATATCAGCAGGATCCAACTATTGAAGTCAATGATACTGAAGAGAGATTGCCACCAGTAGTTAGACATCTAAAGGATCATCCAAGACATCAGATAATTGGAGATGCAAGCCAAGGGGTTATAACAAGGAACAAAAGTATGAACATAACTATGTACTCTAACTTTTTGTCTCAGGTTGAGCACAAGAGATTTGAAGATATCAACATAGACTAATATTGGATTATGACAGTACAAGAGGAACTGAACCAGTTTAAGAGATGTAAGGTCTAGAAGCTGGTTCCTACACCATAAAAAATAACATCATTAGAACCAAGTGGATGTAACATCCCAAATGTCATTTTGAAGTTTAGGCTGGGTGACACAGCCTGGGACACGGGCATGTCCCAGGGCGTGTCCAGCTCTGGGTACTCAGCTGTATCGCGAGAGCTCGACGAACACTAAGTCAGCGAGCGCTGAGAGGCGACACGGCCTGGGACACGGGCGTGTCCTAGGGCGTGTCTTGCTCGGTTTCCATGGCGTTGAGTGGCGCTGAGTGGCATTGAGTGTAAAACACAGCTTGTGACTCGGGCGTGTCACAGGGGCGTGTTCGGCATACGACCAAGGACACGGGCGTGTGCCTTAGCCGTGTGCTTCTTGGGAGAGTTGGTCCTATTTCGAGTGAGGAACACGCCCCTCAACACGGGCATGTACTTTCGGACACGGGCATGTCAGGGATTGACACGGGCGTGTATTAACCCGTGTTCTGGTCTGGAGTGAGTCGGTTCCTTGCCGCTTAGGGGAACACAACCTGTGACATGGGCGTGTCACAAGCTGTGTCAGTCCAGGAAAAGTGATTCTAGGGCAAATCTTGGTCGTCCAATTCCTTCTATTTGGATCCTGTGGTCCAAGCTCCTTCCTGCTAATATAAGGCCGAGAATAGAGGATAGAATCTCATTCAAGCTTTGTCCATTCTCTTTCTAAAGAGAAGAGAGAGAGGAGAGCAAGGAAGGAAGAAGGAGAAGCTTTCCGGCCGTCGGTGGAGCTTCAGCAGTCTGAATCGAGAGCCGAGTTCAGCGTTGTGGAGGCAAGGCCGTCACAGTGATTTCCAACCGGCCAGTTTGTCATGGCTCCGAAGCGATCGTCAAGGGTAACGATCTCCTTCTTGGACAAGTGAAGTCCTACTTTATGCATGTGCATGAGATCCTCCACCAAGAGGTGGAAAGCTTAAGCGATTCCAGTGGTTGAGTCTGCATTTAGATCCGGAAATGAGCAGTACGGAATAGACATGCTGTGTGAAGCCCATCTGGACGGTTAGTCTGGATTTGTGATGTTTATATTGCGAACTAGAGAAGACTCCGTGTATGTAATGAGTAGGTTGTGGAGGTTGTGAGGATGCTTGTGAGCTTCTTGTGTTGTATGCTCTATATAAGTTGAATGTGTTGTGGCCTTGAGAGCCAAATCAGGCTATTGGTTGAGCGGGGTGCTCCCAAGAGCTTGTGTGGTAATGGAGTTATGAACTCCGGTGAGAGAGCTGTGAGCTCTGATGGTTGTGTGGACAGGAAAGGGAAAGCCGACCCACGTCAAGATCTGCGCTACTGACGAGTTGGGCAACGGGAAAAGGCTGACATGTACCTGCGTTATGTCCGTCCGAGAAAATGCTGGATCCAGCCGCATCGGAGCGCATAATGAGAGATCGATTAGAAGACCGGAATGGCTCGTCGATCTGAAATGCTCAAGTGTTGCCGTGAGGTTATCACCTCTGAATGGGATGGGTGAGGGGGTCTCTAGTCTGCGCACTGTAGTAGACTATGCTCCATTGCCAGCAAGTTAAGAACCTTTAATCGGTGGTGTACTAAGGATGATTCGGTAAACCGTAAGCATGCCATGAGTGCACGGAGCATATGACACGAAGGCCGGCATGGGTGTTGTTGTTGTTACTAAGTGCACTTATTGTAATATATATTGTGATTGCAATGCATGCAGGGAAGGAACCACTGCCCCGGGTAAGGGGTAGAGTCATTATAATTGGTCAGCCGAATGCTGACCGTTGATTTGTTGATCACCCTTTGGGTGGACGTTCTTATGCAGGTGTTGCATGCTGATTGGAATGAGCGGGCTAAATCCCTTGCTGCTGCTGCTTGTAGGCCCTTGAAGGCTATGCGAAGCTTTGGATTTCATGTGTGGCCGACCTGCGTGCCGATGTAGGAAATCATATTTTGTAAAGAGCAACTTGTAAGGCCTTAAGGCCGTGAGTGTTTGAGTTGTAAACATTCCTGGTGTTATCTATATATAAATGAGTTGTTTATATATTAGTAGTGGACATTCATTTGGTGAGTTCTTGCAAGCTTTAAACTTCTGCTAGAATGCTCTGAGTCAGGGTGCGATGGTATTTTGGTATTAACCTGTGACCTCACCGTCTGTTTGTGGCATATAATGTGGGGCCTGTTGAAGTTGGAGACCGGGCGGTCTAGCGGTCTCCCCTTGCGATCTCTCTTTCTCTCTTGTAATAGCCGTGCGGTTAGCCCTTCTGTCTAACCGCGCGGCTTGTGCGGTTTGTTATGTATAGTCCGCTTAGTCCTATATTTTAGTCCTACATCTCTTATTTGTTTTCTCTCATCTCTCCTCCATTCTATATAAGGGAGGGCATACCTTTGTAATAGATACCTTTTTCTGATAATAAAGTTTCAGTTTAAACCGTTTCCGGCTTGTTTTAGTTCGATTCTAACATGGTATCAGAGGACTCGGTTTTCTCCGCCTGATTCTGTGCGCCCTCTCTGACCGCGCGACCAGTCCGCGCGGCTTGCTTCTTCTTCTTCTCGCGACCTGTTCTCGCGGCTTATTTCTTCCGGTCTGTGCCCTATTCGCACGGATTCTTTCCCCCCTTGTCGTTGCCCTTTGTGTGTGCGACCGCTTTGTTTCTCCTTCTTCTCGCCGCGACCTGTGCTTAGTCGCCGCGCCCTCCGTTCTAGCTGCTCCTCTTCTCTAGTCGCCCCGGACTGTTGTCGCGACCTGTTTGCCTTGTTCGCCATTTTCGCCTCCTAGCGGACTTCTCTCTGTTCGCGTGGTGTCCCTTTCTACTGTTCGCGCGGGCTGTTTCCTAGCCGCTCGACTTCTTTCCCTCTGCTTGTTTCTGCGGCTTGGTCATGGCTTTTCTGGCCGCTGGTGTGCTGTCATCGTGACCGCTGCAGATCTCTTTCTTCTAACAGCGGCGATTTCTCTCTGTCCGCGCGAGTTCTCCCTTGTTTTGGCGGCCTCTCTGCCCTTCTTCCTTAGCCGCTCTCTCTCTTAGTCCCCGCGACCTGTCTATAAGTCGCATCGGCCTGATCTCCTCTGTGCGGATCCTCCTTTAGCCACTCCTGCTTATTAGTCGTCGCGACCTTCGATTTAGTCGCGCGGCTTATGCTTCCCTCTTCTTCCCCTTTGCATTGCTCTACACCTTCGTCGTGGCCCTTCTTGCCGCTGGTGTGCTGTCACCGTGATCGCTGCAGTTTTTTGGTTCCTCCCTTCATGGCTTTCATATACTCCTCAAAGCCGTTCGCCTCGGTGGTCACGTCTTCTGGTAGTGCCCACGTTGTTACTCAAGGAAAATGGCTGATCGACACCGGTGCTACTAATCATATGACCGGCAATCTCCAGTGTTTTTCTCTCCTAGAAACACATGATCGGTTGCCCCCGGTTATTCTCGTTGACGGCTCTTCATCATCGGTCCATGGGACGGGGATAGTTCATGTCACTCTGTCTCTTCGCTTGGCGGATACTCTCTACGTGCCCAAGTTCCCATGCAACTTATTATCTGTTACCTCTCTGTGCAAGCAATTACAATGTTCCGTCCCATTTACTTCTACTTCTTGCTCTTTTCAGGATCCGGACTCTAAACGGACGATTGCTACTGGGACTGAGAGTGGCGGCCAATACTTCTTGGACAACATTTCCGCTTTCTCCACCTTCTCCTCCACCTCAACAGATCTTCTCCAATGGCATCTCCGTCTTGGTCATGCTCCTCCTCATCTTCTTCGTCAACTTCTGCCCCAACTTCCTCCACAAAGTCCTCCGCTCAACTGTGAGACATGTCAGCTTGGCAAGCATTACCGCTCCTCCTTCCCTCCAAAACACGTTCATGGATCTACCCGTCCGTTTGATCTCATCCACTCCGATGTTTGGGGTCCTTCTCCTACTCTTACCGTTGGTCGGGATAGTTCATATTTTGTCACGTTCATTGATGATTTCTCTCGCTATACGTGGGTGTATCTGTTAAAAGATCGCTCCGAATTATTCTCTGTATGGACGTCCTTCTATCTCATGATCAAAACTCAGTTTAATGTTTCTATTAAAGTTTTTCAATCTGATAATGCCAAAGAATATATCAGTCATGACTTTTCTGCTTTCTGCATGTAAAATGGGATTATTCATCAAACTAGTTGTGTCTATACTTCACAACAAAATGGTGTGGCAGAACGCAAAAATCGTCACCTCCTCGATGTCGCTCGCACCTTGATGACCCAGATGCATGTTCCTCGCTCCTATTGGGGCTATGATGTTCTCCTTGCCCGTTACCTTATTAATCGCATTCCCTCCACGGTTCTACACGGAAAAACCCCATTCTCCATTCTGTATCCGGGCAAGGAACCGTTTCCTCTCCCTCTCCAAATCTTTGGATGCACTGCCTTTGTGCATGCCCCTTCTGCCACCCGTGATAAGCTCTCCCCTCGCTCCACCAAATGTGTCTTTCTGGGGTACTCCACCATTCAGAAAGGCTATTGTTGCTTTGATCCCGTCCTTCGTAAGCAGTTCGTCTCTGCTGACGTCACCTTCTTTGAGAATACCTCCTACTTCTCGGCTGACTCCTCCCCTCTTCTCCCAGCTTCTGATTCTCCTGCTGTTCCCTTCGTTTCCTCGTCTCCTACTGTGATCTCCACCCCTACACCATCTCCACCAACTCCTCTCACTCCGCCTCTTTCTCCCTCTTCTCCGCCACCATCTCCCTCATCTCTGCCGCCGTCGCTCTCTACTCCCGGGCCAGCTCTCTCTGCCACGGATGCTCCGGATGTCGAGGGACCCGCTGACCTGGATCTTCCTGTAGCTCTTCGCAAAGGGGTGCAGACGTGTACCCTACACTCCCTTGCTGCTGTTATTTCATATGATCGTCTTACCCCTTCTTGCAGGGCTTTTGCACTGGCGATCTCTGCCACTGCCACACCCCGCTCCTACCAGGAGGCCCTTTCTATTCCTCATTGGAAGATGGCCATGGATGAGGAAATGGCGACCCTAACTGAATGGGGTACCTGGACTCTTGTTCCTCCTCCCTTCGGCACTGATGTTGTTGGCTGTCGCTGGGTATTTGTGGTCAAATTTGGCCCATATGGCACTGTGGATCGTTATAAGGCTCGCCTTGTGGCTAAGGGATTTACTCAGACCTATGGGGTTGATTACTTTGACACCTTCTCCCCCGTGGCTCGTCTCAGCACTATCCGGGTCCTTCTCTCTGTTGCGGTAAATAAGGATTGGCCGATTTCCCAACTGGATGTCAAGAATGCCTTCCTTTATGGTAATCTTCAGGAGGCCGTCTACATGGAGCACCTCCTAGGTATGTTGCTCAGGGGGAGACACGAGTATGCCGGCTGAAGAAGGCAATCTATGGCCTCAAGCAGAGCCCTCGAGCTTGGTTTGACAAGTTCAGCGGCATCGTGGCGGCCGTTGGGTTTGTGCGAAGCTCTGCCAATCACTCTCTCTTTATTCGCAAAACCCCCTCAGGGCTAGTTGTTCTTGCTGTGTACGTCGATGATATTCTTCTCACTGGCGATGATCAGGAAGGGGTAGCCCTGACAAAGCGACATCTTCGTCAACATCTGGTCACGAAAAATATGGGCTCTCCAAAGTACTTTCTGGGGATCGAAATCTCTCGGAAGCCCGGCTCATTAGTTCTCTCCCAGCGTAAGTATGCCCTTGATCTTTTAAAAGAGGCAGGATTGACTGGAGCAAAACCTGCCCGATGCCCCATGACAACTAGAGAAGACAAAACCTGGATAGATGATTCGCCTCCTCTTTCAGATAGTTCGCGGTACAGGCGTCTGGTTGGTAAGCTCGTATATCTCACAGTGACCAGGCCCGACATTTCCTATGCTGTGGGCAAGGTGAGTCAATTCATGCAAGCACCTAGGGAGTGACATTTACAGTCCGCCTTGCGGATCTTGGAGTATGTCAAAGCAGCGCCTGGGAAAGGATTACTTTTTCAGAAGAATGGTCATCTGAGGGTTGAAGCATACTCAAATGCAAGTTATGCTGATGACAAAGGGGATTGCAAGTCAACCTCGGGTTTTTGCACCTTTGTTGGGGGAAATCTGGTGAGCTGGAAGAGCAAGAAGCAGTCTGTTGTCTCCAGGTCCAGTGCAGAAGCTGAGTATCGCAGTATGGCGTCGACCACGTGTGAGTTAAAATGGCTACGGGCTCTCATGCTAGATTTAGGAGAGGTCTACAACTATCCTCTACCTATGTTCTGTGATAACAAGGCTGCCATATATATCTCCAAAAATCCGGTCTTCCATGAAAGAACCAAGCACATTGAGGTCGACTATCATTTCATTCGTGAAGAGATCTTAAAGGAACAAATTTGCACTCCCTTTGTCACTTCTGATAAAGAGCTGGCTGACATCTTCACCAAGCCAATTTCTGCCTCGTTTCTTCATATTTGTGACAAGCTGGGCATGATCGATATATATGCTCCAGCTTGAGGGGGAGTGTTGAAGTTGGTGACTGGGCAGTCTGGCGGTCTGTCTTGGCGGGTTGAAGACCGGGCGGTCTGATGGTTTCCCTTCAGCAGGTTGGTTGATGTGTTGTTGCTGTCTTGTAGCCGAGCGGTCTAGCCGTTTGTCTCAGTCGGCTTGGAGACCGGGCGGTCTAGCGGTCTCCCCTTGCGATCTCTCTTTCTCTCTGGTAATAGCCGTACGGTTAGCCCTTCTGTCTAACCGCGCGGCTTGTGCGGTTTGTTATGTATAGTCCGCCTAGTCCTGTATTTTAGTCCCACATCTCTTATTTGTTTTCACTAATCTCTCCTCCATTCTATATAAGGGAGGACATACCTTTGTAATAGATACCTTTTTCTGATAATAAAGTTTCAGTTTAAACCGTTTCCGGCTTATTTTAGTTCGATTCTAACAGGACCCCAGCAGGACCTTCTATTATATGTTATTAAACGGGTCAGGTTGTTACATTTTGGTATCAGAGGGAGGTTTCGATCCTCCGACCTGTGGGTTATGGGCCCTCAGTCTTCTGCTTTCGAATTAGTGGCCGAATTCTTTTGTCGGGTGGCGAGCACGTGTATGTATGAACCGTTTTAACATAAATGAACTCAAGAATGTCCACTAGGAATGTGAGGGTTTAGGCATGTTTGCCGTTTTGGATTGGAGGTTATTGATATCTTGTTCACGTATAGGTGACAAGGAGCAGAGCTGGGAAGTCGGAGCCCCAGCGTTCGGATGAGAGTGAGGCACCAGTTGAGGTGCCCAAACCTCCTTCTTCTGCGGAAACCGTACACATAGTTGCGGAGGCGGTATTTGTCATGATTCAAGCACAACCTATTGGGCAGGCAAGGCCTGCAGTGGAGCCAGTACGGGTTGGGCCGAGGCAAGAGCGCGTCGAAGCTCAGATTGATGAGAAAACAACGGATGTGCAACTGAAGCGGTTTATGGATTTTCATCCACCTACGTTTGTCGGGGCGAATTCCCCAATACAGGCAGAGGATTGTCTCTCACGAGTGAAGAGGATCCTGACAATGATCAAGATTGATGAGGGGCAGAAAGACACTTTAGCCACTTTCCTGCTGGAAGGAGAGGCGAGACTTTGGTGGGATGAGGTCGAGATGCACCAGTTTGCAGGCAGAGGCCTGGGAGAGATTTTGATGGACGAATTCTCTAGATTGTTTTGGGCAAAGTATTTGCCAGTATCGCGGAGAATTGCGATGGAGAACGAATTCCAATGTCTGGTGCAGGGTGAGAAGACTGTTGATGATTACCTGCATGAGTTCACCAGGCTGGGGGGTTATGCGGGGTCGACGTTTGCGGAAGAGGCGCGAAAGACAAATAGGTTCTATGAAGGACTTCGTGATGAGCTGCGGTTGGCCCTCTCGAGTTCAGTGAATCAAGGCTTCCAAGCCTTAGTAGATACATCCTGTGCGCTGAAGAAAGATTTAAAATGAGTATACGATAAGAAGAACTTGGCGGAGGAAAAGTCAGAGTTCAAACTTCCGCAGTCGGAGCAATCAGAGTTTAGAAAACATAATAAGAAGCGGTTCAGGCCTGCTGAACAAACTCAGTCGAATGTTACTTTGGAAGCAACGTACGGGCAAGGACATTGGAGATGCGTACGTGTTTTAATTGTGGGAAGCAGGGGCATATCGCCCGAGATTGTTGGAGTGGCGCCTCGAAGGGTGAGAAAAAGTCAGGTGCGTACTATGAGGAAAAGGGTAAGGCCGTGGCAGAGTCATCTGCATCTCGGGCATAGCCTCAAATGTATACTCTCCAGTTGCAGGAGCCGCAAAGCTCGAATCGTGAAGAGCAGCCTAATCGCATGCATAATTTGGAGTTAATGGAGGCCGCCAAGCGGATGCTGAGAGACGCGGATGAGCGGAAATAAAGTGGTGTGTGCACTTTATTGCTTTTATGTTGTACATATTGTATGTAGTTGTGTTTGTGAAAATACTTGTGTTGGTGCAATACCATGGGGTGAGACAAGCTACAGCCTCTAAGCTTGCAACCTGAATCGTCTTTGTTTCTATTGCAACGGAGTGGTTGTGTTGGTATCTGCGTTGCGCTAAATTTCGGGATGAAATTTCTATAAGGAGGGGAGGGTTGTAACACCCCAAATATCAATTTGAAGTTCAGGCTGGGTGACACGGCCTGGGACACGAGCGTGTCCTAGGGCATGTCCATCTCTGGGTACTCGGCTATGTCGCGAGAGCTCGACGAACACTAAGTCAGCGAGCGTTGAGAGGAGATACAGCCTGGGACACAGGCGTGTCCCAGGGCGTGTCCTGCTCGGTTTCCATGGCGTTTAGTGGTATTGAGGCGTTGAGTGTAGAACACGACCTATGACACGGGCATGTCACAGGGGCGTGTTCGGCATACGACCAATGACACGGGCGTGTGCCTTAACTGTGTGCTTCTCGGGAGAGTTGGTCCTGTGTCGAGTGAGGAACACGCCCCTCAATACGGGCGTGTACTTTCGGACACGGGTGTGTCAGGGCTTGACACGGGCGTGTATTAACCCGTATTCTGGTCTGGAGTGAGTCAGTTCCTTGCTGCTTAGGGGAACACGGCCTGTGACACGGGCGTGTCACAAGCCGTGTCAGCCCAGGAAAAGTTATTCCAGGGAAAATCTTGGCCGTACAATTCCTTGTATTTGGATCCTGTGGTACAAGCTCCTTCCTGCTAATATAAGGCCGAGAATAGAGGATAGAATCTCATTCAAGCTTTGGCCATTCTCTTTCTAAAGAGAAGAGAGAGAGGAGAGCAAGGAAGGAAGAAGGAGAAGCTTTCCGGCAGCCGGTGGAGCTTAAACAGTCTGAATCGAGAGCCGAGTTCAACGTTGTGGAGGCAAGGCCGTCGCGATGATTTCCAACCGGCCAGTTTGTCATGGTTCCGAAGCAATCATCAAGGGTAATAATCTCCTTCTTGGACAAGTGAAGTCTTACTTTATGCATGTGCATGGGATCCTCCACCAAGAGATGGAAGCGTAAGTGATTCCAGCGGTTGAGTCTGCATTTAGATCCGAAAATGAGTAGTATGAAATAGGCATGTTGTGTGAAGCCCATCTGGACGGTTAGTCTGGATTGGTGATGTTTATATTATGAACCGGAGAAGACTCCGTATATGTAATAAGTAGGTTGTGGAGGTTGTGAGGATGCTTGTGAGCTTCTTGTGTTGTATGCTCTACATGAGCTGAATGCGTTGTGGCCTTGAGAGCCAGATCATGCGATTGGTTGAGCGGGGTGCTCCCAAGAGATTTTGTGGTAATGGAGTTGTGAACTCCGGTGAGAGAGTCGTGAGCTCTGATGGTTGTGTGGACAGGAAAGGGAAAGTCGACACGCATCAAGATCTGCGCTATTGACGAGTTGGGCAACGGGAAAAGGCTGACCTGTACCTGCGTTATGTCCGTCTGAGAAAAGGCTGGATCCAGCCGCGTTGGAGCGCATAATGAGAAATCGATTAGAAGATCGGAATGGCTCGTCGATCTGAAATGCTCAAGTGTTGTCGTAAGGTTACCACCTCTGAATGGGATGGGTGAGAGGGTCTCTAGTCTGCGCGTTGTAGTAGACTATGCTCCATCGCCAACAAGTTAAGAATCTCTAATCGGTGGTATACTAAGGATGATTCGGTACACCGTAAGCGTGTCATGAGTGCACGGAGCGTCTGACACGAAGGCCGGCGTGGGTATTGAGGTTGTGCCTAAGTGCACTTGTTGTAATATATATTGTGATTGCAAGGCATGCAGGGAAGGAACCACTGTCCCGGGTGAGGGATAGGGTCGTTATAATTGGTCAGCTGAATGCTGACCGTTGCTTTGTTGATCACCCTTGGGGTGGACGTTCTTATGCAGGTGTTGCGGGCTGATTGGAATGAGCGGGCTGAAGCCCTTATTGCTGCTTGTAGGCCCTTAAAGGCCGTGTGAAGCTTTGGATTTCATGTGTGGCCAGCCTGCGTACCGATGTAGGAAATCATATTTTGTAAAGAGCAACTTGTAAGGACTTAAGGCTGTAAGCGTTTGAGTTGTAAACATTCTTGATATTATCTATATATAAATGAGTTGTTTATATATTAGTATTGGACATTCATTGGATGAGTTCTTGCAAGCTTTAAACTTACGCTAGAATGCTCTGGGTTAGGGTGCGATGATATTTTGGTATTAACCTGTGATCTCACCGTCTGTTTGTGGTATATAATGCGGGGCCCTGACCGGACCTTCTATTATATGTTATTAAACGGGTCGGGTTGTTACTGTGGATCTATATGAACAAGTTGGATGAAAATGGTGTTATAATTAAGAATAAAGCTAGACTGGTGGCCAATGGTTATAGATAAGAAGAAGGTATTGACTTTGATCAAACCTTTTCCCCAGTAGCTAGACTAGAAGTCATCAGACTGTTCCTTGCATATGCTGCCCACAAGGGATTCAAAGTCTACCAGATGGATGTGAAGAAAGCCTTCCTAATGGTGATTTAAGAGAAGAAGTCTATGGTTAGCAGCCTTCAGGTTTTGTCATTCCTAACTCTCTTGATCATGTTTATAGACTTAAGAAAGCTTTGTATGGGTTGAAACAAGCCCCTAAGGCATGGTATGGGACCCTGTCTTGCTTTCTTATTGAGAATAAATTCTCAAGGGAAAAGATAGACAAGACTCTTTTCCTAAGGGAATCCAAGGGTAAGATCATACTAGTCCAAATTTATGTAGATGACATAATCTTTGGGTCTACTGATGATAAACTTTGCAAGAAGTTTTCCAAACTTATACAAGGAAATTTGAGATGAGCAGTATGAGTGAGCTCAAGTACTTCTTGGACCTCAAAATAAGACAGTTTGAGGATGGATTATCCATCTCTCAGTCTAAGTTCACTAGGGAGTTAATTAAGAAATTTGATATGGAGAGTGTCTCCATAATGAAAACTCTCATGAGGTCAAATATGTTAATAGACAAGGATGAAACAAGGAAACTTGTTGATGAAACCATATATAAAAGCATAGTTGGCTCCCTCCTCTATCTTACTACAAGTAGGCAAGACATCATGTATGCTACTTCTGTTTGTACTAGATACCAGACTTGCCCTAAGGAGTCTCACTATTCTGCTGCTAAAAGAATTCTGAGATATCTCAAGGGTACACCAAATCTTGGCCTATGGTACCCTAGGAATAGTGATTTTGAGCTAACTGGGTATTCAGATGCAGATTTTGTAGGCTATCGAGAGGACATGAAAAGTACTTCAGGCTTCTGTCAGTTCTTGGGTGGAAGACTTGTATCTTGGAGAAGCAAGAAGCAAACTAGTGTTGCAATATCTGCAATAGATTTAGAATACATATTAATAGGAAGTTGTTGTGCTCAGTTGCTGTGGATCCAACACCAGCTCCAGGATTACAACCTAATGCTAAGTAACACTCCATTATATTTTAATTCAACTAGTGCAATCTCTATTGCTAGGAATCTTGTCTCTCACAACAGGACTAAGCATATAAAGATTATGTATCACTTCATTAGAGAGCATGTGAAAATTAAAGACAGCAATCTTGAATTTGTCCCCACAGATAAGTAAGTGGTTGACATCTTCACTAAGCCACTAGATGAGGCAAAATTCAACACCTTCAAAATTGATTTGGGTATGTTGAATTTAGCCCAGCTTCAGTAGATCTCCATATATTTTTTGTTTATTGCAGGTAGTTTTTAATCCCTGCAGGATAAATAAACAATAAATGAAATAAGTGTTCAGGCTTCGAGTGCGCTGAGACAAGACCAGGCATCAAGTGTGTTTAGTCTAAGTGGTCAAGCATCGAGTGCGTTGAATGAACTACAAGTGTCGAGAGCATTGAGTGCGTCGAGTTCACTCGACACAAGCTTCTAGAGAGTCTATTATGCAGCTAAGTATCAGAATCAATCCCAACCATTGATCATTTTTTGATCATAAACAGGTACACGCCTCTCCGCCTTCTAAAATAGAAATCACTATAAATAGAAGGCTGTATGTGTAAAATAAAATACACTGTTCCTGACTCCTCTCTGCCCCTTGCGACGCATTAACGAAAGCTTGGAATATCTTCAGCAATTCGCAGAAGAAATGAAACCGAAAGGTTTGGATTTCTTGTTTGAGGGTTTAGAGCTGGTGCGAAATGGATTATAGGATGCGCCTGAGGAAGTGCAGTTTGTTCTCCACCTGCTTCAGGTCGCTGACTTAGAATTTGTTCTTTATTAGCCCAGTCTGCTGTGGAAGCGAGAGGTACTTGAGTTATACTCAAATGCTAAGGTCGACTCATTATCCAGTAAAATAAGGACCTTCATCAATAGTAACCAACAACTGCCTTCTTTTAAGAGAACATACTCCTGATGGCTTCAGATATGCCCAAGTCCGGTTTGCTAACAGACTTTCCTTTGGTTTGATTGTGGACTGACAGATTTTGAGAAGGGGTTGCAGCCTTATTCTTAAGTGTTGGGGCTTGTACACCAAACATAAATGGTCCAAGATGGGCCATTTAGATCTCCTCATGGGCTGCCTTGTAGGCACTAGCACCCTTGCCATACCTACCACCATGGTGGTGAACATCTTTGTTCCCATTAATGGATCTACCATTCTCCCAGGGACCGTAGATGCTCTCTTGGTCATACCTGTTAGATGGTAGTAGCACTCTCCTGAAAGGAATAGGAGGCTTGGAAGCTAGTGGCTGCACTGGAGCTTTGCCCTTCCTTTTGGAATTTGCAGCTCTAGTGTTCCCTTTGAAACCTTACTCCTTCTTACCCTTTTGGGAGGAGAAGGAATCTATTAAAGGCAACACAGAACATGGCTTTGAAAACTTAGCTTCTATCTCCTTATCCTTTTGGAATTTACCTTCAAGATTCCTGATGTGGTCATTCTTGAAGTCTATTGTGCCCATCTGAATAACAGTGATGTTTTCAGCTTGCTGATTTCTTTCAACTTCAGGTCCAACAAGTTTGCTGACTTTGAAGCAGTAACCTATTGAGAGGCAATCTCCTGAGCCAGCTTTTTGGCTAAGATCCTGCTTCTCTTCAGTGCCTGCAAGAGTTCACCATAGTCATCAATCAATTGATTGATGTCTCCTTCAGATTCAGATCCATCTTCATCACTTGATGCAGATGCCTCTAAATCTGGACCTGTCTCATAATCTCACCAAGAGGATAAGGAATGTACTTTGCTTAGACCAGACTGCTCCTAGCTGGGTTCTTCATAAGTCAAAGCCATCAGCCCAAGTCAGTGGCTATCTACTTCTCCTTCTTTAGTCCTGGCAGCATCATCAGCTTCTCCAGCAATAGTAGCCAGCATCTCTAAGAAGTCTGCCTCTACATCATCATCTTCAGCAGTGAATAGCCCAATGTAGGCTTCATCTTCCTCTTCTGACTCTAATGATGAGGAGTCAGCCCAGCTCTTTGGCTTCTTAGCAATGAAGGATTTCTCATTCTTGCCCTTTTTTCGTTGTTACTTCTTTTCACCAACACCCTTCCTTTTGACAGGGCAGTCAACTATAATATGCCCTATCTTGCTGCAATAATAACAAACTATTTTAGAAGAAACTAGTTTATTTGGGTTAGAGCCATACCTGTCCTCTTTAGAGATTTTCTTCCTACCCTTATAGTAATCTTCTCTGGGTTAAGAAGAAGAGGAGGGAATGCTTCTCCAGTGCTTCTTCTTCATGAATTTCTTAAATTTCCTGGAGAAGGCAGCAAAGTCTTCATCAAATATGTGGCAGTCTGATGTGCTGGTTTCTGAGCTTTCTGAATCAGATTCAGTATCCCTCCTTGGTGGATAAGGTGTCTTTCTCCCGCTCCTCCTTGTGGCTTCAGCTTTGAAGGCCACTTACTTGTCCTTGATTGCAGACTTGCTGATTTTCTCCTCCTCCTTTCTGCATGTCAGTTGCATTTCATATGACAACAACTTTCCAAACAGAGTTGGTGGTGGTGTATTTACAAGTCTTGTCACTTCTCTGATGACAGATTTTTGTGTCTCAGTCTATAGTTAGAGACATGAGAAACTTGTCATTTAATTCATATGTGTTGAAGGCTATGCCATATGACCTCATCTCATTTACAATCCTGAAGAACTTTTCATAGCACTGAGCTATGCCATTATCTTGTTTTGCCTGAAGCTTTCATACTCTTGATTGAGCATGGACTTCCTGTAATCCCTCACTTTTTCTATCCCCTCTATGTAGACAACTAGTGTGTCCCACATCTCCTTAGATGTCTTACAGTGAACTAGGTTTTGGAAGGTGGAGTCATCAATGATACTGACTATTATATTTCGTGCCATCTTGTCCATTGTGGCAAGGATGACTTCATCCTTAGTCATTTCAGAGTATGTCTTTGGTGTCTGGACATTAGAATCCAGAGCAGAGACCTTCATAGGGATGAAAGGTTCCTCCTTGACAGTAATAAAAATTCTAGGGTCAACTGCCTCCATAAACAGCCTAACCCTCTCCTTCCATATGCCAAACCCTTCCTTCCTACAGATAAGAAGCTTCATGACCCCTAGCTCCTTGTGGTTCTCTCCTGAACCCATAAGGACTATCTTTCCTTGTTGACCATGGAGATCTACTCAAACTGTTGAGTCTTTAACGAACAACCTCCCTCTGATACCACTTGAAAGTCTTGTTTTCAAGGTCAACTAAATACCTAGAGGGGGGGGGGGTGAATAGATTTTAGGCCTTCTTTTTAAATACTTTGGACCTATATCTGAATTCCTGTGCTTAATGGTTAGTTGATTTTTGTTTTAAAGAATAATCACAGACGACACATATATTTTTATAGTGGTTCCCCAATCTTGGGTACATCCACTGTCCCTCTCCGCCTTTCTAACAATGTGTTAGACAAGGCTCTTCACCAATTACTCGGCTCCTTAAGAGCTTACAACACGATACCGCAGGACCCCTCAGTCTTATCCAAGACCTACAACTTGGGCACTAAGCCCTACCACTTAGATCTCAACTGGATCCTACCACGGCCTCTATAACACAGGCCTACACTCAGGCACTAAGCCTTACCACTCAGATTCTAACAAGAATCCTACCCTCAGATCCCATAAGGGATCTTACTATCAGATCAACAACAGATCTTACCTCGGCCTTTATAACATAGAACTACACTTAGATTTCCTAAAGAATCCTACCCTCAGATCCCAAATTTAATCTTATAGAGAAACATACTGAGTTGAAACACTCAGACACCAGAGAAAGTTCTATGTGTCTGTCTTCCTGGACTGAGCAGATATCAGCCCTATTTTCTTCTTCACAACAACAAGTTGAGAAAGAAATCTTCAATTGAAGCACGACTTGTTTTGGATGCAACTTGTAGAAAACTCTGCTTCTTCTTTTTCTTTCAGAATTCAACCCCAATCTTGTTGTCGCAGATGTGTATTGCAGCAGCTAACTCTTTTCGCATTTAGGTTCTCTGATCAGAACTCCTTCTGGCTTGGCAAAAACGAGGAAGAAGACATCGTCCCGCCACAAGATTGCGAATTAGAGAACCCTAACTACATCTCTTCTTGATGTTGATTGTTGTTGATTATTGTTAATCGTTATTTTTTTTCGATCTGATCCTGTACCTTTTATAGTCTGCCGATCAATGCCTCATTGAGCAGTGGGCCCCACCAGAATTGGTGGCTGTGATTTTTCCATTCAGCCACCTACTTTCCATTGATGGTTGATTCAATGGCTCTTTGCTTTGTATGGGCCCCATCGAGAAATTCCTTTCCTAGTGCATAAAATCATGACAGTTGGCCCCCAATGCCTCTAGCAACATTCCCGCAACATTTAAACCAGCTTTGACATTGTTGACTTCGCTGACATCACCATCTCTCTTGACTTAGACAAAATCAAGCATCAGTAGCGAAGGCGTTGAGTGAGTGACCATCACTTAGTGCCAAAAGACTTCGACGAATGCAGAACTCAGTTCGACGAACTCAGAGTTCAGCTTGACCATAATTGAAAGCTCAGTTCGATGAACTTATAGCTCAGTTCGATGAACTCATAGCTTAGCTCGACGAAAAGTGAAAGCTCAGTTCGACGAACTCAGAGCTCAGTTCGACGAAAAGTGAAATCTCAGTTCGACGAACTGAGAGCTCAGTTCGACGAACTGAGAGCTCAGTTCGACAAACTCAGAGCTCAGCCTGACGAAAGTTAAAGCAATCAACGCATTTGGACTTAGCCAATATTTTCTGTGTCTGAAAACACAGTGGCTTTGACTGACCATGATTTAATCAATGTTATAGTCCTATGGCGTTGAGTGAGTAAGCATCACTCAACGCCTAACTATTTAGATAGATTTTGTCCCATGGCGTTAAGTGAGTAAGCTACACTCAACGCCTAATTACTTGGATAGATTTTCTGTCTCATTACATTGAGTGAGTGAGCTACACTCAATGCCTAAACACTTAGACAGATTTTCTATCTCATGACGTGGAGTGAGTGAGCTATATACTCAATGCCTAAACACTTAGATAGATTTTTGTCTCATGGCATTGAGTGAGTGAGCGACACTCAACGCCTAAACACTTAGACATATTTTCTATCACATGGCGTTGAGTGAGTGAGCTACACTCAACGCCTATGGACTTAGTCAAAATTTTACACAGAATTTTTTGGCTTTGACTGACTGGACAGTATTCAACGATTTTGATGTTATGGCGTTGAGTGAGTGGACTTCACTCAATGCCTGTGGACTTAGCCACATTTCTTCCTTATTCTCCTTAGGCATAACCTCTCACAGCTTTTAGATGTATGGTATTGGGTGAGTAGACTTCACTCAACGCCTGTGAACTTAGCCATAGTTTTAGCTTGCTAATTGTTTGGCTGACTATACTCAACGATTTTACTTACCTAGCGTTGAGTGAATAGACTTCACTCATTGCCTGTGGACTTAGGCAAATCTTCTGCCCTTCCAACCACTTCTTTGAGTCCACCTGCCTAATCTTTGTCATAAGGACTATCTTGCACATATGAACTTACACACACATCAAATACAGCTGTATGTATCTCATTGACCTGTTTGACATCATCAAATCAGGGCCATTGGGATCAATGGACCCAACAGTTATTATGCTTACACTTGTAGATCTTATCGAAGAATGGCTTCATTTCACACTTGGTGCAATTTCTCTTACTATACAATTGAGAATTCTTCTTTACTATTATAGTATGACTTATTTGCTAAGGTTTGTCAGCTATTCTTGTATTTGGGTTGGTAACCCTTTTTGCCTCCTTTCTGATTATTGCTACTATTGATCTTTCTTGCCACTTGTATTTTTTTTGCTGAGGTATTCTTTTCTTTGGAATGCCTCAGGTTTGGAGCAGTAGCTGGTTGAGCGGCTTGGGTTGGTGGTTGTTGGTGTTCTACTGTTATTGCAGTCATCTTTCCTCACCATTGTGAGGTAGTGTTGTTGTTTTGTTATTTAGTTCAGACATACATGCCTTTTTTGTTGGGTTCGTGTTAGGTTGTTGACGCCCACCAGAGTTTTTATATTGTTAAGTTACTTGCTAGCAGCTTAGTCACTTTTAGATGAATTGTTGGTTTTACTTGCTCTCTAGAAAGGTTTTATGCTAGGATTATATGTTAGTTATTTTTAAAGTATAAATGTATCATTTTGACTATCACATTCATAATATTGTTTTAAAACCAAAGTCACTATATTTTAATGAACATATAAGCTATTTTTATACTTATGTTAAATCTAGAAGTATTCATATCATGAGTTGTCCTATTTGGATATTTATGCTCAAGTAGTATGTCAATCAATATAAACAAAGTATTTTCCACAACGTATAGTCATATTTTCGCTTGGGAACTAGTTGATCCACTGAGTCGAGGGAAACGGTCACCAAAATTTAACTTAAATTACAGCTTTCTTCATAATAAACTTGAGGATTTCATATAAACTGTTTGGTTCGAGTTTTTGTCTGAGCGCCTGTATAATCCTCTACATGGCGTGACATCATGACACATGTCTTCTCTTACTCTGATATATTGTTTAAATACAGAGTAAATGCGGGTTGTGACACTCAGAATCATCACCAACAACATCGTCAAAATTATCAGCAACTATCTCATCATCAACCTCATCAGGCACAACCTCAGCAGCAACAACATAACCAATCTCAGCAATCACTATGTGTTGATCAACTATCTCTACAACTGTATCTTGTACAACTGTCTCTGAACAAACTTAATCTTAAGGAACTTGAACCTCAGCAACCTAAACAACTGAATCTGGAGCAACTATCTCTGTAGAAGAGGGGAAAATCTTGGGCACTTGAATCTCAGTATCCACTTGAGTCTCAACAGCTCCCCCTCAACTCCTGCACTAGATCTCATAGGAATTTCATGGCGATAGGAGTAGGAATCTTATCATCAGGAACAACCTCCTCTCCCTCAGGCAATTCTCTGAGGCCTCCTTGTCTTGGGATCCTCCTTTCCCATCTGGAGAAGATTGTAGAATCGATTTTATTTAAGTGATGAATTGGTAAATCTTTTGTCATGTCAAAAGTATCTTTGTCTAGCTGATTCAAATACAAACTAAGTATTCTTCCAAGATTTGGTGTGCGCAGACTATCTTTTATTCTTCCAAACAAAACTGCTCCCCATTCAATTCTTTTCTGGCAAATTATGACGACTAGAAGCTTGAACATATCTGAGGAGAGGTAGTCATGGCATCCAACTTTGCATGGAAGGACTTTTCCAATAATGTTTGAGAGAAGTTTGCCTTCGTCATTCATTCCTTTCCACTTAACAATTGTTGTTCCTCTTGGCAGTCCATAAAACAAAAGAGCCCTTGTGAAGTCATGTTCTTTTAACTGGTCGGCCTCATCACACTCTGGAAGCCGCAGATACCTCATGAGGAGGGATGTCTTCACTTTAACTAATACAGTTCTGGCTTTGCTTTTTATGAGAGTGTCTTCACGGCGGAGCTTGGCATTATGAAAGAATTCCAAGACGTCCTTGTCGAATACCTTGCACGGGTGCTCAAGTACGAAGGAAAGCCTTATCGATTCTAGCATAAGAATGGCATTGCGGAATTCGTCTGTTGCTGAGGCGAACCCTGTTCAGACTAGCTTTCCACCTACAAGCATGTTGACAGCTCCTCGAGGAGCCATAAGGAATATCAGAAATCCAGATGCGAAACAAATAGAGGAGACGACGAGCTTGCTGTTGCGAAATCTGAAATGGAGAAAGAAGATTCGACGGGAAGCAGAAGTTCTTTTTCGACAAAGTTGAAAGTTAGGGGATAGATAGGTTCTTACTCTAGAGGAGGGGTGAATAGAGTATTTAAAACTTATTTAAAAATTTAATTGTGGAATAGAAATATTAATAAAAGAGACTAGAGAAAAGAACTAAGAAGGACTACCACAGCAATACAGCACACAAAGAAATCACAAGGCAACACATAGGACACAAGAAAATTTATAGTGGTTCACCAAAACTGGTTACATCCACTCTTCTATCACCCAGGTAGGAATCCACTTAGGTTTTTGATCAGGTGCCCTATCACCATAAGATCTGCTTCAGGTAGATCTAGAAACCCTTTGAGCTTTTGATCAGGAGCTCAAAATCCAATAGGTTTTTGATCAGGTGCCCTATCACCAAAGAGTTCACTTTTGAAGGGAGAGATAACCCTGTACAGATGGAGGTAAAAGAAAAAGTATATGAGAATCTTCTCTTTCTCAGACAAGTGAGAAGATTATGTGGATTAAATAAAAAAGTCCAAGCTCCCCCTGGGATATTGTATGAATCCAATAAGATGAAGCTTGGCCCTGGGTGTAGGACTTCAAAGTGAAAAAGGTTGTAAAGCCCTTTTTGAATCTTATGATAATGGTTGATGTTGAGATTCTCTGTGAATCTTTGAAGACTGAAGAGAGAAGAAGACTGGTGAAAAATTGTTCAGAGAGAGTTCTTCTTCTTCTTCTTAGTAAAGCATGCAGTATCCACTGAGAGCAAAAGATTCTTTTCTTTCTATTTGATTACTAACTTGTGTACTGTCTCTTTTTTTGTTATATTAAGATATATGTTATGTCGGTGAGAAGAAAAACGGCCTGAATTTTAATTCCCAAGGCAAGACATAATTTACTGTAAGAAATAAGGAGCCCAAACGGCTAGAATGGCTGGCAGTCAGAAATACAATCCATAACTGTCTCTACACAATATTCTATGAATGCCATAATAAATGCTTCAAGAAATACGGCTATCATCCTTGGGAGTATCAACATTTATTATCAGAATATATCTTGCCCTAGAATAATTGACCATAACCATACCAAATAAAGACTTCTGACTGATCTGAAAAACTGATAGAAGAAGACAACATAAAATCGTAAGGCTCGGATCAGAGATCGTCGACCAGGGATAAGAGATCGTCGAGCTTCGATTACTGGAGAGAAACAAGAGATCGTCGACCTGAGCTCGTGGATCGTCGATCTCAATTCAGAGTAGGAGACTCTTAGATCGTCGATGGGAGATCGATGATCGTCGAGCAGAGTTCGACTATAGTCGAACTGTTATAGATGAATCACAACATATTCTGAATCTGAATCTGAGTCCAATGCAAAGCTGGTCTACCCAAACCTGATCTAAATGGGATCTAACTAAGACTAAAAATAGAGACCCTGGCTCTACAAGAGGGTCTAAACAACCTAAGAGTGAACCTAGCACAAAACCAAACAGAGGTTCCAACAATCTCCCCCTATTTGTGTGAGGTCACTCAAAACCAAAACTGAAAAGAAATGAAATGCAAAGACCATAAATATCTAAAGGAATGAAATACCATCAACAGATATGTTATAGCAGTACATTGTACATATTTAGTTAATCATTAAAAAAATAACATAAACTATGGTTTATCAAATGAAGAGCCATATGAAGGTTTTGAGAAAATTATCTTCCTGCTTGGGTATGGTACATTCTTCTTGGATGTCATCAAGTCTTGCCCACCAAGAGATGTCTGAGAGTTGACTTTGGGCACAACTGCTTCTGGATGCAAAGCCATATAATCAGCTAGATTGAAGACTTTCTTGCTTACTTGAAGTTTATCCAGCTCCTTTTCTCTGAAAGATGACATAGTAGAGAATGAAGATGGATCTTTCCCTTCTTCTACAGCTTTTCTGATCTGATAAAGGCCAATTAGTTCCTGAAGTCTAGCCATCCTGAAGTTTGGGTCAAGTTCTTGTTCAACAGGTAGCTGATCTTCTTGAGGAGGTAATACAGTGACTGCTTTGAACTGAGTGGATTGAGCTTGAAAGCATGTTGAATTAAGTTGTTCATCATTTTGGGAGTAGAGAGAACTAGGAGGGGCAACCTCACTATATTTTCCTTTAGATCTGAGAGATTCATCATGTCTTTTGACTGGGTAAGTAGCTGTCATTTGAGTCTTTGACACAATTTGTTGGAGAGAAGGAGAAGATGAAGGATTCTGATAAATTACTTCTTTCACTTGCTCTGAGGAGCTCTGACTTCTATGCTGCTGACTGCTTCCCTAAAACTGAGTTCTTGAGGATCTATCCTGCCTTTGAGATGATCTTGAATTAGAGGAAGGCTGGGAAGATGCACCAGAAGCTCGAGAGATAGCACCTGAAGCACCAGCAGCAGGAGGAGGAGGAGGAGGACCTCTTCTGAATTTCTGAGGAGGTGGAGAATATCTCCTGCTCTTCTTTCTTGCTTTTTGCTCATTCTTGGATAGCCACATCCAGCTCTCCATGCCAGGGTATGGGGTAATTCCTTTCAAAATGTAAAAAGTGTATCATTAGAATTTCTTTGTTTAGGAGCAGCCTGGGGAGAAGCTTTTCTTTTCTTTGAAGCTTTCTTTTTCTTAGAATCACTATCATCTGAATCATCATCATCAGATAAAACTTGAGGATTAACATATAATTCATCTATTTCCTTTATTTGCTTGTCAATTATCTTCTTAGCAGCCTTTTCTTTGGCTTCTTCCAGAATGTCATTAGCAGTCAAATCATCCAAAGAGGGATAAGGACTAATAGGCTCACAAAGATTGATTAGACTTGTTTCTAGGGCTAAAGCCAAATTTTTTGAGGCCACTAGATCAAGTAAATCATCAGCAATTGAGAGAGCATCATTTTCATTCTTCTTTTCTGAAGAAAGCAAAAACTCAACATCCATAGAGGATGACATATCTGTACATTCTGTAACTGATAGAGTGTCTGAACAAGCTGGAGCTGATTTATTTTGCAGAAGATGTTTCATAACAGAGGGACTTATGGGTCTGGTATAACATTCCATAGCCCTGGAAGAAATAGCCTCATCTGAAAAAAAAAACTGTTTTGAACATAGAGAAGGAATGTAAAAGAATTTTCAAATCAATAGATGGGTTAATAAAATAATAACCACTGGAAATCTCAGGGATTGACACATCAGTGTCCTCATCTGTCATCAGCAAATCTGAAAATAGAACTATGTCTGTACAAAACATTTGAAAAGCTTCTTCTTCTTGTTCTGCTGGAGGAATATGAACCTGAAGTTCTGCTGATACTGGACCTGCAGCATCTTCATGGGACATCTCTCCCTGCCTGGTTTCAGTGAGGACTAGAACCAGGCCCCTAGATGAAGAAGGGACAGGGGAAGTAGAGAGAGAAGAAGTGTTGAGGGCAGAAAGAGAGGAAATAGATTGAGCAAGAGGTGAAATTGCCTTTGCTATCAGGGATTTTAGGGTAGGAGTAAGAAGTTCCAGAATATGAGAGAGAGAGAGATATGATCATCTTGAAGAAACTCAGCTAGAGTCTGAGTTGAGACAGAAGTATGAGAGGGAGGAGGTGTGAAATTTGTCATGATTTCATCCTGGATTGGAGAGAGTCTGGGGAAATGGATGGGGGAATTTTGAGGAGAGTTGTGAGGAGAGGCTTCAATGTTCATTGGTGAATTAGGTTGACGAGAAGGGGAAGAGTGAGGAGAGAGCAGATCAAAATTTGGAGATGACAAGTTGGAGAAGAGTTGAGATTTAATATGGTGTTGAAGAGACTGAGTATGAGTGGAAAGAGTGGCTTGAGATGCAGGAGGAGTTGGAAAGACAGTGGTAGGGTGAGAAGAGACATTGGGGATGGTTGGAGATGAAGGGGGTGGAGGAGGAAGGGAGGCAACTTCATTAGTAGGGTGAGGAGTGGCTGTGACAGCCCTGGTGTCCTCAGATGTGCGAGAGGAGGCTCCAGCCCTAGAGGGTTTCTGAATTGACCTCTCCCACTTCCTGACCAAAGATGAATCCATCCTTTTGCTGGCATTAATAGCTATGGTTGGAGAAACCAAAAGCTCTGAGGCTTTCTGTTGAAGGAAGATTCCTATAATCCTTCCTAGACAGACTTCCTTTTTGTTATTCTTTCTCTTAATCAAATCGAAAAACAAACTGTCCCAATCAATGACCTTCTTGTTTACTAAAGCAGACATTATGGCAAACTGCTGCCTATTGATATTATCATGGGCCGAGTGCTTGCCAAGCAGAACCTTGCCCACTATATCCGCGAGAAACTTAAACCCTACAGATAGGTTTTTCTTTAATAACTTAGATGGAATGCCTCGGCATGACCCATCTCCAGAAGCATCCTGCTATATTCTGCACTATTCTGATCCAAATCATCTATTCCATTATTTAGCTCAAAAATTTCTGTAAGAGATACAGGGTTTAGAGTAACCTGCTGTCCCGAGATGGAACCAATCATCGAAGAATCATTGATAGAGGAGGTGTAAACCCATTCCTTTATCTCAGCAACAGATAGCTTTATCCTTGTAGACATAAGTTTCTTCAACCCCTGATCGTCGCAAAGCTGCAACATTTCCTGAAACACGATATCACAATGACTGAAAGAGCCGAAGTCGACATCAAATCCTGTGTCAAACTTCATCACTGCGAGAACTACTGCAGAGATCGCCATGGAAAACCTTTAAACTAGAGAGAGCAAAAATCAAGAGCAGAGGGGAAATATGAAAGCACGGGATAGAGATCTAGAAGAAACCTACATATAGGTTTTTGGAATATGAAGAGACGATCTCTGGCCGACGATAAAAACAAAAACGTTGATCTTAGGTCAAAGATTTAATTTATAAGCAAATAATATCTTTGGTCTCTGATCTAAGTCGGAAAATCAATCGTCGAGCTGAGGTCGACGATTATTTTTCTAAAGCAAAGTCATCGATCTGCAGTCGACGATTTTGTCTTCACATAGAGCTGTCGTCAATCTCAGGTCGATGATTGAGCTCAAGATGAGTTCGAAGATCGTCGATCTCCGTTAGACGATCGTTGACCACATCTTCACACAGACAAAATTCGGGATTAATCCATTCCATTTATCATTCCAAGCTGATTCAAAAAGAATAGATGTTTTTGAGCATCCAGAGGTTTGGTAAAAATATCTCCTCTTTGCAAATCAGTGGAGATAAACTTGAGGTTAATCTTGTTTTTGTCAACACAGTCTCTAAGAAAATGATGCCTTATTTCTATATGTTTGGTCCTAGAATGCAGGACTTGATTTTGTGCAATAGATATGACACTGGTACTGTCACAAAAGATGGTGGAATCTTTGAGAGAGTACCCATAATCTAGTAGCCTATTTTGAATCCACAAGATCTGTGAACAACAACTACCAGCTGCTATATATTCAGCCTCTGCAGTTGATGTAGACACAGAAGATTGTTTCTTGCAAAACCAGGAAACTAATTTATCACCCAGGAACTGACAGGTTCCTGAAGTGCTTTTTCTGTCAACTCTGCATCCAGCATATTCAGCATCAGAATATCCAGTTAATTCAAATTCTGACTCTGTGGGATACCAAAGTCCTAGATTAGGACAACCCTTTAAATATCTTAAAATTCTTTTGAGGAGAATTAAATGAGATTCTTTAGGATTGAATTGAAATCTAACACAAAGACATATTGCAAATATTATATCAGGTCTACTTGCAGTAAGATATAATAGGGACCCAATAATGGCCCTAAAATTTTTTCTGATCAACAGGTTTGCCATATTCATCAGAATCAATTACTGCATTAGAAGCCATATGTGTCTTCATAGCTGAGAAATCAGCCATCCCAAACCTTTTTACTAATTCCTTAGCATATTTGGACTGGGATATGAAGATGCCATCAGGAGCTTGCTTTACTTGAAGACCAAGAAAGTAAGAGAGTTCACCCATGCTACTCATTTCAAACTTGGAGTGCATAAGGTCAGAAAACCTTTTACAATGTTTAGAATCAGTAGATCAAAATATAATATCATCAACATATACTTGAACTAACAGAATCCTATCATTATGATGTCTAACAAATAAAGTCCTATCTACAATACCTCTAGAAAATTTATGCTCTAAAAGAAAGCTAGCTAGGGTTTCATACCAAGCTCTTGGAGCTTGCTTTAGACCATAGAGAGCCTTATGCAATTTGAAAACATGAGAGGGGTGAGTTGAAGAGATAAAACCTTGTGGCTGTTCCACATATACTTCTTCTTTAAGTTCCCCATTGAGAAAGACACTTTTGACATCCATTTGATATACCTTGAATTTCTTGTGAGCAGCATATGCCAAGAAAATTTTATAGCTTGAAGCCTTGCAACAGGTGCAAAGGTCTGATCATAGTCAATACCTTCTTCTTGCCTGTAGCCTTGTGCTACTAATCTTGCTTTGTTTCTGACAACTATGCCTTGAGCATCCAATTTATTTCTGAAGACCCATTTAGTTCCAATTACTAGCTGTCCTTTGGGTCTAGGAACCAAATTCCAAACTTTGCATCTTTCAAACTGATTTAGCTCCTCTTGCATTGCAATAATCCAGTGTGGATCTTGATCTGCATCTTTAATGGATGAGGGTTCAATATGAGATAAGAAACATGCATGCATCATATCTTCATTGAGTTGATGCCTTGTCTGCACACCCACTAACATGTCTCCTATCACTTGAGATATGAGATGATCTCTAAGTGTAACATAGTCAGGAGGTGGAGTTTGATCAACAACAACAGCATTAATAATTAATTTCTCTTGTGCAATTAAGTTTGCTGTTGGAGAGCCTTCAGCAGTTTCTAGAGATTCTTCTTCACTATCTTCATCAATCTGTGGAGAGGGATGAGATATCACCTTTTGGGTTAAATTAAATTTATCCAATTTCTCACATAGATTTGGTACCTACAAGAGATTACTAGTAGAAACTTCCTTCTCCTTGTAAAACATATTAGCTTCATCAAAAGTAACATGAACAGATTCTTCAATTTTTAAAGATGATTTATTGAAAACCCTATATGCCTTATTAACTTGGGAATATCCTAGAAAAATTCCCATTGTAGCTTTGGCTTCAAACTTTCTAAGGTAATCTTTGTTGTTATTATGAATAAAACAAATACAGCCAAAAATACTAAAATAATCTATTTTAGGTTTCTTCCCTTTGAGTAATTCATAGGGAGTCTTGCCCTTAAGTTTGTGTATCAAACTTCTGTTCAGGACATAATTTGCTGTGCTTACAGCTTCTGCCCAATAGGATAGAGGCATGTGAGCATCAACAAGCAATGTGCCTACAACTTCAATGAGTGTTCTATTTTTCCTTTCAACTACCCCATTTTGTTGGGGAGTTCTGGGAGCAGAGAAGCAATGCCTTATACCTTCCTTCTCACAGAATTCTTGCATCGAAAGAGATTCAAACTCAGTGCCATGATCACTTTTGATCAATGCAACTTGAGTAGAGTACTCAATCTTTATGTATTTTAGAAAGTCTGTAAGAATTTTGAAGTTATCTGACTTGTTTCTCAAGAAGAAAACCCAAGAGAACTTAGAGAAGTCATCTACAATGATTAAAGTATAAAACTTCCCTCCCAGGCTTTGTACAGCAATTGATCCAAAAAGGTCCAAATGAAGCAGATACAAAATCCTAGGTGAATCACTCTTATTAACTGATTTAAAGCTATTTTTAGTTTTCTTTCCTTCTTGACAAGCCTTGCAAAGGCTTTCCTTCTTGTAGGGACAAGAGGGCAATCCTCTAACAAGGTTGTCCCTAGATAACCTAGCAATGTTTCTAAGGTTTACATGCCCTAGCCTTTTATGCCATAAAGTATTATTATTGCTAACCTGATTAAATAAATAGATTTCTGAATAAGCAGAATGAAAATCAACTAAGTAAATATTGCCTAACCTATATCCTGACAACACAGTGCTGTTATTTAAAGAAATATTGCACTTTGAATCAGTAAAGCATACCTCATAACCTGCATCACATAGCTGACCTATGGATATCAAGTTATGTTTCAGACAACTTACATATGCCACTTTCCTGAATGTAACATCTCCAAGTGTGAATTCTCCATATCCTTCTATTTGGCCAAAGCTTGAGTTACCAAATACAACTTTTGAACCCAGCTTTGCCTTGTAGTTATTTAGGTTGGCCTTGTTTCCTGTCATGTGCTTGGAGCAACCACTATCCAGGTACCATCTATCCTGTATGGTAGGATAGGTCTTCACCTGCAAGAAGACATATTATATATTTTGGACCCAGGTAACCTTGGGTCCTGGCTTCTTTTCATACTTAAAACTTGAAATATAAGAATATTCAGGTTGACATTTATAACCTAAGGGATGAAATCTCCTAGGTGGTATTATCCAGTTAGTTAAGGGATGAAATGATTTAGAGTTAGGGTTCTTATTGAGATTTCTGTTTCTATTGAAATTGAAGTTTTGATAACTCTGTTCTGAGTTCGACGATTTAGGTTGAGATTGTCGATCTGCATTCAACGACCAGCATTGATGTCGTCGATCTCAGTTCTTAGAGTAAAAGTAGCTATTATTTGGGTTCCACGATCGTCGATCTCTGGTCGACGATACATAGTGATATCGTCGATTACCGTTTGCAGATTGTTTGAACTCAAGCTCCGGGTTCTGAGATCGTCGATCGGCGTTCGACACATAATGCTGAAATCGTTGATCTTGGTTTGACGATTTTTGTTGAGACTTAGTTGTTTGTTTTTCTTTATTTTTCTCAACTTATTTTAGAACCTTTTTAACCCTTTTAATTTGCTCTGTATTTTTCTTGCCTTTTTCTGAAATAAACTTTATGGGTTGTGAGAGATGATTTTTTTGGATGACTGGTGGTTCACTAGATGATGCACCTAATCCCAACTTACTTTTATTAAGCCTAGCATTGAGTGTGCTGGTTATTTCTTATAGTTGTTTACTTCTTTCATTTAATGATTCCTCTAGCTATTTTGCCTTACTTAATTCCATTTTCAGAAAAATGATTTGTTCACTATACAAGTCTATTTCATTTTTTAATTTGTTGTTTTCTGATACTAAAGTGTCATAGTTAACTTGCCTATCTCTGAGAAGTTTGATTTCCTTCTCAGACCTAATTAGATCACTATACATAGATTTAAAGTTTGATTTAAAATCTTCAGAGGTAAAGTCAAAATCTTCCAATACCTGATCACAATCTGAACATTCTTCTGATTCTTCTTCTTCTGAGACATTTCCTAAAGCATTGATGACCATTAAGCAAATTTCCTTAGCCGTTGCTTCTTCTTCATCTTCACTAGAGCTGGAGTAAGATGATTCTTCAGTATCACTCCATGTTTCTGCAACAAATCCTCTCTCCTTCTTTTTGTGTTTATAGGAGGATGGTTTGCTTGAGTGCTTCTTGGAGTCTTTCTCCTTTCTCCTTTCCTTGTGCTTATTTTCTGGACACTCTGGAAGAATGTGTCCAGCTTTTCTGCAACCAAAACAAATGATTTCTTTAGAAGGAGTTTTATCATACCTTAGTTTATCATCACTCCTTGATGATTTTCTTCTAAATTCTTTTCTCCCCATCTTGAAGAATCTCTTTGCAAAGAGACTCATCAGTTCTTCATTTGATGGAGAAGTTTCTGATTCTTCTGAAGCTTTGAAAGCAATATTCTGCTCATTCCTTGTTGGTGTAGCATTCTTTTATTGCTCAGCTTCTCTTATCTTCAGCAGCTGTTCATAGTATTTCAGCTTTCCTAGACTGATTCAGTGGTCATCTCATGTGTGCTTCTGGTCTCTCTGATAGGCCAGATTCTAGAGTCCCATGAGCTGGGGAAGCACATGAGATTCTTGTAATTTATTTCTGTGACTGAGATGTCCTTGTCAAGGGTTTTCAGTTCATTAACAATGATACTGAGTCTGTTATACATCTCAGAAACTTGCTCAGTTTCTTCCTTTTTAAAATTCTCATACAGGGAGATGAGATGAGCTCTCCTGTCCTTCCTTTCATCTGCTGATCCTGCAACCATCTGGTTTAAGGAATCCCAGATGGCCTTAGCTGATTCACATTCAGCTACCTTCATAAATATGTCATCAGACATTATTTGTGCCAGTATATTCATGGCTTTTGCATCAGCAATTTTTGCTTTCTTGTATGCATCATTATAGTCTGGAGGAGGTACTGCAGTCATATTTGTGGAAGTGATTGGGGTGGCAGCTGGTGGCAAAGGTACTCCTGTTAAGATAGAAGCATAAATATCTTCATCAATAGAGTTCATATAAAGTCTTATTCTTGCTTTCCAGATTCCAAACTTTTGCAAGTTGCAAACTGAAGGTCTGATGCTTGCAAAATCCTTGTACTGAGCCATGGTATAATAAAGAGGAATAAAGTAAGAAACTATCTATCAGAGATCTTAGGTTTAGGTGTTATCCTGTACAACCTTCAACAACACACCCTCTGATACCAATTGAAACTGAGGGGATAGATAGGTTCTTACTCTAGAGGCGGGGGGGGGGGGGGGGGTGAATAGAGTATTTAAAACTTATTTAAAAATTGCGAAATAGAAATATTAATAAAAGAGACTAGAGAAAAGAACTAAGAAGGACTACCACAGCAACACAGCACACAAAGAAATCACAAGGCAACACAGACGACACAAGAAAATTTATAGTGGTTCACCAAAACTGGTTACATCAACTCTTCTACCACCCAGGTAGGAATCTTCTTAAGTTTTTGATCAGGTGCCCTATCAGCACAAGATCTGCTTCAGGTAGATCTAGAAACCCTTTGAGCTTTTGATCAGGAGCTCAAAATCCAATAGGTTTTTGATCAGGTGCCCTATCACCAAAGTGTTCACTTTTGAAGGGAGAGATAACCCTGTACAGATGGAAGTAAAAGAAAAAGTATATGAGAATCTTCTCTTTCTCAGACAAGTGAGAAGATTATGTGGATTAAATAAAAAAGTCCAAGCTCTCCCTGGGATATTGTATGAATCTAGGAAGATGAAGCTTGGCCCTTGGTGTAGGACTTCAAAGTGAAAAGGTTATAAAGCCCTTTTTGAATATGATGACAGTGGTTGATGTTGAGATTCTCTGTGAATCTTTGAAGACTGAAGAGAGAAGAAGACTGGTGAAAAATTGTTCAGAGAGAGTTCTTCTTCTTCTTCTTAGCAAAGCATGCAGTATCCACTGAGAGCAAAAGATTCTTTTCTTTCTGTTTGATTACTAACTTGTGTACTGTCTCTTTTTCTTTTTTTTGTTATATTGAGATATATGTTCTGTCAGTGAGAAGAAAAATGGCCTGAATTTGAATTCCCAAGGCAAGGCATAATTTACTGCAAGAAATAAGGAGCCCAAACGACTAGAATGGCTAGCAGTCATAAATACAATCCATAACTGTCTCTACACAATATTCTATGAATGCCACAATAAATGCTTCAAGAAATACGGCTATCAACTTTGGGAGTATCGGTATTTATTATCAGAATATATCTTGCCTTAAAATAATTGACCATAGCCATACCAAATAAAGACTTCTGACTGATCTTAAAAATTGATAGAAGAAGACAACATAAAATCGTAAGGCTCGGATCAGAGATCGTCGACCAGGGATAAGAGATCGTCGAGCTTCGATTACTGGAGAGAAACAAGAGATCGTCGACCTGAGCTCGTGGATCGTCGAGCTCAGTTAAGAGTAGGAGACTCTGAGATCGTCGATGGGAGATCGACGATCGTCGAGCAGAGTTCGACTATAGTCGAACTGTTATAGATGAATCACAACATGTTCTGAATCTTAATCTGAGTCCAATGCAAAGCTGGTCTGCCCAAACCTGATCTAAAGGGGATCTAACTAAGACTAAAAACAGAGACCCTGGCTATATAAGAGGGTCTAAACAACCTAAGAGTGAAACTAGCACAAAACCAAACAGAGGTTCCAACAAAAGTGAACTTATTTACCCCGACATCCCTATATATATACATAATATTTCAAAGGGAGATAAATAGGTGCGTATCTTAGACCGGGTGACTCTTCCGATCCAATACAAAAAAAATTATCATGTAGTAAAATTTGTCAAAATTCCACCGGTGTGAAGTGGAATTCATCAGATATCGCCGAGTTTCATCGAAGGATTACATGTTGTTTCGACAAATCGTTGAGATTCCCCGAATGCTTCTCTACGAATTTGCCTTGGAAAATTTTTACTTCTTAGAGATGTACTTCACTGAGAGATTTCTGACTCCTTAACCATCTTCATGATTCCTTGTTGAGAATGCCCAGTTCGATTCTGAACAATGAGAACTTTGCCTCATCCAGTGGCTTCGTGAATATGTCTGCGACTTGCTTATATGTCAGATTATAGCTGATATTTTTGTCCCTGTTCTCCACATGCTCTTGGATGAAATGATATCTGATTTTGATGTGCTTTATCCATCTGTGAGAGAATGGATTATTTGCAATCACAATCGCACTGGAGAAGTTGCAAAACATTGGAATCTCCTTGAATTGTAAGTTGTAATATTTAATTTGATTCCTGATCCAGAGAAGCTATGCGCAACAGCTGCCAATAGAGATGTACTCTGACTCAGAAGTGGAGATTTCCACATAATTTTGCTTTTTGCTGCTCCATGAGATAAGCCTTCTTTCGAGGAATTGGCAACTCCTGAAAGTGCTTTTCCTTTCATCCCTTCTACTTGCAAAATCAGCGTCTGAAAATCTAATTAGCTCGACGTCATTACTTCTTGGGTACCATAAGCCAAAATTTAGTGTACCCTTAAGGTATCTCAAGATCCTCTTTACAACGGCATAATGACCTTAGAGTTCACCTGAAATCTAGTGCACACACATGTTAAAAACATTATGTCAGGTCTACTAGCAGAAAGATAGAGCAAGGACCTAATTATGCTTATGTAATTGGTTTCATCAAAATGTTCCCCTTTCTAATCTATGTCCAGAGACATAGTTGAACACATTAGAGTCCTTATCGAGGCTGCATTCTCCATTTTTAATTTCTTAAGTAACTCTTTGGTGAACTTCGTTTGAGAGATGAAAATTCCATCTTCGGATTGTTTCACCTAAAGTCCTAAGAAATACTTCAACTTTCCCATACTGCTCATTTTAAACTTCCCTTGCATAAGTTTAGAAAACTTCTTGCAAAGGTGGCCCTCCATAGAGCCAAATATAATGTCATCAATATAGATTTACACTTACAAAATCTTGTCTTTTACTTCCCAAATAAATAATTTCTTATCTATCTTTCCTCTTGCGAACTTATTTTCAAGAAGAAAGCTAGACATCGTCTCATACCAAGCTCAAGAATCTTGTTTTAAATCATATAGAGCCTTTTTAATAAAATACACATAACCAAGGAAAGTTGAGTCGATAAAAGCTGGGGGTTGTGCTACGCATACTTCCTCATTTAGATCGCCGGTGAAGAATGCTGACTTCACGTCCATTTCATAAACCTTGATGCTTTTGTGAGCAGCATACACAAGGAACAACCTGATCACTTTGAGTCTGGCCACTGGAGCAAAGGTCTGATCAAAGTCGATCCCTTCTTCTTTTTTGTACCCTTGGGACATAAGCCTAGCTTTATTCTTTATAATTACTCCATTTTGGTCTAGCTTGTTTTTGAATATCCATTTGGTACTGATCACATTGAGTCCTTTGGGCCTTGGCACCAATTCCCAAACCTTGTACCTTTTAAACTTGTTGAGCTCCTCTTGTATAGCCATTATTCAAGAGGCATCCCAGTTTGCTTCTTCAAATTTCTTTGGCTCAACTTGAGAAAGGAAGCTAAGATGTAATACTTCGTTAGTAGTACCTCTTTTGGTTCTTATATCATTGCTTGGCTTTCTAATGATCAGATCAAATTGGAGATCTCTTAGGTCTCTGAACACTAGATTTCTTCCTATCCCATCAGCAGGTTTTGCCATATCTGTTGTTGGGTTTATTGGAAAATGTGTACCTAATTTGGAGAAGCCTCACTTAGCTCAATGATATACATCAAGGTGTATTTGATGTTATTTTGAGTTTATATGTGCAGGTTAAGTATTGGCTAAAATGCAAAAAAAGTTTCTAAGTCCATATGTCGACACTTAAGCAAGCCTGTGTCGACACTTGGAAAAGCTGTGTCAACACCTGAAGCAACCGTGTTGACATACAGAATTTTGTAGTCGACATCAACTGTGTCGACACCGGGAGGCTGTGTCGACACCGGGAGGCTGTGTCGACACACAGAATATGTTAGTCGACATCAACTGTGTCAACACCGGGAGGCAGTGTCGACACACAGAAGTAGAATCAACATCAACTGTATCGACACCTGGAGGCAGTGTCGACACACAAATTCTGAGACTATATCAAATGTGTCGACACACAGGACTTGTGTCGACACACAGCAGAATTTCAACATAGTTTATTGCTGTGGAGTGTAGAAGTGGTTGTGTCGACATAAATAATCAGTGTCGACACATTCTCTAGATTCAGTGTCAAGAAGCTGTGTCGACATCAAGGCAGCTATGTCGACATCACCAAAGTCTGTGTCGACACTTAAGTCACATGTGTCGACACATATTGGCAAAATGTATCGACACTTTATGACAGTCAATCTCGACGCTTTGCTGACAGAGACAAAGGCTCAACAACTATTTGAAGACTTGACAGCTGTGAGTTACAATAGGTTTACTGAAGCTGTCAGACTTGTCAGAAGTTAGTTATAAACCGGATCAGCCAGTTACCATGGATGAAGTCTATATATAGATGGATTCAGAAGAAGAAGATGATGAATTGACACACAACTAACGCAACTATTGTGAGATTGATCTCTGATCAAGAAAGTGCAAGTCACAGAAGAAGATTTTCGTGAGAAGATCTAAGAAGACATTCTTTAGTGTTCATCAACTCATATTTTGTCAAAGGGGAATTCATTCCAGAATTAGGAAGAAACTTCATAAGGTTTCGGGAGAGAGAGCTCCAGCTGTTTTGAGTTCAAGTAGGAGACAATCACAAGTCTCTTAAGAAGTAGATCCTGAACTAATCTACTAATAAGATCCAGATCCATATCTGGAATCCAAGAAGGAAGCTGACAGTCAGTCCACTTCAAGGGAGATCAACTCAACTAAGTTCAGATTCAAGAATCTTTGAAGAAAGCTAAGCACAGGTTGATTTCTATCATCAGGTTCATCAAGAAGCTGATCAAGAATACTCTTATCCTTTCTCTCTCAACAAGGGTAAGAGACCATAAAATTACATATTAATTTCTGTAGGATCTTTTCAAAGATCTGAGTTGTAAGCCTGTGTTATAAAGGATGAGGGTAGGAGATTTAATTCTCTGAGTGGTAAGGCTGTTTGAGCCTGAGTGTAGGATATTTTGATCTCTGAGTGGTAGGGCTGTTTGAGCCTGAGTTGTAGGCCTTGGGGCAAGGCTGAGGTAGGGCTGTAAGCCTGAGTTGTAGGCCTTGGGGCAAGGCTGAGGTAGGGCTGTTAGCCTGAGTTGTAGGAACCTTATAGGGTTCTGAGTTGTAGGAACCTTTCAGGGTTCTGAGCTATAAGATCTGTGGATCTGAGAATAAAAGGAAGAAGTTAGGCCGAATCTAGCACACTGCTAGATAGGTGAAGGGGGAAAGTGGATGTACCCAGACCTTGGGGAATCACTATAAATCTGTGTGCAATCTGTGATGCTTGTGTTATTATAGTTTTTGTGATTGTATGTGCTGTGGTAGCTGTAGAGATTTGATCTTTATATTAAAGATCTGTAGCTAAATTCTGCCTTAAGTTAAAACAAGGAAAAGAACCTATTCACCCCCCTCTAGGTGTTTAGGTTATCTTGAAGTTAAAACTATCATCTGTTGTATCAGAGGGAGGTTGCTCAAAGAAGGACTTAACAGTCTTAGATAGATCCCAAAGGCAGAATCAAGAATCAAGAAAATGGGTTCTAGAGAAAATCACAAGAAACTAGGTTCTATGAAATTACCCATCTGCAGGAAGGAGATATTTGGAATATGGAAAGAAAGGGTCAGGTTGTTTATGGAGGCTTCTGATCCAAGGATCTATATTACAGTAAAAGAAGGTCCTTATATTCCAATGAAGGTGTCTGTTCTAGATGCAAACCAGAGAACTCCCAAGGATTTTTCTGAGATGACTAAGGATGAGATTATACTGGCAACTATGGATAAAAGAGCTCAGAATATCATAGTAAGTGCCATAGATGATTCAACCTTTAAGAGTTTAATTCACTGCAAGACTTCCAAGGAAATGTGGGACACTTTGATAGTCTACATGAAGGGTTCTGAAGAAGTTAGACAAGATTGAAAGTCTATGCTAAATCAGGAATATGAAAGCTTTAGACAAGGGAAGTTAGATAGCATATCTGAGTGCTATAAGAAGTTCTACAGAATTGTAAATGAGCTGATGTATTATGGAAGGGTCTTCAGTACATATGAACTGAATGACAAATTCCTAAGATCCTTGACAAAGTATTGGGATACCAAGATTTGTGCCATTAGGGAAGTGGCCAAACTTGCAGATATTTCTCCTCCAACTTTATTTGGAAAGTTGCTATCTTATGAAATACAACTAATGACTAGAAAAGAGGAAGAAAGAAATGCTAAAGGAGAGCATAGAGAGAAGTCTGTGACCTTCAAGGTTGAAGCCACTAGAAAGAATAGGAGGATGTCTCCATCACCTCCTAGGGAAGTTGCTGAAATTATTTCAGATAATTCAGACAATCAAAGTTCAGACAGTAGTGACTCAGATAAATACTTTGCTATCTTCACAAGGCAATTTCAGAGATTTCTGAAGAAGAAGCAGTGGAAGCTTTGGCGGGAAGGAAGACAAGAAACAGGAGCAGGTCAAAGCCTAGCAAATCTACAACATCAAAGATAGTTTGCTATTGCTGTAATAAGCCTGGACATGTTGTGGCCGAGTGTCCCGACAAAAGAAAGGAGTCTGCTGATAAAAGAAAGAATCAACAAAAGAGCAAGAAGGAGAAATCCTTTGTTGCTAAGAAGGAGAAAAGCTTGACAGACCAATCAACTTCAGAGTCTGAATCTGAAGCTGAGGCATACATTGGTCTTTATGTAGCTGATGAAGAAGAAGATTTTATGCAATTGCTAGACTATATCTATGTACAGGAAGACCATCAGTGTATTGGACTGATGGCTGTATCAGAAGAAGACAAATCCCAAGATCAGCCTGGTCCTAGCAAGGTACAATGTTTGTCTAGTAATTCAGTTTGTAGTACTGATACAGAGTCATCTACATCTGCATCAAGTGGTGTGGATGGATCTGAATTTGAAGAAGATATTCATAAGCTGATAGATGAATATGGGGACTTGTTGCAGGCTCTAAAGAAAAGCAAGAACCTGGCCAAAACTCAGGCTAAGGATATTGCAGATCTTAAGATGGCTGTATCTGACTTAGAGAAAGAGTTAAATCAAAAATTGAATGAGATTGCCAAACTAAAAACTATAACTGTTATTCATATGGGCACAATCACATACAAAAATGATCTAATTAAAAGTCTGGAAGTCAGACTTCATAAGGAGAAAGATTTGGTGGCTAGTTACTCCAAGCCAAAATCAGTTTTACCCTTAATAGATGAGTTTGTGGCTCAAAAGGGTAAGGCAGAAATAGGCTTTAAAGGTAACACTAGGGCTGCCCAATTCAAGAGAAAAGGCAAGGCCTTAGTCTAGCCATTGAATTTTAAAGTCCCTGTAATTTTTAGAAAGGTACAAGTGCCTTCTAACAAGTATGACCTTGAGAATACTCTTGGTCATAATAAGACTGAAGTTCTGAATGACAAGGGTGCTTATGTCAATAAGGCAGCCCATATTCATAAACCCCATGGTTATAAGAAACCAGTGGGTGTAGCTGCAGCAGTACCAACACAATATAAAAGATTTGCTGTCAACCAGACTGTCAAGAATGTTAAAAATAGATACAACAAGTATGAATGCTGGTGCTGTGGCAAGACAGGTCATTATGCCATAGATTGTTGGCACAACACTAGTGTCAGGAAGAACAACAGTCTACCTGTTAGAAGAGCTGCAGGTAGATTTGTTAAGAATGAAGCTAACTTGAACCAAGGACCCAAGACTTACTTGGGTTCTAAGGGAAAGTAATTCTTTATTGCAGGTGAGTCCAAGTCACCATGCCCCTATATGGTACTTGGACAGTGGATGTTCCAGGCACATGATTGGAACAAAGGGATTGTTGAAGGAATATTTACCTATCTCAAATGGGCCTAAAGTAATCTTTGGTGGCTCTGAAAGAGGAATCATCAAAGGGTTTGGTAACATTTCTAGTAACCAGATTACTATCACTCAAGTGGCCTATGTGAAGGGTTTGAAACACAACCTTATAAGCATAAGCCAGTTGAGTGATTTAGGATATAATATTTCATTTGTTAAGAATGGATGTCATATCAAAAGGTCAAGTGATCAAAAGATCATTTTGACAGGATATAGAAAGAGGAATGTGTACTGTCTCAATTTTGAGTGTGAGAACAAAGGTTTTCCTATTTGTCTTGTAGCTGATGAGAAAGCCTCTCATTGTGTCAAATGGCACAAGAGGCTGGCCCATCTTAACTACAAAACAATTGACCAACTCTTTAGCAAAGAGTTAGTGAGGAATGGTCCTCAAGTTAAGTGTATAAAGGAAGAGATATGTTCAGCTTATCAAAAGGGCAAGCAGACAAAATCCTCCTTTCATAGCCTTGAAAATAAGGATTCAGTGAGGTGTCTATACCTCTTACATATGGATCTTTTTGGTCCTATGCCAGTTCATAGTGTAGGTAGGAAGGTCTACACTTTTGTGGTGGTAGATGACTATTCTAGATATTCCTGGGTGTTCTTCCTGAAACATAAATAAAAAACCCCAAGTGTTTTACATAGTTTTGTCAAACAAATTCAGAATGAACAGGATAGTACAGTGGTCAAAATCAGAAGTGACCATGACATTGAATTTCAATCTGAAAGTATGACAAGACTGTGTGAAGAATTTGGGATTTTCCAAGAATTCTCCACACTTAGAACACCACAGCAAAATGGTATTGCTGAAAGGAAGAATAGAACATTGATTGAGGCTGGTAGAACTCTATTGAGTGACACCTCTCTCCTAGAATATTTCTGGGCTGAGGCAGTAAACACTGCATGTCATGTACTCAACAGGACTTCTATCACCAAGTACCACAAAAAGACTCCCTATGAGATCATGAAAGGTAGAAAACCAAATCTATCCTATTTTAGGATCTTTGGTTGCAAGTGTTATATCCTTAACAATAGCAAGTCTTATCTAACCAAGTTTTCTGCCAAATCCCAAGATGGGATATTTGTTGGGTACAACAATAATAGTAAGGCTTATAGAGTCTACAACTTGATTACTCAAGTGGTAGAAGAATCTGTACATGTTGTTTTCATGAAACTAGATTGATCAATAGTGAGTTGCCTTGTAGTTCATGCAGTCCAACAGGTATAAATAAGAGAATGGACAAGCTTTCCATTGTAGAAGATTCAACTGCAGATCAAGAAATGGAAAATGGTGGCAACTGTCCAGGGGGAGTACAGGACTCTCTAGAAGCTGAAGAAAACCAAGAGGTGCAACACATTGAAGAAACAGGAGGTATTCAGCCTGAAGAAAGACTACCTCCAGCTGTTAGACACTTAAAAGATCATCCAGTAAATCAGATAATTAGTGATCCAAGACAAGGAGTGCAAACCAAAAGCAGGAATTTGAACACAGTCCTGCACTCATGCTTTTTATCTCAATTAGAGCCAAAGAAATTTGAAGAAGCTATCCTAGACCCACATTGGATTAATGCCATGCAAGAGGAGCTAAATCAGTTCAGAAGGTGCAAGGTCTTGGAGTTAGTTCCTAAACCAAAAGACCACAATATCATTGGAACAAAGTTGATCTTTAGGAACAAATTGGATGAGAGTGGAATTATTGTGAAGAACAAAGCAAGACTTATTGCAAAAGGGTACAGTCAGGAAGAGGGAATAGACTTTGATCAAACCTTTTCCCCAGTAGCAAGACTGGAGGCCATTAGAATGTTCCTTGCCTATGCAACATATCAAGGATTCAAAGTATTCCAAATGGATGTAAAATCAGTATTCCTGAATGGAAATCTAAAAGAAGAAGTCTATATAGAGCAGCCTTCAGGTTTTGTAGATTCTCTCAAACCTGATTATGTTTATAGACTTAGGAAAGCTTTGTATGGGTTAAAGCAAGCCCCAAGGGTTTGGTATGAAACCCTGTCTACTTTCCTTATTGAGAATAAATTCTCAAGAGGGAAAATAGACAAAACTCTATTCCTAAGGGAGTCCAAAGGAAAGATAATCTTAGTTCAGATTTATGTAGATGACATAATTTTTGGATCTACTGAAAACAACCTTTGCAATAAGTTTGCTAAACTTATGCAAGGGAAGTTTGAAATGAGCAGTATGGGTGAACTTAAGTTCTTCTTAGGACTCCAAGTAAGACAGACTGATGATGGCTTGTCCATATCCCAGTCTAAGTTCACCAAGGAGTTAATTAAGAAGTATGGTATGGAATCATCCTCCACCATGAGAACTCTTATGGGAATAAGTATGCCTATATGCAAAGATAATACAGGTAAACCTGTAGATGAGTCTTTGTATAGAGGTATAATTGGCTCTTTACTTATCTCACTGCTAGTAGACCAGACATTATGTATGCAACATGTGTCTGTGCTAGGTACCAATCATGCCCAAAAGAATCTCATTACACTGCTGTAAAGAGAATTTTAAGATATCTAAAGGGCACACCTAATCTAGGCCTTTGGTATCCTAGGAATGGAGATTTTCTACTAACAGGCTATTCAGATGCAGACTTTGCAGGTTGCAAAGAAGAAAGAAAAAGTACTACAGGCACCTGTCAATTTCTAGGAGGAAGATTGATATCTTGGAGCAGTAAGAAGCAGACTAGTGTGACAATTTCCACAGCTGAGTCTGAATATGTGGCAGCAGGAAGTTGCTGTGCACAGCTGTTGTGGATTCAACACCAGTTAGAAGACTATGGTATTCAGGTAAGTAGAACACCTTTATTTTGTGATTCTACTAGTGCTATTTCTATTACTAATAATCCTGTTTCACATAGTAGGACCAAACATATAGAAATAAGATACCATTTTCTTAGAGAACATGTAGAGAAAGAGGACATCTCACTAGAATTTGTTAAGACAGATTATCAAATTGCAGATGTATTCACTAAGCCTCTAGATGAAACTAAATTTAATAAATTTAAAATTGAATTAGGAATGTTGAACATAGACTAGTCTAACAAATTTGGCTAAGTAAAATTGTGTCGACTCATTCAGTAATAATGTGTCGACACAGAGGATTTGTGTTGACAATTCAGGGAAGTCATGTCGACATAGTGTCGTAGTGTCGACACCTAAGAGACAAAGTGTCGACACATCCAGAATAATGGTGTCGACACAACCAGAGTAATGGTGTCGACACTTCCAGAAATTGTGTCGACACTTGCAATAAGAGTCGACACAGAATTTCTGATGAACTACTAAGTATGTCCTGTGTCGACACAACATCAATTGGTGTCGACACATAGTAGTCAACACTGTGTTCGAGACAACAGGAGTATATGTCGACACTTTCTAACAGTGTCGACATATTTAGACAGTTTTTGCCCGCCTTTTGACCTACTTTGTTTGAAAGGGTATAAATAGGTCGTGAAAATATTTTGTCGACACACTCATCAGATTTTCGAGACTAAACCCTTGTGTCGACAAATTCTCTTCTCTCAATTCAAGATTTCTCATCGTTCCAATGGCACCAAAGGTTGAAGGCAACATCAACAAAGGCTACGAGCTGGTGCGCAATGCCTTTGCTGATGCACCGACAGAGATTAAAGGGGTCATTACCCTAATTACTGATAATGGATTGGAGTTTCTTATTTCTGAACCTACAAAGATCTGGAAGAAAGAAGTATTTGAATTCTTTGCTGCTGCAACAGTGGACTCCACTAGACTGAAGATTAAATCGACAGTACATGGTAATAGAGTCAAACTTACTTTGAAAAGTTTAAGGAAGATTCTTCACCTTCCTAGGCTTCAGGATGAAGAAGAGGTCCCTACCTCAAAGACAAGGGAGACACTTCAGTGGTGTGGATTGGATCCAACCATGAAGATTTGAGCAGCTATAAACAGAAAGGGGATGAATCAACAAGGAAAGTTTCTATCTGAAGTGGTAGGGAAAGTGATTCTGTGTAAACCAGGAGGCCATGATAGGATCTCTGCCATTATGTTCATTCTGATGACCAGGATCATCTATAGTATTACCACAGATTGGCCTGCAGTTCTATTTGAGAAGATAAAATAAGGTATCAAGAAGCCCAATTTGGCTAGATTAATGAGTTTATACCTGGCTGGAGCAATTCTAGAGGTAATGCATCAGCTTCCAGGATCTAAGATAAATCATATGAGAAGGATGGACATCAGGATAATATCCAGATGGGATAGGGTCCTCTCCAAGGACACACCTGATTTGGATACCCAAGAGACTGCAGCTAAATCACCAGTCCATGACAGTACTGATCTTGATCATATGCAGGAAGACACATTGAATGCACAAGTGCAGGGGGAGCTAGAAAGTGTACAAGTACAGGTCAATGTTAAGAATGGATAGGTGCAAGGGGAGTTAGTTACTGCATAGTTGCAGGGGGAGCAACATTCTGCACAAGGACAAGTGGAAGAAAGCATTCACTTGGAAAGTGAAATAGATTCACAATCTATTATTGACACTCCTCATGTCAATAGTCCAACACTAGATGTGATCCTGGAGGATACATCTATGGTTGCTGATGCTCTAGAAAAAACAGTTCACACTCAATAAGAGTTCACCCTAGAAGAGTTATTTCCTGATATAGAGGGAGCAACAGTTGAGGGGGAGCAGGTAAATATTGAGGAGGTGCAGCATGGGACTGAAAAGAAGCTGCCTCCTAGTCCTAAAGAAAGAGTGAATATTGATAGTTCTTCTGATTCAGAGGATGAGGAGATAGCAAGTGTTAAGAAAAGAAAACTAATGGTTTTTAAGAGGAGAAGTCAAACCTATAAGAAGGCTTTGCAAGCAACTACATCACAACCAGCCCCTGAGATTGATTACAACAAATATTTGGTTGATTTACAGGTGAAATTTGATGAGCAGAGATTGGCTCTTGAAAAATATGTGGATGAAAGCCATAAAACTCTTCAATTTGATCTAGCCCAAGACATAAAGTCAATCAGATTTGAGGTCAATCAGAATAAGAAAGAGATGACAGATTGCTTCCACAAAGGAGGCAATGCTGTGGTATTTCTTGTAAAGCAACAAGCAGAAATAAAGAAGCAAGTGGATGATATTGCTGTTAAATAAGGCTATGTCCTCTAAAATCAAATAAGAATGAATGACAATCTGACTGAATCTCACAATGAGATAGTCACTGAGTTAAAAAATTCTGTTACTAGAATGACTGTTGTAAGGGCTAAAGAAATGGAAGACTATGATAAGAAGCTACAGCCTGCCCTAGATTCAGTTAAAACTGCCATCACTTCATTTCAGAAGTTAATTAATGACAATCTTCAAAAGTTAAAGTCATTCTTAAAAGATGGAGTCAATTACTTGGATGGGCAAATCAGATTTCAAAAAGAGGACTTAAGAGATCATATGACCAGAGAAGTCATAAAGGGGGAGAGGGTATTAGTATATGTAGGCTCTGATCATACCAAATGGATAACCAATAGCATTAGAGCCACTTTGGGATATCCACCCTTATGTGATGATGATAATGTGGCTGAGTCAGGTGTGCAACCAGCTCAACTTGAAGGTCATCAACCCGAGGTTGCCCAAGTCATTTACCCCCTGCAAATCTTGAGATGATACATCAATAAGTTCAGTCTATGTACAGCCCTCCTCCACCAGTTACTAATGTTATTATTGAAAAAGTAGATATGCCAGAAGCTGCTCTGAAAGCTCAGCAAGATGCTCAATTATCAAAGAAAAGATTTCGAGAGCAGGCAGAGTTAAAACCTGATTTTGAGCAATGGAGCCCCACATCTAGAAATATCATATTAACTGCCTGGAAAGCTGTCAAAGACCAAGTTCATGAAAGGGGTAAATGATATAATGAGCAGGAGTGGAAGAAGTATGAGGCTAGGCAAGAGGCCATAGTTCAGTATAGAAGGAAGGCCAAGATTGGGAAGCTACCTCCTGATGCACAGGAGCATAGCAAGTATTTCCCTAAGCCTTTTCATTACTTTGAAAGACAAAGAATTAATGCTGAAGCACAGAAGAAAGCTGATTTGAAAGGCAAGAAGCCCATTAAAGATACAGAACCTCCTGTGCAGGCTCAGATTAAATCTTGAAAAGGAATAGTCATCAAGAAGCCAGTCCAGCCTTAGTTTAGTTTTACTAGTTTTGGTTTAATAACTATGTAATTCTTAGTTTTCAAAAGAAGTCTATGTAATCTATATTTAGAAACTTTTTGATATAATAAACAAAACCACATTCCATGATCATTTAGTTTGCATCCTTATTCTGTGATGTGATTTTATTATTTGTTTTGTTTATAATTTTCCCTATTAAATAATGCTTATACATCATCATGTTTATTTATCATAAGTGGTGTATATCATTGACAAAAGGGTTATGACTTCTCCAAATAGGGGGAGATTATTGAGTACATTGGAAAATGTGTACCTGATTTGGAGAAGCCTCACTTAGCTCAATGATATACATCAAGGTGTATTTGATGTTATTTTGAGTTTATATGTGCAGGTTAAGTATTGGCTAAAATGCAGAAAAAGTTTCTAAGTCCATGTGTCGACACTTAAGCAAGCCTGTGTCGACACTTGGAAAAGCTGTGTCGACACCTGAAGCAACCGTGTCGACATACAGAATTTTGTAGTCGACATCAACTGTGTCGACAGCAGGAGGCTGTGTCGACATACAGAATATGTTAGTCGACATCAACTGTCTTGACACCGGGAGGCAGTGTCGACACACAGAAGCAGAATCGACATCAACTATGTCGACACCTGGAGGCAGTGTCGACACACAAATTCTGAGACTATATCAACTGTGTCGACACACAGGACTTTTGTCGACACACAGCAGAATTTCAACATAGTTGATTGCTGTGGAGTGAAGAAGTGGTTGTGTCGACACAAATAATCAATGTCGACACATTCTCTAGATACAGTGTCAAGAAGCTGTGTCGACATCAAGGCAGCTATGTCGACATCACCAAAATCTGTGTTGACACTTAAGTCACATGTGTCGATACATATTGGCAGACTATCTCGACACTTTATGAAAGTCAATCTCGACGCTTTGCTGACATAGACAAAGGCTTAACAACTATTTGAAGACTTGACAGCTGTGAGTTACAACAGGTTTACTAAAGCTGTCAGACTTGTTAGAAGTTAGTTAGAAACCGGATCAGCCGGTTACCATGGATGAAGTCTATATATAGATGGATTCAGAAGAAGAAGATGATGAATTGACACACAACTAACACAATTATTGTGAGATTGATCTCTGATCAAGAAAGTGCAAGTCACAGAAGAAGATTTTCGTGAGAAGATCTAAGAAGACATTCTGTAGTGTTCATCCACTCAGATTTTGTCTAAGGGGAATTCATTCCAGAATTCAGAAGAAACTTCAGAAGGTATGGGGAGAGAGAGCTCCAGCTGTTTTGTGGTCAAGTAGGAGACAATTACAAGTCTCTTAAGAAGTAGATCCTGAACTAATCTACTAAGAAGATCCAGATCCATATCTAGAATCTAAGAAGGAAGCTGGCAGTCAGTCAACTTCAAGGGAGATCAACTCAACTAAGTTCAGATTCAAGAAGCTTTGAAGAAAGCTAAGCACAGGTTGATTTCTGTCATCTGGTTCATCAAGAAGCTGATCAAGAATCCTCTTATCCTTTCTCTCTCAACAAGGGTAAGAGACCATCAAATTACATATTAATTTCTGTAGGATTTTTTCAAAGATCTGAGTTATAAGCCTGTGTTATAAAGGCTGAGTGTAGGAGATTTAATTCTCTGAGTGGTAAGACTGTTTGAGCCTGAGTGTAGGAGATTTTTATCTCTTAGTGGTAGGGCTGTTTGAGCCTGAGTTGTAGGCCTTAGGGCAAGGCTGAGGTAGGGCTATAAGCCTGAGTTGTAGGCCTTGGGGCAAGGCTGAGGTAGGGCTGTTAGCCTGAGTTGTAGGAACCTTATAGGGTTCTGAGTTGTAGGAATCTTTCAGGGTTCTGAGCTGCAAGATCTGTGGATCTGAGAAGAAAAGGAAGAAGTTAGGCCGAATCTAGCACACTGCTAGATAGGTGAAGGGGGAAAGTGGATGCACCCAGAACTTGGGGAACCACTATAAATCTGTGTGCAATCTGTGATGCTTGTGTTATTATAGTTTCTGTGATTGTATGTGTTATGGTAGCTGTAGAGATTTGAGTTTTATATTAAAGATCTGTAGCTAAATTCTGCCTTAAGTTAAAAGAAGGAAAAGAACCTATTCACCCCCCTCTAGGTGTTTAGGTTGTCTTGAAGTTAAAACTATCATCTGTTGTATCTCCTGTAGGTTGAAGGAGTTCTTCATCTAGTAGCTCTTCTTCCACCACACTGGGATATATGACTTTGACTGAGCTTAGAGCATCTTCTTGTACTACTTCCAAGCTTAGTTCTTTTATCTTGGAATCTACATCTACACTAATAACACTAAACGAGCGGCTTTGGAGCATACTTGTAAAAAGTCTTTAGTTTCAAGAGTAGCTAATCACTTAGAGGGGGGTGAATAGGTTTTTAGGTCTTTTTAATTTTTCTTTGGTGTGTTGTGATTTGTGTTATGTTAGCTTTTAAGATTTCCCGACTAGTACACAAGTAATTTATAATGGTTCTCCAAATTATGGTTACATCCACTGTCCTTCCCACCTTTCCAACAGATTGTTAGATAAGGTAACTTATCCAAACTCAGCTCAATGGGCTTACAACTCAGATCCCTCAGGATCTCTAAGACTCCTCCAAGTCCTACCTTAGGCCCAATGCCCTACTACTCAGAGCAAGCAATGCTCCTGTAACTAAGTGATCCACAGATCACCTACCTAAAACTTTTATCAAAGTCCTACAACTCAGGCTAGGAGATAACCCAACAACTTAGAGAGAATGACTCTCCTACCTCAGATCTGAACCAAAACCTATAACTTAGGCATAAAGGCCCTACAGCTTAGATCCATGCAAGGTATAACACCTCTACCCGTCACGTTTAATATAATAGAGGGTATGGCCGGGGCCCCACACTATATTTCACAAACAGGCAGAGAAGTTACTAAATAATATCAAAGACCATCGAACCCTAACACAGAGCATTCTAGCGGAAGCTTCATGGTTGAAAACTTTAACTCAAGAATCACAAAGATTGTCCACTAATAAGAAAACAGGAATGTATACAAAATACACAAAGTACTTAGCCTTATGGTCTTACAAGTTTCTCTTAACAAAAGTGTGGTTTACAAACATCGGCACGCAGGCCGGCCACACATGAACAAGAGTAAATAAAACATAGCCTTCGAAGGCCAACAACGCAACTAGGGCTTCGGCCTGCTATTTCCTACTTGGTCCTCCATTACCTATGAAAGGACAATCCACCAAGCGGTGGCAAATATGGCAACGGTCAGCATTCAGCTGACCAATTATAACGACCCTGCCCCTGACACGGGGCAGCGGAATTCCTTCCCTACAAAACATTTTATTCACACAACATATATATATAATAATCCACCAAGGATGTGAACAACCGTACAGGTCAATACATATCACAAACACCGGCAAGACGACCCCACGTTCCGTGCACTCAGGGCACATTATTAATGTACCCAAAAACTAGGGTCCCACCACCGTTCAGAGGTCCCAGACATGACGGTCCATTATGAGCATTCTTAGTCTTTACGGCGTGCAGGCCAAAGACTCCCGCTATGTGATCCTAACAGGGCCTTAAGTACCCACGATTAGACAACCATAACACGGGTACAGATCCATCTTTCCCGTTGCTCTAATTCGTCAGACTCAAGCCTGGACTGACGCGGGTACAGCTTCACCTTTCCCATTCGCCACACATGCACTCCACAGTTGTAGCCCAACGGCTCAACTTCATACAGGATGGCACTCACGGCCACAAGAGTTGAGCACCAAGTACCAACTCTCAAAGCTTTTTCCTAGATTTCCTCCAGTACTTCCTGTTGCACCATACCACATGTATCCACCAAGGATTCCATACAAAAAATCAATTTACTCGGATTTTTCTCCGATTTGCAATCAAAGCATCAACAATCCAGACCAACTCGTCTGGATGGGCTTCACACAGCATGCCTAACCGTACTACTCACTTCCGATTCTAATGCAACATAACAAGGGATAAAACACAACATCCCAAGGGAATCACTTCGATTTCCACCTTTTGGTGGAGGATTCCATACATATGCAGGAAAGAAGGACTGCACTTGTCCAAGAAGGAAATCGTTACCCTTGGAAGACATTTCGGTGCCATGGAGAAAAACTAGACGGATGAAAGTCACCACAACGGCCTCGCCTTCGCATATTTGGACTCGTCTCACGATTTGGACCACCGTAGCACCACCGGCGGCTGGATTTCTCTTCTTCTTTCTTCTCTTGCTCTCCTCTCTCTCTTCTTCTTAGAAAGAGAATTATAAGGATAGAATGAGAAATAACTCATCAATTCCCGCACTTATCCCTTCAGGAAATACCCAGGGCCGTTAGATCTTCATCAAAGGAAATGAACGACTCAGATTTGCTCTGAAAATGACTTTCCTGGGCTGAACACGGCCTGTGACACGCCCGTGTCATAGGCTATGTCTCAGGATCTGCATGTAGTTCGCCGACCACAGAAAAGGATACGGGATCGAAAACACCTGTGTCAAACCCCGACATACCCGTGTCGACCAGTACACGCCCGTGCTCCAGGCCATGTACTTTAGTCGGCACCGCCCGACACAACCAGAGCAAGACACGGGTATTTGACACGCCCGTATCACCAATCGACACACCCGTGTCAGCACTATTCATACCCGTATTTCTAGCTGTGTATCACACTCGACACAGCCAGACTAATACAGAGCAGAACACGGCCCTGGACACGCCCGTGTCCTTGGCCGTGTGACCTTATTTGGGTTTTGGGGCATTACAACTCTCCCCCCTTAAGAGAATTTCATCCCGAAATTGCTAAAGCACGTAGTTCGCAGCAAACAAAATCGGGAAACAAAGTATTCTCTTTGTTCAAATCATAAGGTTACAACAACCTCACATAAATAGCTCGGGAAATTCAGTATGCATGGTTTGTTCCTGCTCCTATGACAACTCCTCATGACCATAGTTGTCCCACCGGACCTTGACTATCCCGATAGTTTTGTTTCGTAGCTATTTAACTGCCGTATCCTCGATCCGAATAGGCCTAACCTTAGTCGTTAGCCCATTATCGACTGATACTTGATCTACAACAACCACTTGTGATGGCTCTTTCACCTCTTTTCGCAACACCGAGACATGAAACACATCATGTAAACCACTCAGCTATAACAGAAGTGCTAACCGATAGGCATCTTCACCAACACGCTTTACCACTTCAAACGGTCCCAGATACCTCGAGCTCAGCTTTTTCAGACGCCGTATCCTAGACACACCTTTAAAGGATTTAATCTTCAAGTATACTCAATCGCACACCGCAAACTCTACGTTTCGGTGCTTGGCATTGTAATACTTAGCCTGCCTGTCTTGAGCCACCAACAGCCTTTATCGTATCAACTGTATAGTTTAGTTGGCATCATCCATCACCTTTCGCTTGTACAACTTTGTTTCGCCAGTCTCCGCCCAAGCCAAAGGTGTACGAAATTTCCTACCATATAAAGCCTCAAAGGGCGCCATCTGAATACTAGCTTGGTAGCTATTGTTGTAGGCGAACTCAATCATAAAGAGGCGATCTTCCCAACTCTTCCCAAAATCCAGTGCACACATTCAGAGCATATCCTCCAATGTCCTATTTGTCCTTTCAGTCTGACCATCCATTTGAGGATGAAAGGCCGTGCTGAAATGTAATTTCATACCCAACAATTGGTGTACTAATTTCCAATCACCCGAAGTGAAACGCTCATCTCGATCACTAACGATGCTACGGGGCACACCGTGCAATCGTACAATAGTATCCACATACATCTTTGCCAACTTTTTAACTGAATCGTCCTTCCGGTTCGGGATAAAGTGCGACACCTTAGTTAATCGGGCCACAATCACCTAAACCGCATCATTTCCACGCTGTGATCTCGGTAACCCATGCACAAAATCTATGAAAATATCATCAAATTTCCACACAGGGATCGACAATGACTTCAAAAAACCTCCCGTTTTTGGCATTCAACATTTACTAAGGCACAGGTTTGATATTTAGCAACATAGTGCGCTATGTCCTTCTTTATCCCAGGCCACCAGAAATTTTTCTTCAGATCCTTATACATCTTTGTGCTCCCGGGGTGAATCGAATACTTTGTGAAGTGGGCTTCATACATCAATTCTTCACGAAGTTTACCCCTATCTGGGACACACAAACGACCATCCTTTAAAAAAAGGCCGTCACTAAACAAAAACTGAGAATCCGCACTTTCTGCTGCATAGCATTGTAGAATTTCATCAAGTTCTATTGCTTGCCGAACTCTATTCGCCAGGTCACACTGTACCTCCGTCCAGTTTAAGCACGCATCTGCAGTGGAATTCTTTACCACACAAGAAATATCTAATGCTTACAGTTCTCGAATTTTGCTTTCATCATGCCTTAGCAACCAATTTGCCCTTGCCGGAGTCCTACGACTCAAGTCATCCGCAACTACATTCCCTTTACCGGGAGTATAATGAATCTGGAAGGTGTAGTTACCAAGAAAATCCGTCCACCTTCTTTGTCGCATATTGAGATCCTTCTGGTCTAACAGATATTTCAGGCTCTTATGGTCCGTGAATATATCCACTTTCACACCATATAGGTAATGACGCCACAGTTTAAGTGCAAATATCACCGCCGCCAACTCCAAATCATGGACGGTTCAATTTCAATCGTGCACCTTCAACTGGCGTGAGCCATATGCTATCACCTTTCGGAACTGTAGAAGAAAGCAGCCTAATCCGCTCCCTGACGCATCACTATAAACCTTAAAGCAATCCAGACCACATGGTGATGTCAAGATTGGCACCTTGGTCAAACGACTCTTTAGCTATTCAAAAGCTCGTGCGCACTCGGGCGTCCAAATGAACTTCTGATCCTTCCTCGTCAGTGTGGTGAGAGGCAAGGCTATCCTCGAGAAGTTCTCTACGAAGCGCCTGTAGTAGCCCGCAAGCCCAAGGAAACTCCTGACTTCTACTACTATAGTGAGAATAGGCCACTCCCGTATAACAACTATCTTGGAAGGATCCACTACAATTCTCTCTCAACTAACCACATGGCCAAGGAAAGCCACTGACGACATCCAAAACTCACACTTAGAGAACTTGGCGTAGAGCTTGTTCTTCCTCAGGGTGTGCAACACCATCCGCAAATGATTTGCATGATTTTATTCGGATTGGGAGTATACGAGGATATCTTCAATAAAGACGATCACAAAGAGGTCCAAGTATTCCCTAAACGTCCGATGCATTAAGTCCATAAATACCGATGGCGCATTAGACAGCCCAAACGACATTACCGTGAACTCATAGTGACCATAGCATGTTCCAAATGCTATTTTGGGTATGTCACTTTCACGAACTCTCAACTGATAATAACCTGACTTTAAATACAACTTAGAGTATACATTCGAGCCAATTAACTGATCAAACAATTCGTCAATCCGTGGAATCAGATACTTGTTCTTTTCCGTCAGCTTGTTCAGTTCTCTATAGTCAATGCATAGACACAAGCTACCATCCTTCTTTTTCACAAAGAGAACCGGCGCGCACCAAGGTGACTTACTTGGGCATATATAGCCTTGCTCTAGTAATTCTTGCAACTGAACTTTCAGTTCTGCCATTTCCTTTTGTGCTACCAGGTAAGGCGAGCGGGCCATAGGTTTCGCACCTGGCACCATCTTGATAGCAAAGTCGATTTCCCTTTGGGGAGATAACCCCGGAAGGTCTTTTGGAAACACATCAGCATATTCTGATACAATCGGCACCTCACTCACACTGGCCTTCGGCTCCACTGCCTCTACGAGTGTGAAGAATAACTCCGAACCCTTCCGAACTCCCTTAATGGCTTGGAGAGCAGATATCAATATCCTACTCATCCCTCCATGCCATTGAACTTAGTCTCTTGTTCGGTATTCTGCCCCAGTTTAACTTCTTTTGAAGTGCAATCTATACAGGCATGTTGCTCTGAAAGCCATTCCATACCAAAGATTATATCAAACTCTGATATCGACAATACTGATGTTTCCACCTTGAAATACCGACTTCCTATCTTTACCTCAACACAACAAGATTTATCCGCGAACATCAAACATCCGTTAGGTAGTAATACCTTCATACTGTCTGTCGTGGTCTGTATAGACACCCCGATTCGCAAGACGAAATCTTTAGACATAAATGAATGTGAAGCACCTTTATCGAATAGTGCTCTTGCCGAATAGTCCAGTATAAGGAAAAAACCTATAACACCAAGATTAAAACAAGCACAACACAAAGAATAAAGTAAAACTATAAACCACTCGCACCTGTGACGACATCGGCTTGCTTGATGGCCTCCTGTTGTCCATGATTGTAAATTCGGGGCTGCGCCTGCGATGTAGAAGAATCCACCACAGCCTTCCCTTTTTCTGCATAGGATGCACCCAGCTTCTTCTCGACTTTTGGAGGGCCAACTCAACACTCCCGAGCATAGTGTCCCGGCTTGCCACACGTGTAGCAAGTGCGAGGACCATAACTAAAATATGCCTACGAAACAACCACTGAAGGAGTTTGTCCAGCAGATTTGGACTTCTTACACCATCTCTTTCGGTACCTAAACTTCTCCGGATGCGGTGGCTTGAACTCCGGCTTTATAACAGCCAAGTTCCATTTGCCCAGCCCTCTTTTCATGTCCGTCTCCTAAAATAGAGCCATACAGACCAATGCTTGAAACCCCTGGTTCACAGAACTCTGAGAGCAGATACCATAGCTCATCCCTAGTCCCCCATAGAACTGACTGGTCTTACGCTCCTCTTCGGCGAAGATAGTACTCGCATACCGTCCCAAACACGTAAACTCATGAAGGTAGTCATACACACTATGTTCTCCTTGAGTCAACCATTGGAACTTCAACTCCATAACACTTCTCTGCTGCATCGGCAGATGCTTTGCTAAGAACAACCGAGAGAACTCTTCAATCGAGACCTCCGTCAACTGTCTGCCTGCCAAGTGATGTAGTTCCACCTCATCCCATCACAGCCGAGCCTTTCCCTCAAGTAGGAAAGTGGTTAAAGTTACTTTCTGTTCCTCCTCAACTCTAATAGTTGTCACGATTCTCTTAATCCTTGCGAGCCAATCCTCCGCTTGGGCTGGGGAACTAGCCCCAGTAAATGTAGGAGGATTGAAGCTCATGAACCGCTTCAATTATTGATATGCTGTCCGCAGATCAACCACAACTTCACTGGTTCTTGCCTTAATCCAGCATGCATTGACACCATTGCAGGCCATGCCTGTCCAGCCTACTGAGCATTCATAACAACAAGTACAATCTCCATAATAAAATGTATAGTTTCGGCAGATGGAGGAGGTTTGGGCACCTCAGCTGGTGCCGCACTTTCAACAGAACGTTGAGGTTCTGACTGACCCGCAACACTTCTAGCCACCTATATGTATAGAAACACAATTTAGCGACCAATCAAACGACAAACATACAAAAAGGAACACACAGGTTCAACAAACAAGTGTATTTTCATTCATAAGTGGAAATTCTTGAGTTCATTTTATGTGTTAAAACGACAGCACTTACACGAGCTCGCCACCCCTCAAAAGAATTCGACCACGAATTCGGAAGAGATAGACCAACATGCTGATACCAAATTGTAAGACCTCTACCCGTCACGTGTAATATAATAGAGGGTCTGGCCTAGGCCCCACACCATATTTCACAAACAGGCGGAGAAGTTACTAAATAATATCAAAGACCATCGAACCCTAAAACAAAGCATTCAAGCGGAAGCTTCATGGTTGAAAACTTGAACTTAAGAATCACAAAGATTGTCTACTAATAAGAAAACAGGAATGTATACAAAATACACAAAGTACTTAGCCTTATGGCCTTACAAGTTTCTCTTAACAAAAGTGTGGTTTACAAACATTGGCGCGCAGGCCGACGACACATGAACAAGAGTAAACAAAACATAGCCTTCGAGGGCCAGCAGCGCAACCAGGGCTTCAACTCACTATTTCCCGCTTGGTCCTCCATTACCTGTGAAAGTACAATACACCAAGCGATGGAAAATATGGTAATGGTCAGCATTCAACTGACCAATTATAACGACCCTGCCCCTGGCACGGGGCAGCGAAATTCCTTCCCTGCAAAGTATTTTATTCACACAGCATATATATATATATATATAACAATCCACCAAGGACGTGCACAACCGCACAGGTCAATACATATCACAAATGCCGACACGATGGCCCGACGTTTCGTGCACTCAGGGCACATTATTGGTGTACCCGAAAACCAGGGTCCCACCATCGTTCAGAGGTCCCAGACATGACGGTCCATTATGAGTATTCCTAGTCTTTACAGCGTGCAGGACAACGACTCTCGCTATGTGATCCTAATAGGGACTTAAGTACCCACGGTTAGACCACCATTCCGCTGGTACAGATCCACCTTTCCCGTTACTTAAATTCATCAGACTCAAGCCTGGACTGATGCAGGTACAACTTCACCTTTCCCGTTCGCCCCACATGCATTCCATAGTTGCAGCCCAAGGGCTCAACTTCACAAAGGATGGCACTCACGACCACAAGAGTTGAACGCCAAGTACCAACTCTCAAAGCTTTTTCTTGGATTTCCTCCAGTACTTCCTGTTGCACCATACCACAGGTATCCACCAAGGATTCCATACAAACAATCGATTTACTCAGAGTTTTCTCCGATTTGCAAACAAAGAATCACCAATCCAGACCAACTTGTCCAGATGGGCTTCACACAGCATGCCTAACCGTACTACTCACTTTCGGTTCTAATATAACATAACAAGGGATGAAACACAACATCCCAAGGGAATCACTTCGATTTCCACCTTTTGGTGGAGGATTCCATGCATATGCAGGAAAGAAGGACTTCACTTGTCCAAGAAGGAAATCGTTACCCATGGAAGACATTTCGGTGCCATGGAGAAAAACAAGATGGATGAAAGTCACCGCAACGGCCTTGCCTTCACAGATCTAGACTCGGCTCGCGATTTGGACCACCATAGTACCACCGGTGGCCAGATTTCTCTTCTTCTTCCTTCCCTTGCTCTCCTCTCTCTTCTTCTTAGAAAGAGAATGATAAGGATAGAATGAGAAATAACTCATCAATTCCCGCACTAATCCCTTCAGGAAATACCCAGGGACGTTAGATCTTCATCAAAGGAAATGAATTGCAAAGATTTGCTCTGAAAATGACTTTCTTGGGCCGAACACGGCTTGTGACACGCCCAGGCCGTGTCTCAGGATCTGCGTGCAGTTCGCCGATCGCAGAAAAGGACACGGGCTCGGACAAGCCCGTGTCAAACCCCAACACGCCCGTGTCAAACCCCTATATGCCCGTGTCGACCAGTACACGCCTGTGCTCCAGGCCGTGTACTTCAGTCAGCACCGCCTGGCACAACCAGAGCAAGATATGGGTATTTGAAACGCCTGTGTCACCAATCAACATGCCCGTGTTAGCACTATTCATACCCGTGTTTCCAGCCGTATACCACACTCGACATAGCCAGGCAAACACAGAGCAGGACACGGCTCTGGACACGCCTATGTCCTAGGCCGTGTTACCTTATTTGGGTTTTTGGGCATTACACAAGGATCCTACCTCAGGAACACATGCCCTACCACTCAGCCTTTATGATTTAGGCTTATAACTCAAATCTGTTAAGATCCTATAGAATGAAATGGTTATTGTTGATGTAAGACACCAGAGAAATAAATTCTGTGTCTTTCTCTTCTTGGACAAAGATGAATCAATCCACCTTTCTTCGTAGCTCCAGAAATGTATCTTTAGGAGTAGTTTTACTTGGGTTGTGAATACACTACAACTAGGGTTTGCTTGTGCTGCAAATTCTAACTCGGAGAGAAAGCTCTCTGGACTTGCTGTTGAAGATCAAAATATCAACAACTATCTTTTTGAGCTTTCAGATTTAAAGAGTGAAATACTTATCCAAGCTCTGCAACCCTCTCGAGAGGAAGAAGATCAAGTTCTCCACTTTCCAAAAGTTAATTTCTTCTATTTGATCTGTTCTTTTTCTATTCTGCCGTCCAATGGCTCTTTGAGCAGTGGGTCCACCTATAGTTGGTAGCTGCAACTTTTCTTTAGCATTAAATACAGTACTATGGGCAAGTGGCGCCATTTGTTGTATACTGTTCACTTCCTGCAACATTTGAATTTCTGCTAACGTCAGCACCCGTGGACTTAGTCAATTTAAGATAATTCACCATATGTATTGAGTGAAGGCTTGTCACTCAGTGCCAAAACACTTAGTCAGTTTTTTACAACACCAGGCGTTGAGTGATCAGTCATCACACAACAAATATTGACTTTGGTAGTCTAAGTGATTATGTATAAGTGAGCCTTCCTCACTCAATGCATCTGGACTTGGCTGATTTCCTCTATATGAAGACGTTGAGTGAGTTGGCTTCACTCAACGCTTTCTGACTTTGTCTATTTTATTAAAGAGGCGTTGAGTGAATGGCCTTCATTCAACGCTTCTGTCCTTAGATAGATTTTCTATTAAACAGGCATTGAGTGAGTTGACTTCACTCAACGCTTCTGTCCTTAGACAGAATTCTACATCAACCAATACTGCGGCTCTGACTGAACTATATTTTGTCAACGCTTTTTTTGTATGGCGTTGAGTGAACTACCTTCACTCAATGCTTCTGAACTTAGCCAGATTTCTTGGTAGATTCTTCTTCGACTTTGACTGCCTAGTCTCTACTCAATGTTTAAGTCCATCTGGTGTTGAGTGAACTTTCTTCACTCAATGCCTGTGGACTTAGATAGATTTCTGTCTTGTCAGCATTCTTCCATGTGTCCACCTATCATTATTACTTAGACAACCTGTCTAATCTTTGTAACAATTAACCACCAGCAAATATAGAACTTATAATATGTATCAGATACAAACATGTGTATTCCATATCCTATATGCCTACTTCAAATCTGGGACATTGTGATCACTGGACCCAACAATCTCCCCATATTTTAAGAAGTCAAAACCTTAAACAATAATATACACCTACACATATGCAGTAGATATAATCATTGCAGAATAAAGCACAGAAAATGTATACACAACCAAAAATATGATTTACATTAGTAGAAGTCATGTTTTAGTAGTGTGCATAAGACAAAATATATTCCCTACAACCCTTTAAGAAAGACAAGAAATATTTCTAAGTTCCAGGTTCTCTTATCATTATGCCCCTGGTTAGATTCTTGGCGGCTTTCTGTTAGAACCCCACCTGTTTTAGGGATTTGGGCTAAGGTTCACTATTAGGGTTGCATAGATTGACCCACTTTGTATAGTCTAGGGTCATAGGTCTTCATTAGATTATAGGGTAGGTGAACAAGTCATATTGATAAGAACAATCCCTCAGAAGACTTAGAAGACTGAATAAACTAGAATAAGGCAGGATTTTCTCTACTAAAGAAGACGCTCGACGAACTCTGAAGTGAGATCGACGATCTTCATTCTTAGTTCGACAGTCTCAGAGTCTCTTCTCTGAACTGAGATCGACGAAAGATGAACTGAGCTCGACGAACTCTGATCTTTTATCAGGATTGAGTTCGACATTCTTATATCTCAGTTCGACGAACTTGGAGCCTAGAATGGAAAGTAACAATTTAGTTCAGAGTTCTCAAGGCTCAGCTCGACGAATGAGGAGTTTGAGTTTGATGATCTTGGATCTCAGATTGACGATAACTAACATTTCACTTTCTATTTCTCTGTAGTTATTTCAGATTGAAAAAGGCTTATATTTTGGCTTATTTTACTCTGAGTAATTAATGCTTATATTCTCTTAATATAGCCGTTCAAATGGCAGCATTAATTACTGGATTTCACAGAGTTAATATACAGCTAATTCCTTGGGATAGTTAAGGAATTATTTTATTGGCCTTCTAGCCATTTGTCCAAGTTCCAAGAAATCAACAGTCAATTAAGGAAGGAAATTAAAACTTTGCTGCAGGAAAATATAGTAAATATAAAACAAGTTTTCAAAATCTTTGAAGGGAATAATAGTAAAAGCAGTGATAGAATTGAGAATACATAAGAGACAGAGAACATTTCTTCATCATCAGTTTGCATCTCCAAAGGGTTTCAAGAGACAACCATCACCATTAGTCTAAAGCTTTCTAGAGATCATTCTCAAGAAGACCTACACACCCTGCAAAGCTTCCATCTTCCTGATCAAACTTCTATCTCAGGGGGAGCTTTGACATCATCAAGAAAATCCACTAGTCTTCTCAGTTGTTTGAGAAAGAGAAGAACTCTATATTGTTTTTTTTTTTATTCTAACCCACTGTATAAAGGGTTTCTTAACTCCCTTCAAAAGTTATTCACCTTGGTTGAAAGTCTCCTGATCAAAAGACTTGATTTGGTTTTTTGGCACCTGATCAAAAGCCTAAAGGGTTGTGAGATCTCCCTTGAAATAGATCTTGTGGTGACAGGTCACCTAAGCAAAAACCTGATTGGTGGCAGGGCACCTGATCAAAAACCTGTGTGGATTCCTACCAGGGTGGTAGAAGAGTGGATGTACCCAAGTTTATGGGAACCACTATAAATTTCTTATGTCGTCTGTGATGCTAGGTTTTACTTATTGTGCTGTGTGCTGTAGTTTTCTTTTCTGCACTTCACCTTTTACACATAGTAATATCACTATCTTAATTCCACAAATTTATTTCTGTAAAAAGGTTTTGAAATCTCTATTCACCCCCTCTAGAGCTAAGTTGATCTAACCCCTCAGGTGGTATTGCCATACTATCCTTCAATTGGTATCAGAGGGCTGTTTCTTTGGTTTCACAAATTAACATCTGAACCAAGATCCTTGTTAGATTGTTTCTTTCTAGTGTGTTGTTACAACATGACACAAAATAAGGATTATGCCAGCACTAGACCTCCAGTCTGCAACTTAAATAAGTTTGCAATCTGGAAGGCAAGAATCAAGCTTTATATGAACTTTATTGATGAGGATATTTTCAATTCAATTTTGACAGGACCTCCTCAACCTATAGCAGTGACTACAACAATAACTGACATGCATGTAGTTCCACCACCTGAGTGGACTGATGTGCGAAAGAAAGCCAAGATAGCTTATGCAAAAGCTATGAACACACTGGCTTAAACCATGTCAGATGACATACTCCCAAAGGTGGCTGAATGCACTTCAGCAAAACAAATATGAGACTCTCTAAACCAGATGGTGACAGGCTCAGCAGATGAGAGAAAGGACTGAAGATCTCTCTTAATCTCTCAATATGAGAACTTCAAAAAGAAAGAATCAGAATCAATGGCTGAGATGTATAATAGACTAAGTGTTATCATCAGTGAGCTAAAAACCCTTGATAAAGACATCTCATTAACTGAGATAAATGATAAAATTCTAATGTGCTTTCCCAGTACTTGGGATTCCAGGATATGGCCAATCAAGGAGGCCAGAAGTTTAAATGAGATTTCCACTGAATCACTCCTTGGCAAGCTTAAGTCTTATGAGCAGTTGATCAAATCCAGAGAGGCTGTTGAACATGAGACTCCCACATCCTCAAGAACGGAGCATAGAATAGCCTTCAAGGCTAATGAAGAGTTATAAGCTCTTCTTGCCAATGAAGAGCTGATGAGCTTATTGGCCAAAAGGTTCTACAAACTGGCCCAGAAAGATTTCAGCAGAAGGTCATCTAGATATGATGACAAACCAAGATATGACAAAACTCCTACAAAAGAGATTGTATGCTTGGGATGCAGAAAGCCTGGGCACATTCAACCTAAATGCCCAGAATCTCAGAAAAGAGATAGAAGAAAAGTGAAAAAGAAGAAGAAGAATTCAAGCAGGCACTCAAGCAAACACTCCTCCATCAAAAAAAAACAAAAAAGAAAAAAACAAAGGTTTCATTGCTGAAACCTGGAGTGATACTGTTGAAGAGTCTTCATCTTCCAGCTTCAGTGAAGATAAAGAAGAAGCCAATGTAAGGTAAGTCTGCCTCATGGAAATCAATGCCTCATGCAGTAGTCTTGATGCTGAAGATCAAGTAGAAATAAAATTTGAGGAATCAAAAGAGGAATCTGACTCAGAAGAGGATCAGGTAATCTCTTCTTTTGATTTTAATTCTATTGATTTTAAAATTGAATTCAAAGCCTTATATAATGACTTAATAAATCTGAAAAAGAAATCAAGATACTTAGAAATAGGCAAACTGAATTTGATAATCTATTTGCTGAAAACATTAAGCTTAAAGATGATTTAGTTTTAGCAAATGAATAAATCATTTCTCTTAAAATAGAATTATGTGAGGCCAAGCAACTTAAGGAATCTCTCAATGGGAGAAGCCATAAGTAGATGGACATCACAAGCACAGTCAATGCCAGACTAAATGGCAAGCTGGGCTTAGGTGCTTCATCAAGCTTACCCCCCATACTTAAGAAGAATATATTATCAACACCCATAAAATTTATATCAGATAAAGAAAAGAGGTAATATATAATAATCAAACAACAGAAGCTTCTCACAAATCCAAAATCAAAAGAGAAACAACAATAAAAATCAAAATCTGAATAAAAACAATGTTCAACAGATTTCGTCGAACTCAGATCGACAAAATGTGTATAGTTCGTCGAACCAAGATCTACGATCTATGAACGCAAACTATAGTAATAAAAATTCGTCTTATTGCGATCGACGAACTTTATATGGTTCTTTAAGCAGCGATCGACGAACGTGGGACATAGAAAATGAATATATTCATTCCCTGAGCAAAGATCGACGATCTCATCCCATTTCATCAAACACAGATCGACGAACATATGATTATTTGTCGAACCAGTTAGAGTTAACAATAATTTCAATTCTTTTAGAAACTCTAATCTGACAAACAACTTATTAATCCTTTTACCAGTTGGGAAATTCCACCTAGGAGATATCACCCATTAGGATATAAAAGTCAACCTAAATTTTCAAATATTTCTAGTTTTTCTTATCAGAAAAATAAAGGACCCAAGGCAACTTGGGTCAAGAACAACTAACTTTTGTTTGTGCAGGTGAAGAGTTGTCCAGCTTTTAATCAATAATGGCATCTGGATAGTGGATGCTCCAAGCATATGACCGACAACAAGGACAACTTAATTATTTCAAGTCCAAGCTGGGACCAAAGGTGATCTTTGGTGACTCCAATAATGGCCAGACTGAAGGCTTTGGAGAAGTCATGGTTGGGGCAGTAACCTTCAAAAAGGTTGCATATGTAAGTGGACTAAAGCATAACCTCATCTCCATAAGTCAATTATATGATGAAGGTTATCAGGTTAGCAATCAAAATGATTTATGGAGCTCTGCTACTTATTTAAGAAATTAAGTAGCACCCTTTCCAACAGTCCGGGCTTTTGGAACAGTGGGTATGCGCTTGATCCTACATTTGGTATCAGAGGCTGCCATTGCACCTCTAATTCTCTCCATCACATCTCTCTACTCAGCTTGCTTCAATTTATGGCCCTTCTTCATCAAGGGGCCTGGCATCAAACATTCCTGATACCAGGCAGAGGGAGATGTTCAATGAATAAGTCTCTCTCCAGTAGTAAAAGCAATAGAGATTATTGATACTATAATACCAGATGCAGAGCTTATAGATTTCTTGGATACAGATCTGCAAAGATGATTCTTTGGTCATTCTTTTGAGACTGTTCCATCTCTCCAGCAGTTGACCTAAATTCAGTTCTAAATTCTTTTTACCTCTATATATAAACATTCTTTCATTTGTTTCCCTAAGTATTACACGACATTGTTTGCTATACAACTCTAGTGAGCACAGAAATTTTACTGGCCATTCAGAACAGTTTTACAGTTCAAGAGCTTCTAGAGATTGAGATTGAGATTGCTCAGTCCTTCAGACTGAACTCTCTGAGCCAGTGCTTTTTCACCTCCTACCTCTATCTTCTCCACCTCTCCAATCCCTGACATGGATGAAGTTCAAGATGAAGACATGGCTGAAGATAAGCATATTGTTGAGGAAAAACAAATTGTAGAGGAAAGTTCAGAAATTCTAGCTCCAGCTCAAGGAGTGTCTCTTTCAGCAGAGAAATTAAGGCAGATTAATGATTTATACAATATGCCTCCTAGTGATTCCAGTGAAGATGAATCAGAGGATTTTGATGATTCAGAGAATGCTAAGTTCAGGAAAAGGAAATTAAAGAAGAAGGGAGTATCAAAGGCAGCAGCAGCTCCTTCTAACAATTCTAAGAAGGATATTCCTTATAAATTTTATATAATATTCATTTGACTCCAACCTTCATACTAGATGAGGCTATCTAAGAACCAATATAAGAAGCTGAAGGATAGGAAGAAGTTTGGTGGAGCTCCTACTAAGAAGTTTAGGAAGGATCATCACCTCCTCTCCTTCTGCTGCATGTGCTCAAGAATATTGCAACTAGGTCAACCTCCCTTCATCAATCAAGTCCTAGGCCCTCAAGTCAAGGAAGATCCTCTAGATTTTTTCAGAGGTGGCTGCTATAGTAGGAAAGGAAAGACAGCCAAGAAGATATGCCGAAAAGTTTAATGAATGTAGACCACCAAGCTCTTATTTTGCTGGAAAATCTACAAAGAATTATCCTTTACAACTTTTCAGCAATAGTCTAATGTGCAGGAAAATCAAAGATCTGCTCAGTTTGTTTCAAAAGCTGACCCAGGGAGAACCTCCATCTCCAGTATATGAACCTGAGTAAGATTCTAACTTCAGAATGGACAAGACTTATGAGATTATGCTTATCACAAATGAATAAAGCAAGGAAAGAAGGAGCGGATGTACTCTCAGTTTACTACATGTAATAAACATCAAGGAGATGAAAAATTAGCGGTAGATCAATAACTTATAAGTTTCAAATGCCTCATGAGTAACTCGCATAGATTAAACAAGAAACAATGCTACCTATTAGGGACCC